>OX359291.1:42079457-42679457 GCA_947179395.2 Pulicaria dysenterica
GTCATGTGCAAGTGGGAGTTTGTTGGAGTATGCACGCTGACACACGTACGCCATTTGGATCACTACCGATAATGTATGGGCCTATTGTGTCACACACCGGGGACCTATCTCGACAGCCTTAAAGGTGGAGGGACTAAAAGTGTCAAATTAAAAGATTGGTGTGCAGGCGGACTTAGCGGCGCTACGACCTTAAAGTTAGCGACGCTAACGACTGTCAGATTGCATGCAATCATTGGCTTTTTCACCTCTACTCTTGCCCAATGCATGGGCTTGCTTTGCTGGATTTCTGGCCGGCCAGAGGTATCTCAAGTGGCATTTTTAAGTTTATAAAAGTTTATGCTTTGTCATTTGGAGGAACCTTTGCTACTTTCACAAAAATACACTTAGTTAAGTTACTTTGAGAGTGTATTCAAGTGTGAGACCAAGGAGATCCGATTTTTGGACTATTGAGGCTGTTATTGAGGGGAGTTCAAGGCTTTGAAGCTCTCACAAGCTTGTTAGTATAAGGAGAAGGATTATACCCGGGGTGGACTTCATTAGAGGATGGCTACTTTGCTCTTCTAGTCATCACCACCACACCTACGAGTTTCTGGAGCTAAGGAGAGGGTATAACTTCCATCCTTTCTCTTTTACATGTTGCAAATGTTAGCTATAGATTTTGGTCCATGACTTGGGGTTTTATGTTTTAAATACTTGTACCTTGTGGTTTTTTTGTTGTATTTTGTTGATTTCGCTGTGTTAGGCCGACTCTGGGTAGTTCTGGAGGAACAAAAGAGTTTATAATAGGGACCATCTTGACTCTCATTCACACTCTTGCAACACTTGAGTTTGATATACACTTAGAAACTTTGAGAGTTGTCTAAGCACAAAGAGAGTGATCAAAAGAGAAAGGTTCCTGGTGGTTTGAGGTTGTGGTTCCAGAATACATTCTTGGGTTGAAGTTTATTCCAAGGGGTGCTAGTACACCAAGGTCACCAAGTTTCTCGGGGTAGACTTCGATAGCTCAAAGAGGAAGGATTCAAGCTTGGAGCTTTGGACATTACAACAATCTGAGACACCAGGGTTATATCTCTTATTTCTCTCTGTTTTAAGTTGCATTTCATAGTGTAGAGGTTGGTAGCACCATTGGGGTTCATATGTGGTTCTTTTATGCTTTTAAATTCCTTAAATGCTTCCGTTGTGCCTTACCACGAACCCCAACATCTCCGTCTTGTAAAGTCCTTTGTCTTCGGTTTTGGTTACAACTATCTAATCTAGAACACACAAACCTATTCAATTACAATTACATTATAGAAAAGGGGTTGTAAGTGGCACGCAGGCCTCCCCGAAACACTTTTACATTGTAAAAGGGGCTTTAAGTGGCACGCAGGCCTCCCGAAAACCGAAAAGAAATACTGAAAAGAAAAACAAAACCACAGGTCTAAGTTGGAAAAAACTATAACTTACTTGTCTAACCACAACAAGAATATACTGTTGACTTGTTTAAATCAAACATTTGCAGTTGACATGAAAAACTACAAATATGATTTAAAGATACTAATGTGACTTTACTATACAAGTCCACTAATTCAACATATATACATATGAACAATATATATATATATATATATATATATATATATATATATATATATATATATATATATATATATATATATATATATATATATAAGCAACTATGCATTAAATAAGCCAATAATAATGCAAGTATATAAGCCTATTCTCATTTCTTCTCAAATTAATTAAAACATTAATTGAGAGGAAAAAACTTGACAAAACTTGTCAAACTCACTTTAATCAATTTTATAAACTTATGGTATAATAACTATTATACCAGAATGTGTTTTTAAACTTAAAACACTTAATTGATTAAAGATTTATCCTTGTTTGTATTGTATGATAATAATACACCATTATGGGTATTTATTATATTTTAATTCAAAAATATAATAAGAACTTATATTTTAACTTAGTTAAAATAAAACCTTAACCATAATATATATAAGTATATTAATTTTCGATACATAAAATTAACACTTATATAATACCTTGTATTATTACTCTATCCGAATTATCCTTTTTAAAAAATTAATCATCCAAGACCCATGGGCCTAAATCCATTCTTGGATTTTCCTAATTGGGCCATTAAGTCCATTAAGTTCATTAAACACTTTTAAGTCCATATAGACCCATTTTAATTTAAATAAAAACGCTTATAAATCAAAAGAAAAACTTAGGCTTTTATGAAAAGAAATTAATCAACTACTCGTTCTAACCCCAACTGGGCCATAAACTTACTTAGGCTGCCAAGCCGCCACAATGGGGCCTCGTGTTGGCCCAGAAGACCATTGGGCCGAGGCCCAATTTCTGATCGCGGCTAGTGGTTCGACCCGCGAACTGGGCTGTGCCACTAGACACGGGCCGTGAGCGCTTGGGCCGAGATCCACTCTTGGGCCGTGGACCCTTGGGCCGAGAACCATTTTTTGTTCGATGACCACATGCTGGGTCTTGGACCCTTGGGCCGATACCCCCTTGGGTCGAGACTCCCCTTGGGCGGGTTAACCATAAGCGGTGACCTTTTCCGGTTAACTTTAATTAGGAATTTTTAATGTATTAAGTATATATATATATAATTCCAGAAATTCCTATTTAATTCAAAATTCAAAGTTTAAAACATAAACTTGTTTCATCATTCAAATTTTAAAATTTAAATTTATCAACAAATAACTCGTTGATAAAAGATGGAATTTCTTAGTTTTGAGGTTTATATTTTAATCTTAAAACTTAGTTTTGATTAAAAAACCTTAAACAATCCATATTAACACTACTGGTTAATAATATATATATATTCAACTACATAAAATAAACTTTTTATAGTTTTAATCCCTTTTAACCAGTTAAACCTAACTGGTTTAACTTTTATGATTAAAAAATTAAAAACTATAATATCATACAATTTAAACAACAAACTGAGATTGATATAGAATCAATCCCTAATTTCAAAATATATATATTAAAATAGATAATCATATTATTTCAATAAATTGTTTAAAGTTTTAATCTTTTAACTGGTTAAACCTAACTGGTTTACCTTTCTGATCAAAGGTTTAAATCTACAAACCTTATCCAAAAACCAACTGTTTTTAGATAAGCTAGGATTGACATTAACTTGTTCATCCGTTGTGATTTTTGAAAATCACTATACATACATTAACATCAAAAACCATAATAATAACAGATATACTAACACACTGTGATAAACTGAGTCGAGGCTCTGTTGGGTTTACAGGTCACAATTCATACTTGAGTTGTCCTGATTCACAACCAAACTGGTTTGAACCAACTCAGAATTGTACACATATAATATAGTTATTATTCATTAAAGCGTAAACATAATAATAAACATAATCCTAAAACCCTAAAGGATTAAAGATCTTGGCTTATCACAAGTGTGTATGCCATGTATATGGTTTTCGAAAATCATGTGTATATCCATATTGCCATTTACGAAAATTGCAATCATAAGAAAACAGGATTGGATTAAACTTAACAAAGCATGCAATTAATCCAATAAACCATACTAGATATCGAAATATGTGTATCAACACATATATCCATCGATTTCTCCATACTCATCAAGAACACATTAAGATGAGGATTATACCTAAACTGCTCAAAGTTAGTCCACCGTAACGAGGTAAAACAAAAGCCTGCTATAAAGGCTTGATTCACACACCAATGTTCTTGATCTTCCTTGTTGCCTTGAATCAACAAAAATCGAAACCCCTTAGGGCCTTGGGGTATTCGACCGTCGATCAACAATGGAGAGGGGAGATAGAGTTTGTTTTGTTTATCAAATTATGGTTAACCCTAATTGCCAAGGTTTAAATCTATATTTATAGATAACTTTCTAGTTTTCTTTAATTAGGCAACTTTATTTAAACCATTTATTATTAATATAAAATATTATATATATATGCCTTAATATATTTTATTTCTTTAATAATAACAATTAGTAATAATAACCTTTTGGATAATATTCAAGATATTAATCCAATAATTAACAATATATATTTATTAACTAATAAATATATATATTCTTGTTAATTAATTTAACCTGGTTGTTTTATAACTCTCTACACTGGTTTATGACTAACTGTCATAATACCTATCTCCCACATTGTGAATTATGTTCTTGAATTAGGTACTCTCACAGGTGTGACCCTTGAGTGTCTTATGGCGTTGGGCGTATCATTAGGGTTCGGTGGCTATGCACACAAATCCTATCAATTGTTAGGGTACAACATGCACAACGAATTAAAACAAATCCCAATCATAAAGATCACAAATGGATCAACTAGGGGAACAATCATATATATAAACATTTTAAATAAATATATATACTACATAGTAAAGGTTTAGAGATTATACCCTTGGTCTACTATAAGGGGATACACACCTTTTGCACCCGTGAACCCGGCTTCTAAACCACCTAAAACAATACCAGCAACAAACCATCGTGTCCCGTGTATTTATGCCTCAAAACCGCCGCTGCCGCCACCTGCCCTAACGGGCTACCGAGATCACCAAGACGCCACAAACGGGCTCTCGTCCGAAGTGTACCGCTGGAGAAGCGCTGCTGCAAAGGAGCGTTGGCTGGTCGCTGCCTCCGCTAGACGCGCCACGAACCACCGCCACCGGCGGTGGTTTGGTCCTCGGCCACCGATCGCAAAGAGAGGGAGAGAGAGTTTGTGTTTTGCTTTTCTTGAGGTTTAAGTTATTGTTATCATTAATTAACAAGCTAATCCATCTATATACATATAGGAGTGGATTAGGCTATTTAACCCGACTCGAACCAAAACTTTGATTCAATTGCAAAAATAGCCCTCGTTGTTTGATTAATATTAATTAATTAATTAATTAACTAATAACACTTTAACCAAACCATTTAATTAAATATTTAACTAATATTTAATCTCTCAAATAATAAATAACTATTTATTATTTATTTCCTTGATAATTGATTAACTATTAATTATCACCACACAAGGTAGTATTATATTATCTTGGTTCGAGTTAGGTATGCAGCCATGTGACCCTTTGGTGACTTATAGTGCTCGGATATGACGACATGTATACACTATCTATGTACATAATTTATCAGAAATCACGTACGAACAGGAGTTAATGGTAATGGTAGTGTATAGGAGTAACACCATCCACGTAGAGGGAGAGGAATTTAAGATTGATCTAATACCAATCGCGATGCAGGAGTTCCATGTGATCGTTGGTATGGATTGGTGGAGTCATCATCAGGCTACGATTAATTGCCAACACGCGAGATATGGGTTCAAATTCACAGTGGGGGAGAATTAGTGATAGTCAGGGAACACATGAAGAGGGACACGACTTACTATACTGTTATTAAGGCAAGGAAATATCTTTAACACGAATGTTCTACATTTTTAGCCTATGTAATTGAAGGCACCAAAGAGAATAAGATAGTAGAGGTCAATGACATACCATTGGTAAGAGAATTACCCGAAGTATTCTTGAAAGATTTGCTAGGGGTACCACTTGAATGACAAGTAGAGTTCAGGATCGATATAGTGCCGGGCACGACACTAATAGCCAAAACACGGTATCAACTAGCACCGCCAGAAATGAAAGAATTGATGAGCCAGCTTTAGGAGTTACTTCACAAGGGGTTTATCTGGCTAAGTAGTTTGCCGTACGGGGCACCGATACTTTTTGTGAAGAAAAAGGACGGATACTTTCGTATGTGTATCGATTACCGGGAATTAATTAAACTTACCGTCAAGAACCACTACCTGTGTTTGGACTTACCAATGCACCAGTCACCTTCATGGATTTAATGAACAAACCCATGCTAGACCGATCCATGATTGTCTTCATGGACGACATTTCAATTTATTCTAAGACTCGGGAGGAACATGAACGATATCTTCGGGAGATACTAATGACTCTGAAGTAGGAGAAATTGTACGCAAACTTCTCTAAGTGTGAATTTTGGTTACGAGAGGTTCAATTTTTGGGTCATCTCGTGAACAAAGTGGCAGGATACCACAAACGGTTTATCCAATATTTCTTAAAGAAAGCGACTCCACTTACGAAGGTAACCAAGAAAAGTGAAAGGTTTGATTGGGGTGTTGCGAAGCTGTCAGCTTCTGAAATGTTGAGTCAGAAATTATGCGAAGCTCCGGTCTTAACTTTGCCAGAAGGAATGGAAGATTTAGTATTATTTATGATACGTCACACTTTAGATTAGGGTGTGTGCTAATGCAGCGTGGAAAGGTGATTGCGTATGCGTCAAGACAACTTAAACCTGATGAAACCAATTATCTAACTCACGATTTAGAACTTGTAGCTGTTGTTTTCATGTTAAATATTAAGAGACATTACCTCTACGGGGTTAAATGTACCACCAATACAGACCACAATACTTCGCGGATCAAATGAATTTGAACATGCGACAACGGTGATGGCTATACTTCGTGAAAGACTATGACTGTGAGATTTCATATCACCCGGGTAAGGTCAACGTTGTGGCCGACGCCGTGAGCCAAAAGTCAGGATGCATGCTGTTAAAGATAATATGTCTACGCATGACGGTTACCACTTCACTATTCGACTTGATTCGATTAACGCAAACTGAGGCAATTAAACCAGAAAACCACAACAAGGAAAGAGTTAAGTGCTATGTGAAGAATTTTAATAAAGATAGTCAAGAGTTGTTCACGTGTTTCGGATGGGTATGGGTACCCATGACAACCGATGTTAGGAGAACCTTGGTAGAGGAGGATCATAAGTTAAAATTTTATATACATACAGGGGCAACTAAAATGTATCGAGACCTAAAAGTAGATTACTGGTGGCGTGGGAAGAAGCGAGATGTAGCTCAAGTTGTGGAGGGATGTTTGACTTGTCTTATTGTCAAGAACGAACATCAGAGACCACACCTGAAGTTACAGTCGTTAGATATTCCCGAATGGAAATGGGAGCATATTACGATGGATTTTAACATCAAACTAGTACGAACTCCGAGAAATTTTGATATTATTTGGGTTGTGGTGGAAAGTTAACTAAGAGTGCACACTTTATACCGATTCGCGAGACTTTCTCGTCGGTGGCTTTGGCCTATGTGTATGTGAAGGAGGTGATCTCTAGCATGGTGAGCCGGTGTCGGTGGTGTCCGACAAGGATACGAGATTCACCTCTAGGTTCTGGGTGAAGTTTCACAGCAATTTGGGGATGAAGTTGCATTTTAGTACTGTTTATCATTCACAGACTGATGGTCAAAGCGAGAGAAGGATTCAGACTCTCGACGGTATGTTGAGAGCGTGTGTTCTAGATTTTGGTTGAATTCTCCTACAATAATAGTTTTAATGCGAGCATCGGGATGCCTCCATATGAGATGCTTTATGGGAGGCGGTGTAGAATGCCGATTTTTTAGGGTGAGGTTGGACCATAGGGTACTTGGTAGTTCCGAGGTGGTACAAAGAATGACTGAAAACATACAGAAAATTCGGGAAAGGTTACGCGCAGCTCAGAGTCGATAGAAGACTTACGCTGATAAGAGATGATCAGACCTAGAATTTCTAGTTAGGGACTTCGTGCTACTTAAGGTTTCACAGTGGCAAACTAAACCCGATATTTATTTGCCTATTTAAAGTTGTGGCACAAGTAGGAAAGGTAGCATATCGTCTAGAGCTACCTAAAGAGCTATCAAGAATCCACAACACATTTCACGTGTCTTATTTAAGAAAGTACCTAGCTGACGAGTCTACTTTTGTACCGCTAGAAGACATGAAGATTGACAAAACCTTGACTACATATAAAGGACTATTGCCATAATCGACCGAGAAACGAAAATATTATAGAACAAAGAAGTCGAGATGGTGAAGGTTCAGTGGGAGCATCACAACGGTTCAGAATGGACGTGGGAATTTGAGAAGGAAATGAAGAAGTACTATCCGAGACTATTCGAACAATGATTTCGAGGACGAAGTCGAGTCTAAGTGGGAGAGAGTTGTAACACCCATATTTTGAATATGTATATATATATATATATATATATATATATATATGATGTAAATTAAGTTATGAATGTTATTATTAACCAATGACTAGAGTTGAGGATTATTAGACTTGTTTGATTTTAGTGTATATATATATATATATATATATATATATATATATATATATATGTATATATATATATATATATGTGTGTGTGTGTGTGTGTGTGTGTGTGTGTAACCAATGACGAGAGTTGAGGATTATTAGACTTGTTTGATTTTAGTATATATATAAATATATATATATATATATATATATATGTGTGTGTGTGTGTGTGTGTGTGTCTGTGTCTGTGTGTGTAGTATGCAAGTATTCACATGTATGGGTTTGGATTGGGAAGCTAGCGTTACATCTTGAGTTTAAGTTGGCCCTAAGAGTAGTAGGGTAATTGGGCTTGGAGGGAAGTATAAAAGAGGCAACTAGGGCAAGCTACCAAGAACCCATTACTATTCCATTAAGTTGTTCTTCAGAAGAGAAAAGTGTGTCTGTATTGTGCTTGGTTGTGAAGAAGAAAGGAAACAAGGGATCAAGGTTCTTGAGCTAAACCTCGAAGGAAATCATTAGGTAATGCATAGTTATTTCTTGTAACTTAATCTGTATTAGATTTCCAGTTATAGAAGAACTTAGGGGGAGGATTTAAGAGGGTTTTCATGCCCCTGTTCTTGTTTGAGTCGACCAAGAGCAAGAAACACACACTATTATATTTGTGTTTGTTTTTAAATCAAATGAGTAGTGTTTTATGAAGTGAAATGATCATGGATGAGTTACTGTGCTGCTAGAAACCTCAAACACAACAGACTCATGAAGTTACAATCGATTTTTTAAATTTGTTTCTCTGTTCTTCTCTGAAACCCAAACTGAAACCAAAATTGGGATTAAACCTCTTAAACCTTGTTGATAATATGATTATTTAAAAAGGAATTGTTATATGTTGTTAGAGATCTGTAGGTTTCGAAATTTCTAGATTTGGTTGTGTTGTAATGAGATTTAAGATTCAAGTGTTCGACTGCATACGTGTCTGTGTGCGTACGATTGAGGTCCGACCAAGAAGGGTTTGGTCAGACTTTGGGCTTATCCGACTTCTGGTGTGACATAGGTGTTCATTTTAGTTAGTTGAGGCTCATCCGACTTTGGTGGAGTGCGTGTGAGATGCAAATTAGCATACTAAGTGACCTAGAGGTGATCCGACTTAACGCACGTGCAACTTAGATGGAAGTCATACATGATGCGACTTAGGAGTTTTATTGGTCCGAGCTTGGGACTTGTGTGGAGGGTTTGAGGTCCGACTTGGGTAATAACACTAGCAGTGTGATTTTCCAACTCGTGAACCTATCTAACCTAAGTGTGTTCGACTTGGGTGCATGTGTGTGACTTAGGTTCCTCATGCGACCCAAGTTCCTTGTGCGACTAGGGTATGGTGTGTTGGATTATGTGCAGAGATAATTAATAGGTACATTCTATCCAATGTTATAAGAGACTAAAGGGTCACACTACTACACACCCAAATTAGAACAGTTGGAATTTACCATAATTCTGTGTGGAAATAATTAATCAAATGGATTAATTATTAGAGAGATAAATAAATAATTAATCAGTTGAATTAATTAATAGAAAGATAAAAAATAATAAATAGTCATTTATTAGATAAAGGGTAATTAAATATTAAGTTTAATATTTAACGGACCAGTTAATTAATAGTTAATTAATTAACTAGTAAAGTCGAGGGGGTTAAAGTGAGAGGAATGAAACTTCAATTAAAGTCATGGGCTTTAATTGAACGGGCTTAGGCTTAAATAAGGTTTAAGTATTTAAACCTAGAAAAGGCTTATTTTAACATTAAGCACAAAAAGGGAATCAAAGAGAATACCTAGCCTGTCCCTCCTCTCCCTCTCGTCGACTCTCTCTCTCTCTCTTTGTGTCGAAACCAAGAAGGCCCGAAGGGGGTTTCGGTTTGTGATTCACGCATACACACACACTAACTCAAGTTTTGTATGATACTCGGGTAAATCTAGGAGCGGTCTAGCAGCCAGTTCATTGGTGGTGCAGTAGTGGTGGACTAACTTTAGCATTCCCAAGAACAAGCAGGTATTGTTATTCTAAACCCTTTTTATCTGGGTTGTTGTTTAGAAACTGATATGATCATTAGATAGATCCTAACCCTCAATCGGGTTTAGAGGGTTGTGTTCAATCTGTTTCCGCTTTAGGATTGAACGAGTAGAATCCAGGGCTTGACCAGTTTGTGTCATATAGTGGTTTGGTCAGATCAAAACCTTTCAGTGGTATCAGAGCCTCGGCTCTATGATCTATAGTTTCTAGTTTATTCTGTGTTTAGGATTAAGGTTTTGTTCTTGATCTCCTATTTGTTCTTTATGGTTTTCGAAAATCTAGAGTGCAACAAAACAGTTTGTTTTTGTTATCCAGTTGCAAAAGGATTTAATCCTATTGATCAGAAAGTTTAAACAGTTAGTTTAAATGGTTAAAAGGATTATCATTTTTGATAAAGACGAGTTTTAAATCAAGATAAATTAAACAGTTTGTTTAATTGATAAACCTAGTTAAATATAGTTAGTTGATTCGTTTATGATATATGATCCTCTGTTTCTTCTTGTTTTCCTCTTGTAAAAATTGAAAAAACCAAAGGGATAGAAAAACAAGTTTCCGTTTTTCATCCGGACAATAAAAGGTTTAACTTTAATCAGATAGGTTTAAACAAGTTTTTTTTTCTGTTTAAACGGTTAAAGGGGAAATCTTTTATCTAAAACTTGATCTTGATCAGAAATTTTAAACAAGTTTTTTTTAAAAGGTTAAAATTAGTTTTTTAGGATTATTAATTATTAATGGAACAGTTTTTGGTCACATTAATAATTAAAGTTTTGGTTTTGATAAAATCAAGTTTTTAATCAGGATATTAGAAACAAGTATGTTTTTGATAGATTAAAAGGGATTAGGATTTAAAAGATTTAATTTTTGTTTTAATCGGAAAATAAACCGAGACCACCACCGTAGCCGGTGGCGGCAGCCCAGGAGCGGCGGTCGCAGGGTGGCGGCAGCCCAGGTGGTCAGCGGCGGTCGCACGGCGGCGGCGGGCCAGGCGGTCGGGGACGGTTGTCGGCAGCGTGGCTCATGGCGGCAGTCGGCGGTTGTTGGGAAATTTGCTAAGTCATTGAAACTGGTGGACATGCAAAGTAAAGCTGTTAGAGTAATCAGTGAAAACAGTTGTATCTAATAGTTGTTGCAAGTTTTTCAACTGATAGTACAAAAGATCAGAACTGTTAGTTCAGTTATACACAACTGTTAGAAGACCTTAAAGTGATGACTGTTAGAAGAAATTCAGAACTGTTTATTCAACAAACAGTTGCTGTTGAGCTATTAATGGAAAATGCTATCTTTGTGGATTTGAAGTATATCTTTATCAAGTTTGAAGATTATCAAGATTATCTCGGAAGATAGAAGATTACCTAACTGTCAACTATTCAAGGAGGATCAAGAGCCTATATATACTAGTACTAGAATATTGTTTTATACGGCAATTCTACGCATTCATATTTCATTGTTAATTCGTTTTTTCTAAGAGTGTGTTGATCTCTAAGTTTCATAGAAACCTAAGAACAAGTTGTGTTCTTCGTCTAACAAAAGAGTTAGATTAGAGGTGTTGGTGAATATTGTAATCATCATTGGTTATTAATAAACATCTTGAGTTTGAAAGTATTTTTCTGGTGTTGATTGTTGAATTGTTGTTGTGATAAAACCTTAAACATCAATTAAGTGTGATTCCGCAACTTCTTAGTTGATTGTGATCAAACTGAAAGATTATCTTTAAACAACTCTAATTTAATTCTAAAAGGTAATTCTTGTTATTCATATTTGGTAATATCCGATTCTGACAAGTAGTATCAGAGCCTTTTTCATTAAGGCTCCTTTGATCACTATTTGAAGGTTTTTCACAGATTTGCTGTGTTTTGTTATTTAAAGTGTGTCTAAATCTTCTCGTGTGTTTTTCATTCATATTACTGAAATGGAGTCTGTTGGATCTTCTGATAACGCTGGATCTGGGTCAAACTTTAGAGTTCCCATGCTCAAACCAACTGAGTTTGAGATGTGGAAGCTTCGAATTAAGCAGCATGTCCAATTAATGGACTATGCTGTTTGGGAAATCATAGAAAAGGACCCTATTACTGCTGTTGATTTAGATGAAACAGGAAAACCAAAGAAAAAATCACCACCAAGAACAGATGCTGAGAAGAAAGAAAGGATGATTGAGATGAAAGCCCTCAGCATCCTTCAGATAGCTATTCCCAACGAATATCAGCATCAGTTCAAGAAGTTTGAAGATGCACACAAACTTTGGGTTGCCTTAGAAAAGAGATTTGCAGGGAATGCCAGTTCCAAAAGGAACCAAAGGGACCTTCTTAAACAGGATTATGAAAACTTTTCAAGTGGGAAGAATGAAAGTTTAACCCAACTTTTTGATAGGTTTTAAAAGCTGGTTAGTTAACTTGAGAGTGCAAAAGTTACACTAGAGCAAGATGAGATCAATAGAAAGTTCCTTAGGTCCTTGGGTGAAGAATGGACTGTCTATGTTGCACAATGGAGGACTAAAGACTCATTGGAAGATATAGAATTAGATGATCTATTCAACAGTTTAGTTGTGTTTGAGGGAGAGATAGAGGGAAAAAGAAAGTCTATAATCCCTAGTCACAATGCTGCTCTCCTTTCATCCTCAGGTATGGACTCAAACCATTCTTTATCTAATTCTGTTGATGTGTGTGCAGGTACCAGTTTTGCTGTTAGGTTAGATGTGAACACCCCTGATACAGTGCTTGTAGCATTTCTTGCTAGCCATGCTAATTCAACCCTCACCAATGAGGATCTTGAACAAGTGCATCCTGATGATCTTGAGGAGATGGACCTCAAGTGGCAAATGGCCATGTTAACTGTCAGAGCAAAAAGATTTATTAAAAGAACTGGCAGGCAAAACATGAACTTCAGGGCAAATGGTTAGGTTGGATTTGACAAATCCAAAGTTAAATGCTTCAAATGTCAACAGCCTGGTCACTTTGCAAGGGAATGCAGATCTGGTGGACAAGTTCAGAGTCAAGGACAAAGATCCAATCAAACCTCATCAGCATTGGTCTCACAAGATGGCTATGGGTATGATTGGAGTGATCAAGCAGAGGAAGCTACTCACAACAAGGCACTGATGGCCTTGACTGAATCCTCCATCAAGCTGAATTCACCAGAATCAGAAGACACACAGGTATCTTCTAAACTTTGCCCTGGTGAATGTAGAGCTATAGTAAAAAGGTTCAGGGAGCACAACAAAAAGGTGTGTGCTGCTCTGAGCAGAATGGAGGAGAGAAGATATAAATCTAGCGCGGTCATTGAATGCTTTGAAAAGAAAATTAAAGATTATCAGGCAAATGAACTGCAAATGGACTATGATAGAAAGTATCATAAGTGGGAGAAGGAGCAGCTTCAGGAAGAAATTGATAATCTTAAGAATAAGCTGAGTGAGAAAGAGAGTAGGATTGGTGAGCTAACAAAGAAGTTAGAAGGTGTGGATATGGATTTGAGTATGTTCAAAGCAATAAATCTTAAGCTTGAAACCTTGTTACACTCACAAATCAGAGATAAGGTTAAAACAGGTTTAGGATACAAACAAACCCCTCCTCCATACAATCACAACTACATAACTCCCATGTCTGATGTAGCTGATAGGTATGTTAATGAACCATTAGAAGAAGACTTAAAGTCAGCTGATCCAAAATTAGAGAGTGAAAAAGAAGGAGTTGTGCATGAAGTGAGTGATGATAAGGAGGAAGTAGTGAAGAAAGAAGAGGATAATCCTCTTGAAAACCACATCTGTTGTGAACCTACAGCACCAATATCATCTTTAAAACCTGTGGTGTTTGTAAAAGCCACCTCTGAACCCTCCACCAGTGAAACAAAACCTTTCAAACCTATTTATTCTATAAACAGCTACACTACTGTTGCAAACAGTCCCGAAAATTACACAAACAGTTCCAAACAGAACCCAAACAGTTCTAACCCAAAAACCTCAGCTGTTAGTATTAAGACCAAGGAAAAGGAGAAGGTTAGTGAAGTTGGAATTGAGAAGTCAAAGAAGGAAGCTTCCAAGACAAAGTTTCATCTCAAATCTGTGAAAAGGCATACTGAAGTGCCTGTCTGCACATGCAAACAGCATGGTGTGCAGAAATTTCCTTCTTCAGCACTTGTGAGAGGAAATCAAAGAAATAGGAACCAATTTTGGGAACAAAGAACAGGTTTGCCTATAGTCAAAACCAAAAGGTGCTATATATGTGGGAGAGCAAATCACTTAGCTCACAACTGTTATTATAACCCGCAGATATATAGCACCCAGAGGCCAAGTTACAGAAAACAGGCTAACTGTTCCACAACTATTAGGCCAAAATCAAAAACTGTTGGTTTGCCAAGTTACAGAAAACAGGCTAACAGTTCCACAACTGTTAGGCCAAAACCAAAAACTGTTGGCTCTGCTTGGGTGAAATTGCAGAAACACACAGTTTCTGAAAGGGCCAAAACTGTTAATCAAACCGACAATCAAACTGAGTCACAAATTGACTCAACTGTTTTACCAAAATCAAAAACTGTTTGTTTAAAAGGTTCAACTGTTAATCACAACAGTTGGAAACCACATGTTGTCACTAAATACTCTTCACACGGAATAAAGAAGTCTAACTGGGATGAAATCAAGAAGACTCAAACTTTGTTTAAGTATTATGATTCAAATGGTGTGCCCAAGACCTGCATGGCCTGGGTACTTCCTGCTACTAACTAAGTTTTTATTTGTGCAGAGCATTCATAGGGCCAATCAAGGAGAAATTTGGCATGTGGATAGTGGATGCTCAAGGCACATGACAGGAAATCCACACTGCTTGAAGGATTTCAGAAGAATTAATGGAGGACATGTAGCATTCGGAAGAAATGCTAAGGGAGGAAGAATCACTGGTAAGGGAGCTGTAGAGGCAGGTACACTTACTTTCAATGATGTTTTCTTTTTTGAACAACTCAAATACAATCTGTTAAGTGTGTCTCAAATCTGTGACCATGGAAACAAAGTCCTATTCACAGACACAGAGTGCATTATCCTTTCAAAAGATTTTAAAGTGGATGACAAGAATGTTCTTTTGAGAACACCTATAAAGGATAATGTGTAATGTTTGGACACTCAAAAGGTTTATAAACAGAATGCATTAAGTTGTTTACTATCAAAGACATCTCATGATGAGTCTGCCATTTGGCATAGAAGGATGTGTCACATGAATTTTAAAACCATGAATCTGTTTGCTAAAAACAATCTGGTAAGAGGTTTGCCCCAAAAAGAATTCTCATGTGATGATCATTGTGTGGCTTGTCTCAAAGGAAAGCAACACAAAACTTCTTATAAGTCCAAAGAAGTTTCTTCCATTGTTGCACCCTTACAACTGTTGCATACGGATCTTTTTGGTCCTACTTCAATGGTCAGTATAAGGAAGAAAGCCTACTGTTTAGTCATAGTTGATGACTTCACCAGATTTACATGGGTTCAATTTATTAGAACTAAGGATGAAACTGCTGCATTAGTTAAATCTCTTGTTCTTAGGATAGAGAATCAGTCTGATTTGAGAGTGAAAGTCATTAGATCTGACAATGGTTCTGAGTTTAAGAACTATGAGTTAAACAGTTTTTGTGAGGAAAAAGGGATTGAAAGGCAGTTTAGTGCACCTAGGACTCCACAACAGAATGGAGTGGCTGAGAGAAGGAATAGGACTTTGATAGAGGCTGCTAGATCTATGTTAGTTGATTCTAGGCTCCCAATGACCTTCTGGGCAGAAGCTGTGAACACTGCCTGCTATGTTCAGAATAGAGTACAAGTAGTCAAGTCCAAAGGGAAAACTTCTTATGAGTTGTTCCTCAAAAGAAAACCTTTGATCAACTTCTTCAAACAATTTGGATGTCCCTACACTATCCTTAATACCAAGTCACAATTAGGCAAATTTGAGAGTAAAGCAAAAGAAGGATTCTTTGTAGGATATTCCACTCAGAGTAAAGCATATAGAGTTTTCAGCAGTGTCACTAGGATCATAGAAGAGAGTATGAATGTCTCCTTTAATGAAAATAGGATCAATATTGCAGGTAATGGTTCTGATTGGTTATTTGATATTGATGCATTGTCTAACTCTCTTTCTTTTGAGTTTTCTACATAAACAGTTGTAGGTTTTCCTACAGCTGTTAGTGCAAATTCACAAACTGTCTCAAACAGTTCTGAAACTGTTAACTCAAGTCCAACAACTGTTGGTAGAAACAAAGCCACTGAAGACTTTGTAGTGATTCCTTTGTTTCAAAATGATTCTTCCAATGCTATTAGTCCAATGAATGATGATGCTGAACCATCAAAGGATATGGAATCTCCCGTTCTCCAACAAAACAATGAATCTGAAAATCAAACAGTTGCAGATCAGGTATGTAATTCTTCTGGGAATGAGAGTGGATCTGAGGTTGATCTGTCTATTTTAGGGGATGTACTGACTGAAGAAAACATCCCTAACTTAAGAATTCACAAGGACCATCCCATAGAGTAGATTATAGGTGATCCCATCACTCATGTCAGAACTAGGGGTATGCTGCAAGGTGAACATAGTGGTGTGGATCTAGGACAGTTTGATGTGAATGCCTGCTTTCTATCACAGATAGAACCTAAGAAAGCAGTAGAGGCATTAAAAGACCCTTCATGGTTGGAAGCAATGCAGGAGGAACTCTTACAGTTCCAGATTCAGCAAGTTTGGAAGTTAGTTGACCATCCAAGATGCAAGAGAGCTATTGGCACTAAGTGGGTGTTTAGGAATAAAAAGGATGAGAGAGGCATTGTAATCAAGAATAAGGCTAGGTTAGTTGCACAGGGTTATACATAGGAGGAAGGAATAGACTATGATGATGTCTTTGCACCAGTTGCAAGGATTGAAGCAATTAGACTGTTCCTTGCCTTTGCAAGCTTTAAAGGGTTCAAGGTGTATCAAATGGATGTCAAATCAGCATTTCTCTATGGAACTATTGATGAGGAGGTATATGTGTGTCAACCACCTGGTTTTGAAGACCCAAAATATCCTGATAAGGTATATAGGTTGGATAAGGCTTTGTATGGATTACATCAGGCTCCTAGAGCTTGGTATGAGACATTAACATCATATCTACTTGAGAATGGTTTCAAGAGAGGTACTATAGATAAGACACTATTTACAAATATTGTTAAAACAAAGATTTTGCATGTACAAATCTATGTTGATGATATAATCTTTGGATCCACTTATGACAGTCTGTGCAAGGAGTTTGAAGGCATAATGCATAAGAGATTTCAGATGAGTTCTATGGGAGAACTTACATTTTTCTTGGGATTACAAGTAAAGCAGAAGCCATCAGGTATATTTCTTAGTCAGTCAAAGTATGTCAAGGACATTTTGGACAAATTTGGTTATCAAGATGTGAAGCTGGCCAGTACTCCAATGGAAACACACAAACAGTTGGGAGCAGATCCTGAGGGGTAGGATGTAGACGTACACTTGTATAGGTATATGATAAGTTCTTTAATGTACTTAACTGCTTCTAGACCAGATATCATGTTTGCTGTGTGTGTTTGTGCCAGGTTTCAATGCAGCCCAAAGATGTCACACCTATTTGCTGTAAAGAGGATCTTTAGGTATCTCAAAGGCCAACAAAAACTGGGTCTTTGGTATTCTAAGGATTCACCTTTTGAATTGGTGGCATACTCTGACAGTGACTATGGAGGAGCCAATGTACACAGGAAATCAACTTCCGGAGGATGTCAGTTCTTTGGCTCCAGGTTAGTATCATGGTAGTGCAAGAAACAAACAACAGTTTCCACTTCAACAGCCGAGGCTGAATATGTTGCTGCATCAAGTTGTTGTTCACAAGTTTCGTGGATCCAGAATCAACTTCTGGATTATGGTATGACTCTCTTGAATACACCTATCTATGTTGATAACACAAGTACTATTAGTATTGTTAACAACCCTGTCAAGCACTCTAAAACAAAGCACATAGAGATAAGGTTTCATTTTATAAGAGATTGCAATGAGAAACGGTTAATCCAGGTTATGAAAATCCACACTGATGATCAGTTAGCTGATCTGTTCACCAAAGCATTTGATGTAAGCAGATTCAACTTTCTGATCTCAAATATTGGAATGATTAACATAGAATAACTTAGAACCACATGTTTGATTGTGTTTTCTTGTGTTTTTGTGTTTTCTCTCTCTAACAGTTTGAAACTGTTAGTATTCTGTCTAACAACTGTTTGTGTAAGTGTTCAAGAGGAAGCTATTCATAATGCAACTAACAGTTTTCAACTGTTAGTACATGGAGTCCACAGCTGTTAGGAAAACTGCATGGTCATTCAAGGGGGAGTCTTTCTTTTTAGTAACAGTTGTAGTTTATTAAGAAAATAGTTCTCAACTGTTAGTTCTTTTTTTGTTCAACTGTTAGTTTCTTTCAGGGTATTTTAGTCTTTGCAGGGATTTTGAGGGAATTTGAATTGCATTGAATATGCGTAACATATATAAGCCATTCCCTCCTCACAGTTTTCTTTACGCTTTCTGAACTCCTTTCAAACACTAAAACCCTAGAAACTCACTCGCAAATCGCCATGGCTCCCCTTCCATTCGTTAAGGAACACAACATGCTTGCTTTTCTGATGAAATCCGATGATCTCAGTGTTTTTCACGATCTGATTGACTATGTTTCACTTTCCAACCTACGTCATGCTCTGACCATCAATCCCACCATTTATACTGCGCATATCGATCAGTTCTGGAAGAATGCTTCTCTGAGAGAAGAAGATGGAGTGAAATGGATTGACTCCAAGGTTGATGCTAATGATGTTTCTATCTCTGAGAGTATCATAAGACAATACCTTCAACTTGATGATCTCGAAGGTGAGTATTCTGATTCTGTTTCTTTGGAATATCTGCATGTTGAGCTTGTTAAGCTGGGATATGAGGGCCCTAGGGGAAAGGGTACCTTTTATAAAGGGAAATTCTGTTCGCACTGGAAGTATTTGATTCATACTCTCCAACAATGCATAAGCCCTAAAAGAACTGGATGGAATGAATTTGGGAGCAACATTGCTCTGGCCTTAATCTGTTTGGCCAATAACCGTTCTTTTAACTTTTCTAAAATGATATTTGATGGCATGGTAAAGCATCTTGGGACTAAATACGGTCTCTTTTTGATGTATCCACGATTTGTGCAGTTTTTACTAAATTCTTTATTGCCAAATCTCAAAATGCACAAGAGGGTACTGATTCCCTCTGCTCATGTGGCCTCCACATTGAGCAAACTGTTGATAAATGGCAAGAATTTTTCTGGTGCCATAACTCTACCACTCTATGCAATGGTGGAGTTTCTGTCAAGAAATAGAGCTGCCAGAGTTGAGCAAGAGGCCCACATCATTGCTAAACCCACAACTCTGGAACCCCCAGCTCACGATATTCAAACAACTCAATCTGCTACTTTGCTTCAAGCTACAAAAAAAGCCCCCACTCTAATAACTTTCAGAAAAAGAAAGAGAACTGTTAGTGCTCCTTCCACCACAGTATCTAATGCCCAAGTTGTAAGCCCTGCACAAGAGCATTCTCCTGTGCAGAATATCCAAAGGGAACCCATTGTGCTGTCTCCCAGGCACACTGAGGAGGTGATCACCCCAGGGGAGAGTGATCATGTGGTGTTTGAGGCTGACACTACTGTTTCATCCGCAAGGGGTGAGCAGGAAAGTGTCAACATCTTTAAGACCTCAGCCATGGCAACAAAAGTTGTTCCAACATATTCTGGAAATCCCCAGTACCAAGAACAGAGGGGTACTGGTGTGGAATCTTCTAGGAGTAAACCACCAGTTTATTCTGCCAGTGATATGTTCACAGTGGCAACACTCCCTGACATTGAGGCTAGTATGAAACAAAAGGCATTGACGGATACCAATTTTGTACCATTCTTTGGGGCATATATGCATTTAAAGAAGAGAAATTCTTTGCAAGATAAGCTTTTGGCAAAACATAATGAGCTTATCATTAAGCAAAACAAGCAAATAAGATTTTTGACAGAGAGTTTGAAAAAGGCTAATACTGTGATACAGTTTCATGATCAAATGTTGAAACAGTTCACTGCTGATGCTAGACCCCCTCCAACTGTTCCAATCAAAAAGGGGGAGAAAACAGTTTTGCCAAATCATCCAACAGTTGCTGAGATTGTATAGACAGTTGCTGAGCCTACAGAGAAAACAGTTGCACCAAGTGAGAAAACAGTTGCACCAGGTGCTCAAACAGTTGTAGAAAAATTGTCAGCAGTTGATAGAGTTTTGATTAATCAAATGATTATGTCTGGGGACTATCCAACTACTGAAGTATTCGGATCTTGGTAAAAAGTGAAGCAAGATCATTTAATTGATGTGTGTGCTCAAACTCTAAACTGCAGTGCATTTCAAATGAAACAAAAGATTGAAGATGGATGGCTAGATGGTAAATCTTCAAAGATGAAACCTATTGCACCAAAGCTAGGATTCAAAGGAATTAATATTTCTGAAAAAGCAGTGGAAAAGAAGATGCCTTCTGTGCAAGGTAAGGGTAAGGAGATTGTTGTGGAACTTCCCAAGCTAAAACTTTCAAAAGAGCAGCAAGAGGAGCGTGACCGTGAGTTAGCTCAAAGGATGGCTGCTGAGTTTGAACAGCAAGAGAGGAAAGATCTTGAATTAGCTCAAAAGCTAGCTGCTGATTTTACTAAGGAGATTGAGGAAGAAGAAAGTGCTAAGAAACTTGGTAAGGGGGTAAAAAGAAAGAGAGTTGAAAGGAAGAAAACAGTTCCACCACCCAAACCAACAGTTGAGAAGATAAAACAAACAGCTCAGCCACAACAACCTGAAAAATCCAAATCAGTTCAAACATCTGAAGATGCAGCAAAATCAGGTATGGTACAAACCGTTCTTCATGATAGACTCAGGGTAGAGGTTGAAGAAAGAATTGACAAATTAGTGGCAGAGCAGCTAGGCCAGAAATCCCACATTACTGAGTGGAGATTTGAACTGTTAAGATGGGAAACTGGAAAGAAAGGAGTTACGATTGTCAGAGAAGTGGAACCAATTGAATGTTATTCCAGCTTCTTACAACTGATGGGTAGCATTACAAGAAGAGATGTTCAATATATGTATGCTTATGGGATAAGCAAGTATGAAAATGCAACACAGATTGAGGTGAGAGTGTTGATGAGGCATCTAAAGAGTATTTGCAATCCACTGGAGATAATGCCTATTTTGATAAGTGATGAAGCTTTCCCAATAAGTTCTATGAAATTATATGATAAGGCAAGAGTTTATCATATGGTGATGGGAAAGGGACAAACTCAGTGGTTTGATATTGAATTTGTTGATCATGATAAAGCAAAGCTGCTGAATATGTTAAGTGCAAAGTTCTTTGGTCCTGCTGATATGAAGGATGATCTGATAAAGAGGATAAAGAAAAGGCTGGAGTTCTTACAGTCAAGTCAAAAGTAATTTTCTTATTATGTTTTGATTGTAACAGTTTGACTTTGCATATTTAATGTAAATATTTTCTTTGATTGTGTTAATTTTTCTGTGGTTGAACCCTATAAAACAAACAACTTAAGTGTACTGTTCAATACTTTAAGTTAGGGGGAGATTGTTGGGAAATTTGCTAAGTCATTGAAACTGTTGGACATGCAAAGTAAAGCTGTTAGAGTAATCAGTGAAAACAGTTGTATCTAACAGTTGTTGCAAGTTTTACAACTGATAGTACAAAAGATCAGAACTGTTAGTTTAGTTATACACAACTATTAGAAGACCTTAAAGTAAAGACTGTTAGAAGAAATTCAGAACTGTTTATTCAACAAACAGTTGTTGTTGAGCTATTAATGGAAAATGCTATCTTTGTGGATTTAAAGTATATCTTTATCAAGTTTGAAGATTATCAAGATTATCTCGGAAGATAGAAGATTACCTAACTGTCAACTATTCAAGGAGGATCAAGAGCCTATATATACTAGTACTAGAATATTGTTTTATACGGCAATTCTACGCATTCATATTTCATTGTTAATTCGTTTTTTCTAAGAGTGTGTTGATCTTTAAGTTTCATAGAAACCTAAGAACAAGTTGTGTTCTTCGTCTAACAAAAGAGTTAGATTAGAGGTGTTGGTGAATATTGTAATCATCATTGGTTATTAATAAACATCTTGAGTTTGAAAGTATTTTTCTTGTGTTGATTGTTGAATTGTTCTTGTGATAAAACCTTAAACATCAATTAAGTGTGATTCCGCAACTTCTAAGTTGATTGTGATCAAACTGAAAGATTATCTTTAAACAACTCTGATTTAATTTTAAAAGGTAATTCTTGTTATTGATATTTGGTAATATTCGATCCTGACAGCGGTGGCGTGGCTTCGGCCGAAGTGGGGTTCCGGCCCAAGAGGGCTTTGGCCCAAGTGGTCTATGGCCCAAGTTTTTTTTTTCTCCCAAGGGTTTCTCGGCCCAGCTAACTCTCGGCCCAATGGGGTTTATGACCCTGGATTATTGGCACAAGAATAACTAACCTAGTTTTGTTTTCCGGTTAAATACAAGGTTATTAATTTTAAGCGTAAAATTAATAAGTGTTTATATATACTAGAGTTCTATATATATATTTTAATTAGTCTAGTTGAAATATATATATATTTTGGATACTTATTTATTACGACTAGTTTAGACGTTATAAATAAATTCCAGAAATAAGTTTATATAAAAGGATTGAAACAAGATGATGTTTTTTAAATAATGACTAAAATTTTGTCGTGTTTAAGTAAAAACCCGACATAGGATTTCATTCAAGTTTTCGGATAAAGTCCAGTTTGTCAAAGTTTATTGAAAAACTTTTTGGGTCAAGTAAATTTAAATGCTTTAGAAGATCATAATTCTCATTTTTTGGTTGATAGTCATTAATCAAAACGGATAGATGAGAATGGTTAAACGAATTAGGTTATGTGTTTTATCGCATAGTTTATTGTTTATATATATTTAACTGTGTGGTTGTTATATATATACACATGTTTTTTATATATATTGCGTGTTTTTTATATATATTGCGTGGTTGTGATATATATATATATATATATATATATAGCTATAGGTTTGCCCACTTAGGATTTGTCTTTTATCTTTATTCATTTTTTTATTTATTTTTGGTTTTGGGAAGGTCTGCGTGCCAATTACAATCCCTTTTTCAACTGTAATCTTGTACTGGTTCTGGGAGGCCTGCGTGCCATTTACAACCCCTTTATTATTGTATTTGTAATAGAGTAGATGTAGTTTTGTCCCATAATCAACACGGAGTTCAGGAAGATATCCATTATGATGGCTTGCACAGTGCTTAGGTACTTTGGAGGAGGTGTCAAGGCGAGTGGGAGCAATGCATCATGAAGGCGAATCCAAGTCCTTTTGTCCTTAGGATTGACCTTAGGATTAATTGGCAAAAACTATTGGTTTTTATCTGCTTATTATCTGCGTGGTTGTGATTCTTTTATAATTGTCCATATTTGTATGTGATGCTGTGAAAAGGGGTTTAATAATAGCTAATTATTAAACAGAGAAAGACCACGATTTATAACAAACTAGAATACGACTTCAGCTTGTTAGTCGTATTAGTTAACTTTTTATAAATTTAAAGTTTTGTCAAGATTATAAGTTTGGAACTTATAAAGCCGTTTTGTGCACCCAGTATAGGTACACATGTAAATAGTATTTTTAAAACAGATGGTTTTAAAATGGTTTTTCAAAAACTAGAAAATTAATTTTTTCTTTTAAACTTAAATATAAAACCCAAGAAAATATGAGTTTTTTACAAATTAGGTGTATTCTTAAAACATATTTACTAAACAAGTGTACTTCTAAACATAATTACTAAATATGTGTACTTTTTTGTTTTTACTGTTTT
Source organism: Pulicaria dysenterica (assembly GCA_947179395.2). Classification (NCBI taxonomy): domain Eukaryota; kingdom Viridiplantae; phylum Streptophyta; class Magnoliopsida; order Asterales; family Asteraceae; genus Pulicaria; species Pulicaria dysenterica. The sequence continues at coordinate 42,103,565 of OX359291.1, forward strand.
TTTTTTGTGTTTTTGTGTTTTTTTAATTATTTTTTTACTGCTTTATTTTAACTGTTTTTTTACTGCTGCTTTTTTTACTGTTTTTTATTGCTTCTTTTTTTACTAGTTTTCGGTGTTTTTTTTACTGTTTTGACAACTTTTTTTTACTTTTTTTAATGCTTATTTAACTGTTTTTCACTGTTTTTTCCCAATTTTATTATTTGATTGTAATTTGTTTTTTACTGTTTGTTCACTATTTTTATTTGTTTTTTTTCCAGCTAAAGTAGCTGTTTTTTCACTATTTTTATTAAAACTATACAACAATCAAAACATGTTTAATTCTTTTATCACAATCATAACACTTGTTTAAACAATACTAACAATCATTAATTAAAACCAACATCATCACAGCTATAATGTTTTTTAGATACTAAACCAACAATGGGTTCTTCCAAAACCAAAAGGCAAAAAAACATTCTCAAATATCTTCCAATATCTTGACCCGATAACCAAATTTTTATCTACAAAAAACGAAAAAAAACAAATAAGTAAGAGATATATTCGTACCAAATAATCGAATAAATAATTTATGAATTTTTTTATATACCTTGGCTTACAAATTCCACAAAGGTTCTTCTTTCCTCTTGCTTTAATGTCCATTGCATTTCGTAGTCTCGTTGACGAGGATGGCCTTTCTTATTCCGTAGTTTGGAACTAAACTACTTGATTTGTTATAAAGGTACCTTACTTTGTATTATCATATTTATTTGACGAAAAGGTACAATCAGTAGTTAACTAAAGGACCATATCATCTTTGTATTATCATGAGTATTTAACTAAATGTACAATCAGTAGTTTGGAACTAAACTACATGAATCAACTCAATTAATTTCTAAAATACTAGTCTTGTATCCCTTAAGCAACACCATCGCAGATTCCCCAGCTTCACATCACTACTCTTTCAACAAATAGAGGATTGCAAAGCTAATTAACAAGGCTTAATCATTGTGATTTATGCCTAACAATTGTAGTTCTTGAATCAAACCATCCCAAGGAAATCACATATCCATTGAGAATAACAACTTACTGATTGAGATTCACAGTCCTTGTGTTAGGAATAACCGTAGATGAACAGGTCGATATGTCTGTAAATTAATCTCTGATTCCCTACCACATTCAACCATTCTTATTCTAGATTCACATTCCAATAACAAATTCGACTTTCATTAACTAGGCCTAACAATTTATGATTAAACCTTCACAAGCTTTAAACCCGCCTTCTTTTTCAGTTCGGTCGAGGAAATCAAGCAAAACAGTGGTAGTACCTTAGAAATCCTAAAACAAAGAAGATGGGACACAAGATTACGAGTTATAGATACTTACTTGATGATTGATTTGATTGAAAATCTTGATTCTTGTTCTTCTTAAGGTTGTCGACAAACTGTGGACCACATCAACCTATTAATTCTTGTTTTCTTAACTAAATCCAAGCATTCCCAGTTCATTGTTCCCTTAAAATATCTTGGATTATTAATCTAACATAAATTTTGAGTTTTGTTAACATTTAACCCATCCATTCTTGGGTTTTCGGTCTCAACCGCCACCCCCTCAAAACAACTCCCCTTTAATCGACATGAGTACTGCTACACCATAAAAAGATCGATACTTGAACATACAGCAACAAAAGAGGCGTCGATTAGACAGCGGCGGAGGAGACAGGCACGGTCAGAGGCGACGAGAAACGGCGGCGGCGAAGCGAGTTCGCCGATGAGCGGCGAAGTGAACCTCGGTCGAATGGGAGATTGAGTTCGTCGATGGGTACGGGACGCATGTTCTAGGGCAAAGTGAGGACGTATTTGTTTTACCCAGGCGTAGGTGGGTGAGGGTAAACCTAAGACTAAAAATAAAACTACTCCTATTTGGTAATTATGTTTAGAAGTACACCTATTTGGTAAATAAGTTTAAAAAAACACCCATTTAGTCAAAAACTCAGAAAATCTTAGATCAGTGTGCTACAGATCTAATGGTACACCTTTGCTGTTAAACGGTACTTGGGTGTCGGAAGTGAACAAACTTTGGGCATCCGGTCAAACCATTGCGGAAAAAGGTATGAAAGATTCTGCGATAATCGGGAGTCCCGGACAGAATTCATACTGTCTTAGGTGGTGCGATCTATTTTGGTGATAATCGGGAGTCCCCGCCCAAAATGCACTAGAGTAGAGTTAAACATACTAGACTAGGTCTAAGTGCTCTACGAGGTTCTAGGAGTCGTATCTGCTAGGTACGATTGGTACAGGGTGTTACCTACCAGATATAGCATAACTTGGCGAGAAGTGACCAAACCTTGCGTCAAGTATGTGAAATATAGGTCCTAGGTCGGATATATATTATTTATGGGTTTTGTAGATATATGTTAGAAAATTTTATTTGCAATTACTAATTAAACCGGGTTTTAATTTGTAGATGGCAACCAACGTTACCGACACTAACAACCTCTCTCTTCACTCTATGCTTGAGAAGGATAAGCTCACCGGGCCGAACTTTCTCACTTGGGAGAGAAATCTCCGGATCGTGCTGAGGCACGAGAGAAAGTGGTATGTCCTAGAACAACCTCTGGGGAGCCCTCCTGCCAACAACGCTAGGGCAGAAGTCAGGGAGGCTTTTCAGAAGCGCTCCAACGACACCCTGAATGTGAGTTGCCTCATGCTTGCAACGATGAGTCCAGAGTTGTAGACAAGCATGATGGAAACTCTTGCTTACGACATGATCCGTCAGCTGAGGGACATGTTCCAAGAGTAAGCCCGCACGGAGCGTTATGATGCTACTAGGGCATTTAACTCATGCAAGATGGTGAAAGGGACTTATGTCAGTAACCACGTCATGAAAATGAAAGGTTACATGGACCACCTGGAGAGTCTTGGGCACCTAGTACCGTTGCGGCTAGCAACGTATACGATACTCAACTCGTTGTCAGACGACTATAAGCCTTTTATAGTTAACTACAACATGAACAACATGGAGAAATCTGTGGCTGAGTTGCACTCCATGCTTAAGATAGCGGAGCAGAGTATCGGGACCAAGTCTAAGGACGTCCTCATGGTGGGCAATGGCGGTTATAAGAAGAGGAAGGGGCACAACGGAAAGGGAAAGGGTAAGACCCAACCTAGCCAGAATGCACCCAGGCCCACTAACAACAACAAGGGCAAGAAGCCAAAGCCAAACAAGGCAAGAACCGAGAACCGGTGCTTCAAGTGTGGCGAGACCGGACATTGGAAGAGAGATTGTCCGAAGACTCACGAGGCAGGAGGTAAGGCTGGCTCCTCAGGTATCGTGTGAATAGCTTCTTTGTCACTTTCCACCTGTAAAGTTATTACAAATGTTCTAACATCTTGCAATCGTTTATTGTAGGAGGAGATGGAAAGTGAAGCAGCCCAGTGCTCGAGAACTCACGTGCTTTTACGGATATTTTAATAATTCATGTTTTTAGCTTTTAAACTTTTTTATCTTTTTGGATATTGGTTGTTATTCAAACTCTTCGTTTGACACTATGGTTTTAATATTTGGAATTTTGAATTATTTAGTTTATATCCGTGCACATGTGCTTTTGATGAATCAGGTTAGTCCAGTTTTGACTAAAGGATACTAATAAGTCAAGTTTTGACTTAATAGATGGTTCATAATGATCTTATGCAATAATTGTTGTAGTTACTTAATTCTCACTATATAAATACTTGGATAAACTAGTCGTGTTTATGAGATTAGATAAGTCTCTCTAATCTGCAAGTATTTAAGAAATTTTTTTTATGAAAGACAAATGTTCAAGGATTTGAACATAATCAAATAAGAAATGATAGTTATTATTTCTTGATAAAAGTTTTTGGACAAAACATTTAAAAGATATAAAGGTGATTATAATAGTTATTATAATCAAGGTTGTTTTATACTAAATGTTTTAGGCAAAAAAATTTAAAATATCTTTACAAGTGTTTTATACTTGTAAATGTGTTAATGAAACCACATTCCGTAATTGAAAAGATAGATATGTGAAATCCAAGTTCTTGTTTCATAAAACGTTTAAATTTCTCACAAAAACTGAACAAGTGTTTTAAAACACAAGTTTTAGGTGTATTAGTCAAGGATTGACTGAGTCTAAAACAGGGTGTTTTAAGGTAATGCACTTTTTTCATAAAAGATAGTGGGAGCACCTTGACTAGTGTATTTATCAAGTTATCAAGGATTGATGTAACTAGTATGATAAATACAAGTATGAACTTATAAAGTATATAATTGTCGGTTTATTTTAAAAGTGATATGTTAGGACATAAATATTGTATAGAATAGAAGATTACATTCTAGGTGAAGTTCATATTAAAATATAAACTTCAGGGCCAATATTAAGTGTGTTTTACATGGTGTTAATCATTCTCTATCTACATTATTGATTATGTTCATTGGTCTTCATGAGATTAGTTGATACCTGAATCACTTGGGACAAACAAGTGGTATGAGAACAGATTAGGATTGATTTGAGCTAATTTTTTATCAAATTTTTGAATTTTTTTCTTAATTTTCGAGATTAAAGTGGACAAACAAGTGGTATCAGAGCTAATATAACGCCAACACTGAAAGTAGGTCACACAGTTTCTAACTGTTGTGTTAACGAGAATATATGTTATCTCGGTGTTACCCCACGGGAACTTTGAGACGGTGCCCTCAAGACTGTCTCTGATACTTTTATTGCAATATCATTGTGGTGACACCTTCTAATACAGTTTAACTAATTCTAATGATGCGGGTTCAAAGCTTCAAGTGTTCATACATTCAGGCCAAAATCAAGCCGAATACAAAATTCATGTACATGATGTTCATGAAGAATCCTGATCATCATGAGGGGGAGAAATTTTAATACTAAATCAGTTGATTTTGAACCTATCGATCAAGAAGAGATTCGTTTGTTGAGGGGGAGACAAAGAGAACTAAAATAAAATATCATACATGTCAAGTCAAGGGGGAGCGAAGAAAAGAACAAAAGAGAAAGAATTCAAGTTCAGAACAGTAAAAGTGTTTAAATGAAAGTGCAAGAAGTTCTGAAGAATTAAACAAGATCTAGAGCTACATTCAATGGGGGGAGAACAAATATTCTTCCTAAATCGTTATGTTTAAATGCTTAAGATCATGAATGCTGAAAAACACTTCAAGCTAAACTGTTCATACAACCAAAGGTTGCATAACCTTAGGTTACTCGTACAAATCTGAAAAACAGATGAAATAGGATGTTACTGTGTGCTTTCAAGATTCAAGTTCTCATCAAGATTTTAAAGTGAAGAATATTCTTAAAAATTGAAGAGTCCATTTTGCAAGATGAGAAGACATTTTGAAGACATCCAATCAAAGACTGAAGATTCACAAAAAGAAATCGTTCAAGTCTTGTCTCCTAAAGCGTTAAAGAATGCAGCAAGAAATTTGTATATTTGTAAGAGGAGATTGTTAGAGTTCGTATGAAGCTGAAAAGACAAACATCTTCTATTTCTATACAAAGGGGGAGATTGTTAGAACATGAATATTGTATAGAATAAAAGATTACATTCTAGGTGAAGTTCGTAATAAAATACGATCTTGAGGGACTAATATTGTAATACCCTTAGGGTGTATATACTAATGACTAATTAGTCATTAGTAAGGTCTTTGTCATAATCACAATATTAAGTGTGTGTTTTACATGGTGTTAATCATTCTCTCTCTACATTCTTGATTATGTTCATTGATCTTCATGAGATTAGTTGATACCTGAATCACTTGGGACAAACATGATCTAAAATAAAAGTTCTTGAAAGGGAACCTATCCGAGGAACGCATGATTATTGAAAAGTTCTCAATAAGGAAGTCATTGCAAAGTTTTAAGGTCAAGACATGACTTAAAAGGGAATTATATATAAAAATGTTCAAAAGGTCAAGATAATTAATGTTGGTGGTTGATTAACGTTAGAGATGATAAGATAGGATATTTTTTGGTATCCTTAGTAATGTAATTAGATAAGTGTTTCGTGTACATTGGGAATCTAATCTCAAGTTTACAAGTTTGTGTAAGTGGTTTTATCATTTCAAAAGGAGGAAATGAACCTAGGAAGGTTTATCACATCTACAAGTGTAATTATAGTTTTAATTACAAGGGGATTATTTTATAAACTCAGAAATTTTGGAGTTATTTTCTAGTTCTCCAAGTTTAAAAAATTTATAAAATAAGTAAGTCTAGAATTGGTTTTTGGGTTGCGAAACCGGTTTCTAGCAAAACCAAGAAGGAGTACCCTAAAGTACTAGTCTTGAGTTTTAGGTTTATAAGCATATTATTTTCTCTGTAATCCGTGATAAGTTACAATGTAAAATAATAAAGTAATTCAGATAAACGCTGTGAATTGAGTCAATGAAATGGTAGAAATTATGCATCTTTATTCCAGGGTGGAATATGGAGGGTGCAGAAATTAGTTTCATTGTTCTTCACCATTTTGTATGTTTTAGACCATCCAGGAATAAACTTGGTTTATTCAAAACATTATCCGTGACTACTTATCTTGGTGGGAACCTTGATAGGGTTGTAAAGTCATCGTAATTTTGGTGTAGATTCGAAAGGTATATCGAATATAGCTGCAAAAGTCTTTTGCGGACCAAAATTTACGGATATTCGTTAGTGTTACAAATATTGGATTGATCCACAGTGAAAAATACTTCGTGGATTCGTGTCAAAAGTATTTATCACATAGGTTATCCTTAAACCTAAGGTATTTGGTTTGGGATGCGGTAACTATTGTCTTCTTAGTGCGTCTTAACACCACGCTGTAACAGGGTGGTCATAAGGGGCGTGTCTAGATTCAGTGGGAGCCGTATTGCCAAATGCAAATATGCAAGAAGGTATTTGCACCTCCTTTTTAGGAGAGATATTTCTGGTCCCCTTGACTGGTTAGAGAAACTGGTAAGTGCACGGCCGTGCCCAAACGAACTGATTTGTTCTTTGTCGTTTATCACGCAGTTTTGAGATCAAGCATGTCATAAACATAATTCTTGAGATTTTGAGTTGACACTCTCCATACTCATGCTCAAAATTGAAATATCGCGCTGCAAGGGACAAACCTATAATAAACGTACCCATTCATAAACAGGTAGTTTATGATAGTTGATCTATGAACAGTTGGTTCATGATAGGTTGCTCATAAACAGTTGTTTTATGAGAGTTTACATTATCACAAGTTTGTGGGGTATAAGAGTTCTTATGACCTGGTTATCCTAAGCGTCTGGCTATGGACCAACTATTACTTACCTTGCACAAGTGGGAGTCTGTTGGATTATGTGCAGAGATAATTAATAGGTACATTGTATCCAATGTTATAAGAGACTAAAGGGTCACACTGCTACACACCCAAATTAGAACAGTTGGAATTTATCATAATTCTGTGTGGAAATAATTAATCAGATGGATTAATTAAAAGAGAGTGTAACACCGGGTTTCACGAGCTTAAAATCAGAATAATTTAAACTTTTTAAGTATATTTATCAAAGACGTGCAGCGGAAACTAAACACTGGTTATAAAAATATAAACATTAAAACCAAGTCTTACAACGAACCGGTGTTACCATACTATAAACCGACCATCGGATCACAGATATAAATAACAGCAGAGTGTTCCAGAAGAGTTAAATACAATTACCCACAAGCACCCGTCTCACCAGGCTGCCTAATCATTACCTGTAAAAAGGATAAATCATGAACCGGTTAGCTACACTAGCTAGTGAGTACAGATTACACATAAGTATCAATAAGCATGCAGTCGAAAACCAGGAAAGCACACAAGGCTATCCTATCACATTGTGGCGCACCAATCATACCCGTAGGAGTCGCATATTGCAGGGTAGCGAGCCCCGCTCAACAATCCTAGCCGGGAAATCAGCTACAACCAATTGCACCAGTGGGAAAGCGAATAGCAATCCACCTGGTACACTCTGTCTATCATGTTGGTTCCCATCTGTCAAGGAACCTTACTCCTTAGAGGAACGGCGGCCTGCAGGACCATCACCCAAGCGTATACTACTTGAGTACCGTTAGTTCCCAGGTACTAACACCCGTCTACCCGAGAACCCAGCCAGGTATTAACACCCGTCTACCTGACCGACCTCCATGTTCTATCGTTTAGTGTCCGGACACAATAACAAATACACGTATCTTTCATGCGCGCATATAATCACACCAGTTAACATCTTTCATGTTGATAACCAACATATTAATACAATTCTATCATAGCATACAATTACCACATGGTTTCTATCACAATTATACTCTTTCATACATATAGACAACATGCAAGTACGACTCTTTCTTAGCATACTGTATATCTCTAACACAGTCTACATTTTCTTTCATAAACACACTGTATGTTTCTATCACAACATTCTTTTATGTATCATACACCAATTACACATCATCATGTACAACAGACATCTTACCTACTGAGACTCATGGGAAACCGGTACTCACCTTAAGTTCACGATTAGCTAACACAACGATCAACGCCTTCCGGTTCTTCAAGAACGCCTAACATATCACACAACACTGGGTTATCGCTTAACATTCAAAAGACTTCGTTAAAATACGCGTCACAATTCTAACAACATTGGACAGGGTCCTACGGCCGCTGAAGATAAGGCCTACGGCCGTAGAAGACCAAACAACACTACTACGGCCATAGAGAACATCCCCTACACCCGCAGAAGTAGTTCTTTGGGTTCCTAAGGTCGTAGGTTATGTACCCATGCCCGTAGGCTTCGTTCCATCACCCGTAGGTGGTAAACTACATAAAACACACTCCTACGGCCGCAGAAACCTTTTCCTACGGCCACAGAAGGCTTAATTTCAATAATCCTGAAAAACACCCTCCTACGGCCGTAGGAACATTCTCCTACGGGGGTAGGGACTAAATTTCTACAAATCTGAAAAACACCCCCCTACGGGGGTAGGAACTTTTTCCTATGGGGGTAGTAACTTTTCCCTACGGGGGTAGGAACTTTTCCCTACGGGGGTAGGAAGGGTCTGCACAGCAGACTTCATCCCTGTTCGCATACAGCTGCCGTTCTTCACGTTTTTGGACACCAATTCGACTAAAACTCAATTCCAATTGTTTATACACTTCATTTAACATCTATAGAAGTTGACTAACATGTTTTGTACATAAAACCCACATGAAAACACCATCTAAACCTTCAATTTAGTCCATTACCATCATAAACTCCAAGAACAAGGTTTTTGACTAATAAAACTTACCAAGAAGATGATATGGAGCAGATTCTAAACTTGGATACTTGCTGGAATTAGAAGCTATATGTTTCCTTCTTGATTTCTCCCTTTAATCCTTCTTCCAAGATCAAGCAAGTGTGGGTGTGTGCGTGTTTCTTCTCACGTACGTATGTATGTGTACCTTGTGTGTGTTTGTGGTGTCTCCAGAGGATAAAGACTAAGGAACCGACCTTAGGGTCAACTAATTAGACGCGAGGTATCTCGTTCCTCTTTCCAACTTACAACTTGTCACACGCTAACCCGTTTCAACTAACGGGGATATCTTTGGAACCATTATCCAAAACCGTTCAACTATTTGTCTACTTGATCAACTTATGACACTTTTTGTATTACTACATTTTTATCCACATTTAACACCAGTTAACACCATTTAACACCAATTCACGTTTAAAACACCAATTAACATTTAAGACACCATTTAACAACATGTTTACTACATTTAACAACAAAACACCACTTAAAGTCAAAGTACAACTATTAAAGCTACATGTACAACTGTTTACAACTAGGCCCCATTTTGGGGTGTTACAAATCTACACCCCTTAAGAAGATTCCGTCCTCGGAATCTGATCGTCTACAAACAAGTGAGGGTATCTAACTTTCATGTCGTCTTCCGTCTCCCAGGTCATATTCGAACCCAGGTTATGCTTGCATTTAACTAACACCAGTTTGATCATCTTTCAACGCAACTTCTTGGTTTTAAAACCAAGTATCTCAGGTTATTCGACTAGGCGCTTTGATGCGTCAACCTTCCATTCTTGCAGAGGCAGAATCTGGTCCTCCTCCACCTTGCACTTACGCAGATAACACACGTTGAACGTGTTGTGAATTCCAGATAGCTCTGGAGGCAACTCTAGCATAAAAGTCTGATCATTTACCTTGTGAACGATCCAGAATGGACCAATGTATCTCGGACCCAACATCCCCTTTCTACCAAAACGAATAACACCTTTCTCCAAGGAAAAACTTTCAGGAACACCCGATCGCCCTCCTGGAATGCAACTGGTCTGCGTTTAGGATCTGCACATACTTTATGTCTGTCACGGGCTACTTTGAGCTTCTCCCGCGCTATCTTCACTTTATCTGCTGTAATCTGCACAATTTCAAGTCTGGCAACTGCTTTTTACCGTGCTCTAACCAACATGTGGGAGTACGAAAACGCCTCCCATACAACTATGATGTTGCAAAATACAGCAACCACACTTGACATTAAACTAACAACACAATTCTCTATTCTTTTTCTAACTGCGAGGTTACAGTACACAACATGTACACATATCTTACTTATACACGTCTCACTTGACTACAAAAAACTACATGCGACTATCTCAAGGTTACACGATACTTCAATCTTACCTACTTAATCAAAACTTTACTATCCTTTCGAAACTTACACAACACTTCCCACTAGTTAGGACACTCCGAAAATTCGTGCTCATACTGTCTACACTCATAACAGTATTTACCTAACCACTCGTGCTCATACTGTCTACACTCATAACAGTATTTACCTAACCACTCTCTAGCCTGACCCCTTTCCATATATCTCGCACGCAACTCTATGTCGAGATCCTTCAGTTTCGGTTTGCATTTTTTTTTTCATTTTATTGTTTTCCTCATTTGGTTCTTCTCCCAATGCGTCGAATTCTTCTCGAATAGTGTCTCTTATTTCTTTCTTAATAAACTACTCAGGTTTCACTTAATATCATTCCGACTACATTTTCACAGTTCTCTTCTTAATTATTTCTACCTTTACTTTAATTAAAATTTATTTATCTTAATCGTTTTCTTTAATTTGTCATGTTTACACTTACTGTCTTCGACTTCCATAATCCGTACTAACTACCAAAAGTAAGGAAACTAATCACATCAACAGTAACAACAGCTTAAGAGAACGCAACTAACGATAGTTTCACTATTTATTATTTGTCCACTTATCACCAAATTCAATCTCCATACAACGACAAATTTAATTATTCATGGTATTACGTATTCCTTCTTAATTTATCTTTCATATTTAAACAACCAGGTAACACGGATACCGTTTTCTTACCGTCTTCACAAATCTAGACAAAGGTATATCTAAACTCGTCACTATCAATAACAATTTCATTAACATAACCAACAACTAATACTACTTGATATTAACAAACCTTACTTTTAACGAGTCAGTATATATAGAACAAACACTTACGACATCTTACAAACCACCAATTTACAACATTAGAAACAAAATTTCTGACTCGCGAACTTACTAACACAGTTACCACAAAACTACTAAAGAAAACACTTATAACTACTCCTCCAGCTAACTTCCCTTGTCATAAGAAACGCCTATATATATATATATATATTTTTTTTTGGCTAGACGACGTTCCACTAGTTTTCACACTTTTTACCCACGGTACAATCAACAACTTCATGTCCCGGTTTGCGGCACCAGTAGCACACACCTCGTTTAAACTTACACATTCTCGCCATGTGTCCTAATTCTCCACACTTATAACATCTAACAGTGGCTTCAGTACAATCATCGACATGATAAGCGTGGCATCTTGGACACCAAGGACCCTCAAACTTCGGCTTCTTAAATGAACTAGGTTTCTCAACCGCAAAGAGCTGTCCTTTTGAAGGACCAGGTTTAGAGGGAGACCGAGACTTCCTTTTCTTACTTTCATTTTTATGAATTCGTTTATAGTGAAGACACTCTTCTTCAATCTGCAGTGCTAGCTGAAAGGCTTGTTTCAGACTAGTAGCGGTTTTAACACATATACGATGTCCGATCGACAACATGCTTGCAAATTTCTGTATCTTAGCATCTTCATTTGGCAGTAACCGTGGAACAAACTCCATTTTATCTTTAAAAGCACAGATCAAATCTCTCATGGATTGCCTCCCTTTTTGGAGCTTATTAATTTCCCGCTCCATATACTCTTCATCAAAATCAGTGCAATACTTTATCATCAACTTCTCGCGAAATTGTTCCCAAGTCAAAGTACTCAACACTTTCTTACTGACAGAGGCTTCCACAGCATTCCACCATGAGGTGGCCTTGTCCTTCAACATGTGTATCGCGTACTCCACGCTATATTTCGGTGCACAGTCGCATAACTCAAAAATCCGCTCCATCTCTTGAAGCCAGCGAGTAGCAACAAAAGGGTCATCACTACCGTTAAAACTAGGAGGTTCACAGGAAAGAAAATCCTGGAAAGCATCATACTTAACATCTTCCCTCTCTATCGAATGAAACAACATTTCTTTGGTCACTCGCAGCTCCACTTCCAAACGTCGAACATAAGCCTCTCTCTCTTGATTATACCTCAGTTCTTCAGAATGGCGACTAAAAGCTACATCTTCTACCTCAATACGAAGACGAGCCATCTCATCCCTTACTTGCCCGACATTTTGTTCAACACTAGCTTGCTGACTCGACATGTTAATCTACTACTGTTAAAGGAATAATTATGTAACACACGACTTATTCTCAGTCTATCAACATCACCAGTTAGTTCACAACACATAACAATCATACAACACTCATTCTCAACCCCAATCATCCCGCAAGGAACACTTAACGATGGTCGGGCCCGAGTTTGAGATCGAATACTTTTACAAGTGCCCGATTCCCTCAAACTTAGGCTCTGATACCTAATTGTAACACCGGGTTTCACGAGCTTAAAATCAGAATAATTTAAACTTTTTAAGTATATTTATCAAAGACGTGCAGCGGAAACTAAACACTGGTTATAAAAATATAAACATTAAAACCAAGTCTTACAACGAACCGGTGTTACCATACTATAAACCGACCATCGGATCACAGATATAAATAACAGCAGAGTGTTCCAGAAGAGTTAAATACAATTACCCACAAGCACCCGTCTCACCAGGCTGCCTAATCATTACCTGTAAAAAGGATAAATCATGAACCGGTTAGCTACACTAGCTAGTGAGTACAGATTACACATAAGTATCAATAAGCATGCAGTCGAAAACCAGGAAAGCACACAAGGCTATCCTATCACATTGTGGCGCACCAATCATACCCGTAGGAGTCGCATATTGCAGGGTAGCGAGCCCCGCTCAACAATCCTAGCCGGGAAATCAGCTACAACCAATTGCACCAGTGGGAAAGCGAATAACAATCCACCTGGTACACTCTGTCTATCATGTTGGTTCCCATCTGTCAAGGAACCTTACTCCTTAGAGGAACGGCGGCCTGCAGGACCATCACCCAAGCGTATACTATTTGAGTACCGTTAGTTCCCAGGTACTAACACCCGTCTACCCGAGAACCCAGCCAGGTATTAACACCCGTCTACCTGACCGACCTCCATGTTCTATCGTTTAGTGTCCGGACACAATAACAAATACACGTATCTTTCATGCGCGCATATAATCACACCAGTTAACATCTTTCATGTTGATAACCAACATATTAATACAATTCTATCATAACATACAATTACCACATGGTTTCTATCACAATTATACTCTTTCATACATATAGACAACATGCAAGTACGACTCTTTCTTAGCATACTGTATATCTCTAACACAGTCTACATTTTCTTTCATAAACACACTGTATGTTTCTATCACAACATTCTTTTATGTATCATACACCAATTACACATCATCATGTACAACAGACATCTTACCTACTGAGACTCATGGGAAACCGGTACTCACCTTAAGTTCACGATTAGCTAACACAACGATCAACGCCTTCCGGTTCTTCAAGAACGCCTAACATATCACACAACACTGGGTTATCGCTTAACATTCAAAAGACTTCGTTAAAATACGCGTCACAATTCTAACAACATTGGACAGGGTCCTACGGCCGCTGAAGATAAGGCCTACGGCCGCAGAAGACCAAACAACACTACTACGGCCATAGAGAACATCCCCTACACCTGCAGAAGTAGTTCTTTGGGTTCCTAAGGTCGTAGGTTATGTACCCATGCCCGTAGGCTTCGTTCCATCACCCGTAGGTGGTAAACTACATAAAACACACTCCTACGGCCGCATAAACCTTTTCCTACGGCCACAGAAGGCTTAATTTCAATAATCCTGAAAAACACCCTCCTACGGCCGTAGGAACATTCTCCTACGGGGGTAGGGACTAAATTTCTACAAATCTGAAAAACACCCCCCTACGGGGGTAGGAACTTTTTCCTACGGGGGTAGTAACTTTTCCCTACGGGGGTAGGAACTTTTCCCTACGGGGGTAGGAAGGGTCTGCACAGCAGACTTCGTCCCTGTTCGCATACAGCTGCCGTTCTTCACGTTTTTGGACACCAATTCGACTAAAACTCAATTCCAATTGTTTATACACTTCATTTAACATCTATAGAAGTTGACTAACATGTTTTGTACATAAAACCCACATGAAAACACCATCTAAACCTTCAATTTAGTCCATTACCATCATAAACTCCAAGAACAAGGTTTTTGACTAATAAAACTTACCAAGAAGATGATATGGAGCAGATTCTAAACTTGGATACTTGCTGGAATTAGAAGCTATATGTTTCCTTCTTGATTTCTCCCTTTAATCCTTCTTCCAAGATCAAGCAAGTGTGGGTGTGTGCGTGTTTCTTCTCACGTACGTATGTATGTGTACCATGTGTGTGTTTGTGGTGTCTCTAGAGGATAAAGACTAAGGAACCGACCTTAGGGTCAACTAATTAGACGCGATGTATCTTGTTCCCCTTTCCAACTTACAACTTGTCACACGCTAACCCGTTTCAACTAACGGGGATATCTTTGGAACCATTATCCAAAACCGTTCAACTATTTGTCTACTTGGTCAACTTATGACACTTTTTATATTACTACATTTTTATCCACATTTAACACCAGTTAACACCATTTAACACCAATTCACGTTTAAAACACCAATTAACATTTAAGACACCATTTAACAACATGTTTACTACATTTAACAACAAAACACCACTTAAAGTCAAAGTACAACTATTAAAGCTACATGTACAACTGTTTACAACTAGGCCCCATTTTGGGGTGTTACAGAGAGATAAATAAATAATTAATCAGTTGAATTAATTATTAGAAAGATAAAAAATAATAAATAGTCATTTATTATTTAAAGGGAAATTAAATATTAAGTTTAATATTTAACGGACCAGTTAATTAATAGTTAATTAATTAACTAGTAAAGTCTAGGGGGTCAAAGTGAGAGGAATAAAACTTCAATTAAAGCATGACTTTAATTGAACGGGCTTGATCTTGAATTAGATTTAAGTATAGAAACCTAGAACATGCTCATTTTAACATTAAGCACAAAAAGGGAATCAAAGAGAAACCCTAGCCCCTCTCTCCTCTCCCTCTCGTCGACTCTATCTCTCTCGGCTCTCTCTCTCTCTTTGCATCGAAACCAATAAGGCATGAAGGGGGTTTCGGTTTGTGATTCACGCATATACACACACACACACACACTTACACAAGTTTTGTGTGATACTCGGGTAAATACAGGAGCGGTCTAGCAGCCAGTTCATTGGTGGTGCAGTAGTGGTGGACTAAGTTTAACATTCCCAAGATCAAGCAGGTATTGTTATTCTAAACCCTTTTTATCTGGATTGTTTTTTAGAAACTTATATGATCATTAGATAGATCCTAACCCTCAATGGGGTTTAGAGGGTTGTGTTCAATCTGTTTCCGCTTTAGGATTGAACCAGTAGAATCAAACCCAGGGTTTGACCAGTTTGTGTCATATAGTGGTTTGGTCAGATCAAAACCCTTCATGGTGCAACTTAGGTAATTTTACTAAGTGTTGATTATATAAATGTGTGTAGGTTGCTGCTATCGGATTTGTTAAATGTACAAACCTATGAATATTGAATACTGTTGTGCCGTTAATCAGGTGAGTTTCACTAAATTTTATATTATGTCTTGATATGTGCTCTCAATCATATTGTGATGATGACCCGCCTGTGTGGCATATATGATGTAATACCTACATGATGTCATGAGTAGGTGGGCTCGTTTGGCAGATGGTCACCCCGCCTGTGACATATTGATGTGATACCTGCGTGGTGTCGTGATCAGTTGGGCTTGTTTGGCCGATGGCCACTTCGCCTATGTGGCATACTTGATGTGATGTACATTATGTGAAGATGTGTACGTCTGATATATGTACGAATGATGTGTGCTCACTAAGCTTTGTGCTTAACCCGTTGTTGTTTATTTCTATGAGAGACGTAGCGTGTTAGCAAGAGGAAGGCTCCCGCGTGACAGCTCCTTCCGCAAAGTGTTTTTGAACTCTGAATTACCACTATTACATTCAAATTTTACTTTGAACCGTAGGATCCGTGTGTAGGGAAGGTGGATGATTGTATCGAATATTATTAACAATCAAATTTCGTATGTATATGAATTTCCATCTGAAATTTTTTTTGGGGAATTATAGAGCTTACCATGAGGTCGTTGGTGTTCTGCCTTGACCTGCAAACAAGTTAAGAATTTCTTGACATATCTCGTTACATCTATTTTCATTCCTAGCCACCAGTAATCTCGTCTCAAATATCTATTCATTTTTGTTGTTCCAACATGTATGGAAAGTTTAGATTTATGAGCTGCATCTAGAAGTGTCTGTCTGATATCATCATAACTTGGAACCCAAACACGACCATAGCATGTCAATACCTCTATGCTGTCCTTCTGAAGACTGGTAATTTGGCCTTTGATACGCTCCTTGTTTTGATTCTCTCTTTTAACAGCTTCAACTTGTGCTTCTCGAATTTAATCCAGTATTGGAGTAGTAACAGACATTGGCAGAGACTGAATTTTTAGATGGTTGATGCATTTTCCACTTAATGCTTTGGCTACTACATTTTCTTTACTATGGAGGTAAAGTATCCCACAATCATAATCCTTTAGCAGCTCTAAACATCTTCTCTGTCACATGTTCAAATTATTATGTTCAGTGAAATACTTCAGACTCTTGTGATTAGTGTATACAGTACATTTAACTCCATACAAATAGTGCCTCCAAATTTTTAGGGCAAAGACAATACCTGCCAGCTCCAGATCATGGGCAGGGTAGGTTTGCTCATGAACCTAGTGTTGTCTTGATGCATAAGCAATTACCCTCCCTCTTTGTATTAAAACTCAACCTAACCCGTTGTATGAAGCATCACTGTAAATTACCATATCATCAATCCCCTCTGAGAGTGTTAGAATAGGGGCTTCACACGGTTACTGCTTCAAAGGCTCTCTGTTGTTCCCTATTCCATCTGAATCCAACATTTTTCTTGGTCAACTATGTTAATGGTACAACTATCTTTGAAAAATCGTGAATAAATCTTCCATAGTACCTGGCAAAACCCAGAAAACTCCTTACTTCGGTGGGATTTTGAGAGGGGTTCCCATTTCATTACTGCTTTTACCTTAGCCGGATCAACTTTAATACCATCTTTGTTAACTAGACGGCCCAAAAACTACACTTCTTGAAGCCAAAATTCACATTCTTAGAATTTGGCATACAGTTTCTCTGAATCTCCAAAATTTATGTGAGATGGCGTTCATACTCTGCTTTTGATTTAGAATAAATAAAGGTTTTATGAATAAAAACTGTTACTGATTTGTCTAGCATAGGCCTGCATACTCGATTCATTAAATCCATAAAAGCAGCTCATACATTGGCTAAACCAAAGGGCATAACTATAAACTCAAAGTGCCAATATCTGGTACGAAATGCAGTTTTAGAAATGTCTTTCTCTTTTATTTTCAACTGATGGTAGACAGAGCGCAAGTCTATCTTGGAGAACCATTGTGGTCCTTGAAGCTACTCGAACAGATCATGAATTCATAGGAGTGGATATCTGTTCTTGGTGGTAACTTTATTCAATTCCCTATAATCTATACATACGGAACGCACCATCCTTCCTTTTAACAAACAAAATTGGTGATCCCCAAGGTGAGTTGTTGGGTCTGATAAATCCCTTATCCAGGAGTTCTTGACTTCATCAACTCTTGCATTTCACGTGGTGCTAAACAATATGGCGCTTTGGTTATTGGCGTTGCTCTAGGTATTAAACTGAATTCCACTTATCTATCTAGAGTAATTCCAGTTAGATCCTTTGGAAATACATCAGGAAATTCGTAAACAATTAGCACATCATTAATACTGGTCTTTTCCTTTTCTTTACTAGTATCCACCATATCTGCTAGGAAAGTTGTACACCCATGTTGTATGTAGTTACTTCCTTTTGATACCGAATAAATAACTATCTTTCTCTTTTTGACTTCTCCTTGGATGATAAGTTCTTCACCACTTGGAGTCTGAACCCGTACTGTTTGCTACCTACAAGAGATTGTGGCTTGGTGATGACCCAGCCAATCCATGCCAACGATCACTTGGAATTGTCTCATCGTCGTCGGGATAAGATTGATAGGGAATTTAACAATTTCTATCACTGTGATATTGTTTTTATATACATCACTTGCAATTACAACTTTATCATTAGCAATTTGTACTTCTAATGGAGATTCTAATTTAACAGGAGCATGAATAAAGCTTTTACAAAATGCAATTGACACAAATGATTTGCTAGCACCAGAATCAAATATTACTAACAGAGGTAAATCATTAACATTAAAAGTACCTGCCACCACATCTCGTTCAGTTTTGGCTTCTTCCACAGTTTATTGAAATGCTCTGCCCCTAGCCTTAGGTACTTCATTCTTCTTTTCCTTCCCTTCCGTGATTCGTAACTGTGGTAAGGAAGCTGCCGGTTTTCTTTCTGCAGTTGGGAGGTTCGGGCATTGGTATTTTGTATGACCTGGCTGATAACAAGAATAACACACTTGTACTCTTGCTGGACAATCTTTAAAGCTATGACCTTGCTTCCCGCATTGATAACATCCGGAAGATCCTTTCTTGCATACACCCGCATGACTCTTCCCACACTTACTAGATGAAGTATTTTGAATCCATCCCTTCTTTTCTCCGAACTTTTCTGAGTGTTGCTGATTTTTATTTTCCTTTTTGCTCATGCTTGTCTCAAGAGTTCCTGCTCCCTTTTCCAAGCTATTTCTATCATATCATCCAGGTCTTGGCATTTTGCTATTGCCAAAACCTCTCGAATATCATCTATCAAGATGGAAATATACCTTTGCATTTTCATTTTCTTTATAGCCACGTACCGAGGACAAAAATAGGATATTTCCATAAATTTCTTTGTCACATCATCCATTAATTTTATAGTCTACTTGATGGCTAGAAATTCTTCTGCGATTCTATCTACCCTAGCCCTCGGTGTAAACTGCTGTAGGAACAATTTTTTAAATTCGGACCAAGTCATAGCATCAATTCGGGCCTCACCCTTTCTTTGTTCAATAAGGGTCCACCAATCCTTGGCTACGCCTCTGAGTAGATTAGAGGCGTATCTCACCTTCATACTAGAATGGCATCCTGATGTTTTGAAGGCTCCGTCAACTTTAGCTAACCACATATTACATAGGATCGGACCCATAACACCTTCAAAGTCTGGTAGGTTATTGCCAGAAAACTCTCTGTAGGTGCATCCTTGGGTTTGATCACCTCTAGCTTCGTTCCGTAATTTCCCCTAAAGAATAGCTACCGTGGTTTGGATTGCTGTGTCTACATTACGCTGTATCATTCCATCTAACCTTTCTGCTATTCTCTCAAAAGATTGATTAATATTGTATGGTCTAGCTTTTTCCAAAGCCTTCCCCAATTCTGTAGACTCTAATTAATTTATCGTAGGGTTTGACTGTTCTTCATATATTTCTTCTACTACAAATTGAGGTTCTGCCATAGGGTTAGGTATGGTTTGTGTAACAGGGGGTATACGAGGTCTAACTCCCACCAGAAGAGGTATAGAAACATTAGTGTTGCTCCACATCATGAGGTCTCCTAGTGCCAGCTGCAGGTGCGGTTGCATTTCCACTCCTCCTAGTGTTCACCATTTTGAAACATGTACAATCTAGTATAAAGCACGATAAATACAAGGGTTCCTACTTTATTAACACTAGAAAAGAATTTGAACACTTAGCATGTTGTCTTTCTAATCCCTATTACCCATCATTTGATCAACAAGATGTCTTCTGATTTTGTAAAGACTAGATAGGTACCATGTGTTTATTATATTATGGGCCCTCTATTATTTTAATCACACTATACTTATCCATTCTTGACATAACCAAATGACATTCTGATTCACAAACTTTGGTATGGTATATTCTTTCTACACATATCAAACAATTTACTAACACATAAAGGTGGCATTCATGCTTATCATTTTATTCTATCATGCTAATTTGACAACTAAACAATTCATATACTTAAAATATATATGTACCTATTCTCATAACAATGCTAACTGTGCTTCACATAATCAATACATCATACTATGCATTCATATATTCATGCTATCAAGTCATACAATTCTGAATTGCTCAATCATACTTCATATGCCCACTAACCTTCCAGTTCTTCCGGTTGATGGCTCCTTTTTAGTCTAGAAACCATGGTTTAAGTTCAGATGATACCTCATGCATCATCTAAATCCCTTAAACCTTGGCTTTGATACCAAGTTATAAAGACCCATTTTTTTAAATTATAAACTTAAAATACTTAATCATTACACATCTAGAAAATGTGATTCAAATTTTATTTACAAAGATGAAATGATAACTGTAATTTCAAACCACCATAAGTAAGCATCCGTTATTTAACAAAGTCGTTTCATCCAAAAATAAAATCTTTGTAATAACAAAACGGGGAACCATCATTATCAACTCTAAGCCACCGGAGCCGTGCCCTTATATTTACCGAAAGTACGTGAAAATGTTTAACTAAACAACTGATATACGAAAGCTTAGTGAGCATACTTATCTACTAACTGTACACATAAATATGTTGATCCAAGTGCTGACAAGAGTGGATCCAATAACGAATATTGGATCTCTGTACTAGTCTGGCACCAAGACAACTGCTACAATGCTCAAAAAGAGCGTACGGGTTTGGATCAACGCATAGCATAAGCACAACGCATACATACATATACAATATAAGGTAAGTACACTCACCTTAAGTACTATCTTACAGAAGAATTGCTTCACGTATGACAATTATTAGTAAATAACTCCTAAACACATAATAAGCACATATATCAAATTCTGCACAAATCAAGGCATACACGGCCGTGTAGCACCTACACGGGGCGTGTATCTCCTCATTACATGCCTATAGATAGGTACATGGCCTGTGTTGGATGAAACCCTACACGGCCCATGTACTACGACACTAAACGACCACATATTCATCGAGAACACCTACCCCAATTATATGAAATAGTTATGGAAACTGATTGGAATATTTTAGAAGAATTACACATCGGTTTGGGAGTTTTGTATCAAGCCACATTGATGCTATCACAAACATATCATCTCATTCCGCTATGATAGGTGTTTGTGAAATTTTGAGAACATTATATCAAATGTGTGAAAGTCTTATAAAATATTTTAAAGAGTTTCCAACAATTTTTTTGATTGCTTCGGCATTAAACCCTCTTGTTAATTTTAAGGGTGTAACGGAATCTTTAACTTCTATCGGGGAAGCATCGGGTCAATCTCCAGATGAGATTACGACAAGTATATCAAATTTTGAAAATTGTGTTAAACACTTATATACTATTTATGATAATGAATGTGCACCACTGGGAGAAGTTGCTTCCACCCCGAGGTATTCGACTTCACAAACATCGGCTACTTGGCCAAACAATCCTTTTAGCATTGGATCGTCTTGGTTTCATAGTATATCTCAATCGAAACATACACGAGTTCAATCGTCTTTAGACGAACTTTCCATATATAAAGAAACTGATTACACTAATTATGTAGACCCCGAAGAGTTTGCACAATTTGATGTATTAAAATGGTGGCAAGAAAGAGAAAAAGTTGGTCAATTTAAGATCCTAGCCCGTATGGCTAGGGACGTACTAACCGTCCAAGCTAGTAGCGTAGCTTCGGAATGTTATTTTTCTTTTAGTGGCAGGATTTTAAGCTCACGACGGTGTATGTTGAAGGCCGAGTCGGTGGAAATGGCCGTGATGCTTAAGGACTACTATGATTCTATGGAAAGATGTCAAAACGATGCGGATCTCGAAGAAGGCTTAACTAATTTGGAGGAAGCGATTATGGAAGACGATTACAATAGGGACTTCGCATCGGGAACATCAAACACTAACACCGAAGCTGAAACTGAAGAACCCGAACCCGGTGAAGAATACGTTGACGACACTCAAAATAGAATGAATGCAGGTTCATCATCCAACGTCCACTCGAACGAAGTCGCCTATTATGGGCATGGGCCACATATTGACGATAGTTACAACTATTGGAATATCAATTCCGACTATCCATTTTAGTAGTTGTCTCTTTATATTTTGTGACGTTATTTCTTTCGAACAATATGTATTTTTCGGGTCTCTAACTTGGGGTGATGGCCATGCTGAAACTCCATTGCTAGAGTTCCCTTTTCTAGTTAAAAAAATAATTCAAGTTTCAACAATATGTAATTTTATTTCGTAATTGTATCGCAATGTTATTTATATGTTTTTTTAACTTGCAATTATATATGTTTATACTTTATAGTTTATAACTTGCAATTTTTTTTAAATTAACAAGTCACTTTTTTTTCAAACAAAAAAACGAACTGAAAACCGGAAAATTTTAAACCGAAACAAAAAAAACCCGGAAATGTCTAAACCGAATCGGAAAATACCCGAACGAAAAACGGACCGGTCCAGGACGGAAGTCGGACTGGTCCGGACTTGGACTGGTCCGGAAGAGGTCTAGGACGGCCGGAAGACCGAATTTATCGAAATGGTCTTACGCGAAGACCGGACCGGCCCGGGACCGACTAGGTCTGGACCGGACCGGACCGGACCAGACCGGTTGTGGTCCAGGAGCGGTCCAGGACCGATTTTGCCCATCTCTAAGGAACCGTAGGCCCACTTGGACCATTCTCTTCTTTATTTAAGGTTGTTTTTGTCCCAATTGAGTGTGATTGGGCCTGGGCCTTCTTGGCTTCACCAGATGAGCTTTTAACTCCCAAATCGTTCACTGCTTTGACCCAATGGTTCTTTGACCCCTTGACTGCCGAGTGTTCCCAGTTGCCTTGTCTCTTTGCCGTCCAAGAAGAGTCCATTATGGGCATTCGTTTCTTCCGATGTTGATCGAGATATCCTAAGGTTAGACTGTATCGAATCCCTATTAGGGTACGGAGTTCCGTTTTGCCTTATACTCCGGAGACGCAGTACTTGAACATCTCCCAAAGCTTTAACATACTTGTTTGGAATGGGAAATTACAGAAGAATATTGATTTTGAATTGCCTTTTTTGCTGTCTTCATGGTTCTCTTTTGCTTGCCAAGCCCTATCTCTTCCATACGTTCCATGCTCTTTGATGTATCTTCCTAGCTCTCTCCCTCTCTCTCTCTCTCATTGTAGCTAACCTTTAACCCTAACCTTTATCTTCTTTTTTAATGTTTTTAGGTAGTTTCTCAAGAACTTGTAGTAGTTTTCTCGAAGAAATCGACAACAATGGAGGTTGAACGTGGTTATGTGAAGGACATATTTTCTGATATCGAGTCGATGTTTGAGGATTTCACCTTAAAAAGAACTAGCAAGATTGTAAACCCACGTTTATGAGCAGTGATGGACATAAAAATTGGCTCGATTTTGACTTCGAAGCATTCGAACTCGGAGAAGACATGTGGAGGCGATTACTTGGTTGTTTAAATGATGAAGCTCTTGTAGTACACCAACGCTTATGTTAGATTTTCCCAACATTAATTTCGTAGAAAGTGGGTTTCTAATATTAATAAAGAGCTGCGTAAAATAAAGTCCATGTAAAAAACAGTCTTAAAATTTTAATATACAATAACAATCAGTATACAATCACATGTGATTTGTTATATCATCACATGTGAATTACGAAATGCCTCTCCACCCAAAATTTTAAATACAATATGCATCTTTGATATCATGATTCAAATGCTAAAATTAATCCCTTATGACTATGAATTAATTATAAACTATATTGAACATTCTTTAGGTCTATTAACTTTTTTAAAACGATACTTTTACCTTTTCAATTTTAATCCTTTGTGTTGAAACCGCATGGATAGTCCTTTAAGAAAAAAACATATATAGGAATTACTCCAATCTCAATAAACTACACTTGTAATTAATAAACTTCCTATTGATTCTTCTGGATCAATAGGAATCTCATGAGCAGTAGCCGTGCCAATAGGAGCACTAGTCCCCTCATCATCATCTAAGTCATCAAAAGGGTTGTCCTCGGTCTGAATTGTCTGGATACGATGGACAGATGATGATGTACCCCCGGATGTTGTTTGGGAAGGGGCCCATTGATTATGACCATTCACGCTACTTCCATCATACAAAGCTGCACAGAGGTCGGGATAAGGCATTGGGGTCGTTTTCAAGAACCCACATTTCGGATGAATCTACACACAAGTGAATGCTAGTCAATATATATTTACATTGGTTGTGTCTTAATAATGTCAAATTTAATAAACAAACACACCTTTTTAAATGCTTCCCACCCTTGGGGCGCTAAAGTGAAAGTTTTTGTTTGAGGGTTGTAAATATTCCCAGTTTTGTTTCTCAAATATACATACCCTAAATACTTGGCTCTAAAATTATCGTAAGCATCTCTCATTTGTTTTTGAGTCATGTCCATGTTGAATCTTTCCTTGAGAACTTTACCTAATTTTGCCCACGACTCAATATGCATACTACCGCCTCGTCTACCTACTCTGTTGATTTCCTCAAGACATGTATCTAATAAGCACTTCAATTGCTCATTAGTCCATTGAGGTTGACCACCCATTTTGACGAACTACATATTTAACACATTTGACAATTTTATAAGATAACAAGTTAAACAATCACATATAGCACTATCTAACACCATAGACCATTCTCACTTCAAAAATTAGAAACACTCCATCCTGAGCTTATAACATATGGAACCTACTTGAGAGTTTAAACAGATGCATTCTAACATGATGCTGGTAGCATCCTAAAAGACCATGAAGTTAGATAATCATTTTAACTCCATAAATCATAATCTTGACTAGAGCTAACTTCTTTTTTGGAATCAAGGGACAAGAATAACAAAAAAAGACAAAGTAAACATGGCTACTTGAAACATATAAACAAATATCATTTCAACTCTCTAAATGTAATGCTCAACCACATCTTACAATCAGATGGAAACCATGGCTACTTGAAACATATAAAAAAATATCACAGATTTTAATCATCAAAAGTCCCTACTGTTAAGTGTAAAAATGGCAGCAGTAAACATAAAACAAGAGAGAATAACACATTCTAATCATCGACAGTTGAGGGACTTTGAATGGCAACAACAAGCATAAAAAGAGGGAGAATCACAGATGCAATTTTGGAGTGATTAATCGAAACTCACATAATAAGAATCAAAACTCACAGATGCAATTTCAACAAAACAAGAATGGAATCTGGAATTAATCACATAAATTTCAAACAAAAAGGTAGCAAACCCAAATCAATTTCAAGCTTTGAAAAGGTTACCTGTAGCGTTTATGGTTGACTGACGAGGGTGGAGCTTCGTGGGCTTCGACTATCGACTGACGAGGGAGGAGCTTCGAGTTAGGGCTTCAACACAATGGTCGAGTAACGACTGATGACGGTGGAGGGATCGACGGCTTCGACTGGAGGAGGGATCGACGGCGAGGAGGGATCGACAGCGACGGGAGGAGGGATCGACGGCGACTGGAGGAGGGATCGACGGGGCTTCGACAGACCGAGTTAGGGCTACGATGGTTTAAAACGTCTGCAAGTTAAAAGCTTATTTCAATCGCTTCAGATAATAAGCAAATATAAGACCTTAGAAGATCTTATGTCTGCGATAAAACAAACAATCTTTAATAAAAACGTCTGCCCGCCCGCAGACCATTTCTAAAATAAGGTCTTATCAAGAAAAACAAACAACACCTTACTCTTCAAAAAAGTTGGCAGAGATATTCATCAAAGAAATAGTGGCGACACACAGGGTACCTGTTTTAGTTGTATATGACCCGGATAGTCAATTTACATCCAGGCTCTGGAGAAAATTTCATGAAGAAATGAGAATCAAATTGAACTTTAGCACAACATTCCACCCTCAAACAAATGGTCAGAGTGAGAGAACCATCCAAACTCTGGATGATATGCTCCGTGCATGTGTTATTAATTTCGGAGGCACCTAGGATGCACATTTACTGCTTGTTGAGTTTTCTTATAACAACAGTTATCACCACGTGAGTATTGGCTTGCCTCCATTTAAAATGTTATACGAGCATAAATGTCGAACTCCTATTTGTTGGGGGAAGTTGGTCAATGAGTTTTGGGTACCACCGAGGTGGTACAACAAACTACAGAAAAGATTCAGCAAATTCGAGAAAGGTTACGAACCGCTCAGGCAGAAAAGCTCTCAGGATTAGAGTTAATCTCCACTAGAATTTCAAGTCGGGGATTTTGTTTTATTAAAAGTGTCTCCATGGAAAAGCATTATTCGCTTTCGAAAGAGAGGTAAGCTGGCCCTAGATACATTGGACCATTAGATTTACCTGAAGAGTTGGTGAAAATTCACAACACCTTCTACGTTTCATAACTGCCAAAGTGCTTAATCAATTGACGTTTGTACCATTGGAGGATGTAACAGTCGATGAACGACTCAATTATGTAGAACAACCTGTGGCTATCCTTGAGAGAAAGATAAAATCCTTGCGCAATAAAGAGTTCAGTGTGGTTAAAGTACAGGGAGACATAGGAAAGGTTCCAAGTATACCATAGGAGGAGACGAGACACAACTATCCGGAACTATTTAGAAAGTGATTTCAGGGACGAAATCAAAGTAAGTGGGGTAGAGTTGTAACACCCCGACAATGCGAGTTATATATGATTATTTTATTATTGTTATTATTATTATTATTATTATTATTATTATTTTATTATTATTATTATTATTATTATTATTATTATTATTATTTCTATTCCTATATGTGTGTATGTGTGTGTGATTATACTTCAAATAATTTATTCGTACGAATATGATGTGTATATACATATGAGATGTATGAGTTGGTTAATTAAATTCAGAAAAAGAGTTTAAGAGTTTAGGATATAATGGTTCTATCCATATACTAAAAATGAGATAAAATATTTATAGGTGTTTATTTTGTGTACATGTGCATACTTGGAGTGGGTAGAGTAGCCATTGTCCCAAACTAGAGGTATATATTGTTATAATATGCCCACCGACGCACGTACACCATATGAATCACTGCTGATGATGTATGGGCCTATTGGGTCACACACCGGGGATCAATCTCGACAACAACCTAAGTGGAGGGACTGAAATAATCAGAAAGCAAAAGATTGGCATGCTGGTGGGAGATAGCGGCTCTAACTTCTAGTTAGCAGCTCTATCTCCTTAAGGTTAGCGGCGCTAACTAGGGGCCCGATAGCGGCGCTATCTTTGAGATAGCGGCGCTATCTCCTAAGGGTTAGCGGCGCTAACTCCTGACAGAATGCATGCAACTTTTGCATGCACCTCCCATTTCCTCCAATCAGTGCTTAGATCTCATTTGGTCGGCCTTGGATGTTGTTAAAGGTCCAGAACAGGGTCATTTGAGATGGTGAACATGCATTCCTTTGAGAAAAACCTCTCTCTAGCCTAATATACACACTTACTTTCTTTCTTCTTAGAAGAGTGAGGAAGAGTTCATTTTAGTGTGCTCAAGGAAGAGGAGAGTCTGGAGGCACAAGGTTGAGGTTCCAGAAGTGGTTTCATGAGATGAAGACCATGGATGGGTTGCTAGTACAATGAGATTGAGCAAACTCGGGGTAAACTTCAATAGAGGAGGCCATTTTCGGTTTTTTGGACATTCACCACTACCTTCACTGTTCCAGGAGTTTGCACACAGGTATAACCTCTCCTTTCTTCTGCCTTTTACATGTTGTGTTTCATTTGTTATGGAGTTTGGTCCATTTTTGGGATTTCCATGCTTTTATGCATTATGTTGTTGTACTTTATGTTGTTCTTGTTGTACCATGCTTCCGCCGGTGGTTCTGGAAATCCCAACAGTGGTATGAGAGTCACCTCCGTACTTGGAATACACATGGTGGCCTGAAAAACCGGAATCAAAAGTTATTTGTTTTCTGTTAAAATGGCTTAGCGGCGCTATCTTGTTTGTAGCGGCGCTAACTCCATACGGTTAGCGACGCTAACGCACGCTAACTCCATACGTTAGGCTTAAGCATGTTCTTCATCAGTGTATGCTGCACGGTTTGTTGGGAAATTAGCCAAGGCATTAAGACTGTTTAACATGCAAAGTTGAAACTGTTAGAAGAATTTTGACAAACAGTTCAAAACTGTTAGAATAACTCTGGAAAACTGTTAATGGATGTTGGGAAGACAGTTTAGAACTGTTAGTGAAGATTGTGAAGACAGTTGTAACCAACAGTTGCTGTGAACTTCAAAGCTGTTCTATAGAGTTCAGAACTGTTAGTACAAACTATTGCAACTGTTTGAAGACCTTGAAGCCGAAGACTGTTAGAAGAACCAGAACTGTTGCATCCAATGAACAGTTTCGGTTGAGCTAAATATGGAAAACCCTATCTTTGTGGATATCTCGAAATATTTGGAAGATCATCAAGATTATCTCAGAAGATAGAAGATTACCTAACTGTCAACAAATCAAGGAAGATCAAGGAGTATATAAATACTAGATTAGAATTTATAATACGTACGTACTCATTGTGTAAGTTTTGCATTCATTCTTCAAGTTGTAATTTGCTTTCAGAATAGTGCTAAGCCTCTAAGTTTCTGTTTGAAACCCAAGAACAATCTGTGTTCTTAGTCTAACATAATAAGTTAGATTGGGAGTGAAGTTTGCTATTGTAATCATTCTGGTTAATCAATAAAACTACTGTTTGATTGAATTGCTTTATGTTCAAAACCTTCTTTAATCAATTAAGTGTGATTCCACAACTTCTTAGTTGATTGTGATCATAGTTAAAGATTAACTTTTTATTCAACTCTGATTTGTTATTCAAAAGTTAGTTCTTGTTATTTGATATAATCTATATCCGATCCTGACACGGTTATTCCATATTTTCTGATGTATCTGATGATGGAGAATTTTCAAAGTGCCATCTGAATACGCCATGAGTTCATCAAGTCTGATGAAGATCTTTTCTGATGTATCAGAGCCTTATCATTAAGGTTCCTTTGATCACCAGTTGAAGGTTTTGCTTCAATCTTGCTTTGTTCTTTAAAACTGTTTTCAAATTACTTTGTTTCAATGGTTTCTGGAGGATCTTCTGATAACAATGGCTCTGGGTCAAACATTCGTGTTCCCATGCTCAAACCAACTGATTTTGAGATGTGGAAACTGAGAATCAAGCAGCATGTCCAATTAATGGACTATGTTGTTTGGGAAATCATTGAAACTGTTCCCACTGCCCCTGTTGATCTGGATGAGACTGGAAAACTAAAGAAGAAGCCACCACCAAAGACAGATGCTGAAAAGAAGGAGAGAATGATTGAGATAAAAGCTCTCAGCATCCTCCAGATTGCAATTCCCAACGAGTATCAACACCAATTCAAAAAATTTTGATGATGCTCATGAACTTTGGAATGTTCTGGAAAAGAGGTTTGCTGGGAATGCTAGCTCTAAGAGAAACCAAAGAGATCTCCTTAAACAAGCCTATGAGAACTTCACCAGTGGAAAGAATGAGAGCATCACCCAAATCTTTGATAGGTTTTACAAGCTGGTAAGCCAACTA
The DNA here is from genome assembly GCA_947179395.2 of Pulicaria dysenterica. Taxonomy (NCBI): domain Eukaryota; kingdom Viridiplantae; phylum Streptophyta; class Magnoliopsida; order Asterales; family Asteraceae; genus Pulicaria; species Pulicaria dysenterica. The sequence goes on from OX359291.1 coordinate 42,133,780, forward strand.
GAGAGTGCTAAGGTTAGGCTTGATCAAGATGAGATAAATAGAAAGTTTCTTAGGTCTCTAGGTGATGAATGGACTGTGTTTGCTGCACAATGGAGGACTAAGGATTCCCTTGAAGACATAGAGTTAGATGACCTCTATAATAGTTTGATAGTGTTTGAGAGAGAGATAGAGGGAAAAAGAAAAACTGTTGTCCCTAGCCACAATGCTGCTCTCCTGTCATTCTCAGGTATGGAATCAAACCATTCATTAACTAACTCTATTGATAGTTGTGCAGGTACTAGTTCTGCTGTTGGACTAGATGTGAATACTCCAGATGCTGTGCTTGAAGCTTTTCTTGCCAGCCATGCACATTCAACCCTCACCAATGAGGATCTTGAACAAGTGCACCCTGATGATCTTGAGGAGATGGATCTCAAATGGTAGATGGCCATGCTTACTGTTAGAGCCAAGAGGTTCATCAAAAGGACTGGGAGGCAAAACATGAATTTCAGAGCTAATGACAAGGCTGGATTTGACAAGTCAAAGGTGAGATGCTTCAAATGTCAACAGCTTGGCCACTTTGCAAGAGAGTGCAGATCTGGTGGACAAGTCCAGAATCAAGGTCAGAGGCCAACTCAGAATCAAACCTCCTCAGCACTGGTCTCACAAGAAGGCCATGGGTTTGATTGGAGTGATCAAGCAGAGGAGGCTACAAACAACAAAGCTTTGATGGCATTGACTGACTCCTCCATCAAGTTGGATTCACCAGAATCTGAGGACATTCAGGTATCTTCTAAACTATGTGCTGGTGAATGTAGAGCTATTGTTAAAAGGTTTAGAGAGCACAATAAGAAAATGTGTGCTGCTCTAAGAAAAATGGAGGAGAGGAGATATGAATCAAGTGCAGTCATTGAAAGCTTTGAAAAGAAAATAAAAGATTATCAAGCCAATGAACTGCAAATGGATTATGATAGAAAATATCATAAGTGGGAAAAAGAGCAGCTTCAAGAGGAGATTGATAGTCTGAAAAAGAAGCTAAGTGAGAAGGAAAGCAAGGTTGATGAATTAACCAAGAAGTTGGAGGGGGTGGACATTGATCTTAGTATGTTCAAGGCAGCCAACCTCAAACTTGAAACCTTGTTACAATCTCAAGTTAGAGACAAGGTGAAAACTGGCCTAGGATACAAACAAACCCCACCTCCATACAACCAAAACTACATAACTCCAATGTCAGAGGTAGCTGACAGGTATGTTAATGACCCTTTGGAAGAAGGACTTAAGTCAGCTGATCCAAAGTTTGAGAGTTATGAAGATGGAGTTCTGTCAGAAGTAAGTGATGAAGATAATGAGGAAGTTGTGAAGAAGGATGAAGTTATTCCTTATGAAAATCACATCTGTTGTGAGCCCATTCCCACAAAATCATCTTTACAACCTGTGGTGTTTGTAAAAGCATCCACTGAACCCCTCACCAATGATCCAAAACCATCAAAAGCTGTTAACTCCATAAAAAGTTTTACAACTGTTGCCAACAGTTCCCATCTCTACACTAACAGTTCCAAAAAGAACACAAACAGCTCAACTGTTAGTACCAAGACCAAAGGAAAGGAGAAAGTTGGTGAAGTTGTAGTTGGAAAGCCCAAGAAGGAGGCTGCAAAAGCACAGACTAAACCCAGATCTGTAAAAAGGCATACTGAAATGCCTGCATGCACATGCCAAAAGCATGGTGTACAAAAGTTTCCTCGGTCAGCACCTGTTAGAGGAAATGAAAGAAATAGGAACCAGTTCTGGTCACAAAGAACTGGTTTGCCTATTGTGAAAGCTAAAAAGTGCTATATATGTGGGAGATCCAATCACTTAGCCAAGACTGTTATTATAACCCACAGCTGTATAGCACCAAAAAACCAAGTTTCAAAAGGCAAAATAACAGTTCTAAAACTGTTAAGTCAAAGCAGATTAACAGTTCTAAAATTGCTAAGCCAAAACAGGCTAACAGTTCTACAACTGTTACATCCAAACCAACTAACAGTTCCACAACTGTTTTATCAAAACCAAAAACTGTTGGTTGGGTGAAACTGCAGAAACAAACAGTTTCTGAAGAGGGTAAAACTGGTACTCAAATTGCAAAACAGAATAAGTCATATGATGACTCAACTGTTTTACCATCTACAACAACTGTTTGTTCAAAGGTCTCAACTGTTAATCACAATAGTTGGGAACCACATGTTCTTACAAAGTATTCATCACACAAATTAGAGAAATCTAATTTGGATGAAATCAAAAAGAACCAAACTCTGTTTAAGTATTATGACTTAAATGGTGTACCCAAGACCTGCATGGTCTGGGTACTTCCTGCTACTAACTGATTTTATTTGTGCAGAGCATTCATAGGGCCAATCATGGATCTATCTGGCATGTGGATAGTGGATGCTCAAGGCACATGACTGGAAATCCACATTGTTTGAAGGATTTCAGAAGCATCAATGGTGGATTTGTAGTTCATCTGTGTTCAACATGAATAAAATGCATATTTTGTTGATATCTGTGTTGGCTAATGGTTTGTTTATGATGAATCAGCTTATGATGGGTGTATGAGCTAAGTTTTGTTGACAGTTGCACATTTTTTACCAGTTGTTTGAAATACTACTAACAGTTTTCAACTGTTAGCATATGGCCCGCACAACTGTTAGGCAAAATCCATGTGCATCTGAGGGGGAGAAACTCGTCCAATAACAGTTGTACTTTCTAACAAAAACAGTCTTCAACTGTTAGTGTGTAGAATGCACAACTGTTAGTCCAAAATTATGATCTTCGAAAAGGGAGTTATTTCTAAATAACAGTTGTTACGTCTTATGAAAACAGTTCTCCAACTGTTATTTTTATTTTTCTTTGTCAACTGTTAAGTTAATAAAGGGTGTTTTGGTCTTTGCAGAATTTTGAGGATGTTTGAATTGCATTTAATATTCGAAACATATATAAGGCAATTCCCTCCTCACCAGTTCATTCACTCGTTCTAAACTTAAATCACACGTAAACCCTAAATCCTAACCCTCGAACTCGAAATGGCTCCCCTTCCATTCGTCAAAGAGCACAACATGATCGCTTTCCTTGCCAAACCCGATAATCTGCATGTCTTTCATGACGTGATCGATTATCTCTCAATGTCCAACATTCATAATGCTCTTACCGTTAATCCCACCATATATACCTCGCATGTTGACCAGTTTTGGAAAAATGCAACTGTGCGAGAAAAAAATGGAGTTCAATGGATTGACTCCAAGATAGACGACACTGAGGTCGCTATCTCTGAAAACATCATTTGTCAATCTCTGCAACTGAATGATGCCAATGGTGAGTATTCTGACTCGGTTTCACTTGACTATTTATACGCTGAGTTAGTAAAACTGGGATATGAGGGCCCTAGGGGAAAGGGTACCTTCTACAAAGGGCAATTCTGCGCACACTGGAAGTTCATGATCCATACTTTCCAGCAGTGCATTAGCCCTAAGAGAACAGGCTGGAATGAGTTTGGGAGCAACATTGCTCTCGCACTCATCTGTCTAGCAAACAATAGATGCTTTAACTTTTCTAAACTGATACTTAATGGTATGGTAAAGCATCTTGGGACCAAATACGGTCTCTTTTTGATGTTCCCCAGGTTTGTGCAAATTTTCTTAAACTTTTTGATGCCAAACCTTAAAATACACAAGAGGGTCATTATTCCCTCTGCTCATGTGGCTTCCACATTGAGCAAATTGTTGATTAATGGCAAGAATTTTTCTAGTGCCATAACTCCACCACTCTCTGCAATGGTGGAGTTTCTTTCAAGAAACAGGGCTGCTAGTGTTGAGCATGAAGCCCAACATATTGCTACACCACCAACACTAGAACCAACAGCCCATGATACTCAAAACTCCCTCTCTGCTACTTTTGAAATAGATACAACACAATCCCCTACACTTAAAACATTTCAAAAGAAGAGGAAAAGAACTGTTGGTGCTCCTTCCACCACAGTTCATGAAACTGAAGCTGTTAGCCCTACACAGGTGCATTCACCTGTGCAGAATATCGAAAGGGAACCCCTTGTGCTGTCTCCTAGACACAATGAGGAGGTGATCACTCCATTAGAGGGTGATCATATGGTTTTTGAGGCTGACACTACTGTTTTATCCGCAAGGGATGAACAGGATAGTGTTAACATAACTAAGACCTCAACCATGGCAACAGAAGCTGATCAAACAGCTTCTGGAAATCCCCAGTACCAAGAAAAGAGGGGTACTGGTGTGGAATCTCAATTGAGTGAACCACCAGTTTTATCTGTCAATGATATGTTAACAGTGGCAACACTGGCTGACATTGAGGCTAGAATGCAACACCAAGCATTGACGAATTCCAACTTTGCACCTTTCTTTGCTGCATACATGCAAGTCAAGAAGAAGATTGCCTTACAAAACAAAAGGATTCTTCACCAAGACCAGCAAATCAAGGCTTTAACCAACAGCCTGAAACAAGCCATTGAAATCATCAAGATGCATGATCAAGTGCTTCAACAGTTAACAGCTGCTGTTAGACCTCCTTCAACTGTTCCAATCAACAAGGGGGAGAGTTCATTACCAACAGTTGCTGAAGTGCCAGAACAAACAGTTGCAGTGGATGAACTAACAGTTGCACCTAGTGAATCAACAGTTGAAGAGAAACTATCAGCGGTGGATAGAGTGCTGATTAATACGATGATTTTGTCTGGTGATTATCCTTCAACAGATGTTTATAGATCATGGCCAAAGGTTAAACAAGATTATCTGGTGAAAATGGGAAGTGAAATGCTAATCTGCAGTGTCAATCAAATGAGACAGAAGATTGAGGATGGTTGGCTAAAGGGAAAGTCGGCAAAGCTTAAGCCACTTAAGCCAAAGCCTGGATTCAAAGGGATTAGTATTTCTGAGAGGGCTGGTGAAAAGAAACTGCAAGTGGTGCAAGGAAAAGGAAAGGAGATAGCTGTTGCACTACCAAAGCTCAAATTAACCAAAGAACAGCAAGAAGTAAGAGATTTTGAGGTAGCTCAGAGGTTGTCAGCTGATCTTCAACAACAAGAACAGACTGATTTTGAAATAGCAAAGAAGCTAGCCGATGAGTTCACAAAAGAGATTGATGAGGAAGAGAAAGCAAAGAAAGCTGATAAGGGAGTGAAAAGAAAAAGAATTGTAAAGAAGAAAACAGTTTTACCTCCTCCCAAGTCACAAGTGGAAAAAGCAAAAGCTGAAATGGTTCAAACAATCATTCAAGACCGACTGAGAACTGAACTAGAAACAGGGATTGATAAATTGGTAAAAGAACAGTTGGGTCAAAAATCCCATATCACATAATGGAGATTTGAGGTGTTAAGAGGGGACACTGGAAAGAAAGGTGTAACTGTGGTCAAAGAAGGGTTGATGGAAAGTTACTCTAATTTCTTTCAATTGGTAAATAATTGTACAAGGAGAGATCTTGAAGAAATGTATGTATATGGGGTTAATCATTTTGCAAATACTGAGGAGATTGAGATAAAAGTTTTGATGAGGCATCTAACAAGCATATGTCGTCCAAAGGAGATTATGCAAGTTTTGATTGCTGTTGAGGCTTTTCCTATCAAGTCAATAAAAGTGTATGCTAAAGCTGGAGTGTACCATATGGTGATGGCTAACTCTAAACAACAATGGTTTGATTTGGAGTTCATAGAGCACAATAAAGTCAAGCTTCAGTATATACTAAAAGCAAAATTCTTTGGATCAGATAGAATAAAAGATGATTTGTTCAAGAGATTAAAAGAAAGACTGGCATGAGTCAAGTCTATGTAAGTTTTCTCTCAATTTTGATTGTAACAGTTTACTTTGCATAAATATATGGAGTTCATTCTTTGCTTATGCTTAATTTGTCTGTGATTGAACCCTATGATCGAAAGAACTTAAAGATTTTGATCAATTCTTTAAGTTAGGGGGAGATTGTTGGGAAATTAGCTAAGGCATTAAGACTGTTTAACATGCAAAGTTGAAACTATTAGAAGAATTTTGACAAACAGTTCAAAACTGTTAGAATAACTCTGGAAAACTGTTAATGGATGTTGGGAAGACAGTTTAGAACTGTTAGTGAAGATTGTGAAGACAGTTGTAACCAACAGTTGCTGTGAACTTCAAAGTTGTTCTATAGAGTTCAGAACTGTTAGTACAAACTACTGCAACTGTTTGAAGACCTTGAAGCCGAAGACTGTTAGAAGAACCAGAACTGTTGCATCCAATGAACAGTTTCGGTTGAGCTAAATATGGAAAACCCTATCTTTGTGGATATCACAAAATATTTGGAAGATCATCAAGATTATCTCAGAAGATAGAAGATTACCTAACTATCAACAAATCAAGGAAGATCAAGGAGTATATAAATACTAGATTAGAATTTATAATACGTACGTACTCATTGTGTAAGTTTTGCATTCATTCTTCAAGTTGTAATTTGCTTTCAGAATAGTGCTAAGCCTCTAAGTTTCTCTTTGAAACCCAAGAACAATCTGTGTTCTTCGTCTAACATAATAAGTTAGATTGGGGGTGAAGTTTGCTATTGTAATCATTCTGGTTAATCAATAAAACTACTGTTTGATTGAATTGCTTTATGTTCAAAACCTTCTTTAATCAATTAAGTGTGATTCCGCAACTTCTTAGTTGATTGTGATCATAGTTAAAGATTAACTTTTTATTCAACTCTGATTTGTTATTCAAAAGTTAGTTCTTGTTATTTGATATAATCTATATCCGATCCTGACACGGTTATTCCATATTTTCTGATGTATCTTATGATGGAGAATTTTCAAAGTGCCGTCTGAATACGCCATGAGTTAATCAAGTCTGATGAAGATCTTTTCGCCTTTTGTATTTTTTGAGACGACTCCTCGATCACCTTTGAAGTTTGTATGACCATCATAGATAACTATCAATTCTTCAAGCTCTTCAAGATCTGGATGGCTTTGATTAGGCTTAAGAAGAATAACTTTCCGGTAGTTGTTTTCAGCTCCGAGCTGAATATCATGTTCCTGAAAATATTCCATAAGATTCCTCATATACCTCATTAACGCAACCCTTCCAAACTCTTCATCAGGCCATTTTCCTCTTTTCTGAGATAGAATGTCAAATATAAAGTTGATGTCTTCAATATTAATAAACCTCAGATCTGCTTCTGTGAGGAAGTATGATAGGTTGTTGGCTCTTCTGACATGGAAAATAGCATATTTTATGTTGAGGTTGGTTTCGGTATAAACACTGAGGAGTTCTACTATTGGAAATTCTGATTTGATATCTTTTGGTTTGGTTTTGGAACGAGTAAGGATGTGATCATATATTCTTCTTTGTTTATCATCCATGTTCCTCAGCTCGGGGGAAATAACCTCTATCAGTTCACTGCTATATATTTCTGGTATTCTTTCTTCAAGATTTGCAGCATTGACAAAATATGGTTTCCATATAGGTTGTGAGCCAGCACTCCTAGTGAACATGTTACCTGCATCAAGTCCTGGATCCCCACGATGCACTGGAGGAGCAGGTGGCACTATGAAGCTTCTTGGCAAGGGTCATTCTGATTCTCTTCTGAATTTTTCAGCTGCTTCTGTTTGTCTGTTTCTCTCCAAAATATCAGCAGCTGATTCTTGAAATTGACCAGAAGGAGGAGGGAATTGTTGATGAACTTCAAAGTTTAATCCACTGAGAATCCTGGACACGTCAAAGGTTGGTTTCTTCTTTTTAGGCTTTCTCCTAGAGATTGCTAACCTTTCTTTCTTTTTGAGTGCAAGTTCCCTTTCACTGGGGATATTATAGAATCTGTCAACAACTCTAGGTGAAGCTGGACATGTAGCAACCTCGACGTATTCATCAATACCCTTGAACAGTCTTTCCATCTCAGGATCCTCAGCTTCCTCTTCGTGCAGAGCAGAACTACCTTCCCCTACATGCCTTGCATGATGTGTGAATAAACTCATATAAATCTTCCACTTGTTCCTCTGAGTCACTAGACCAGTCAAACATCTCGGCATGGGGCTGCTCGTAAGGTATTTCACCTTCTTCAAGATCATTTGGCCTCAGTTCAGATTTTTGCTGAGGTACGTAAAGTACAATTTGTTTGTCAACATTTTCCTTTTGTTGTTGTTCATAAACTTCATCGGCCATATGTTGTTGTTGTTGTCTCCCAGACCCAGCTGAACTTGTACCTGCAGATAAGTATGAACTGAGTTGAGGAACAGGTACAACTGGTATATTTGCAGCCGCAGAGGAAGAAGTCATATATAATCTTCTTCTTTTCTCCCCCTCGGGTTGATCATCCGGATCCTGATCATCCCGTCTCCTCTTGCTCCCCTGAGCCTGACAAGTTGTTTCGAGGCTAGTCAGCTTGTCTGTGACCTTTGATAGAGAAGTATAGAAACCTCTAGTGATTCCATCTATCTTGTTGTTTACGTCTTCATGAAACTCTTGAAAGTCATCCATGGAGATTCCCGATGGACGCTGTTCGTTGCGAAGAGTTGTCAGAAGGTCTTGATCATGAGCAGATTTTGGCCTTTACTCCAGAAGTCGAATGTACAGCATGCTCTTTAAAGCATCTACAGACATTGTTGCAGGATCAGGTTGTGATTGAGGCTCTGGAACTGGAGGACGGGCAGCAAGAAGTGTTTCAATTCGGTTTAGCTGCTCAGCTTGGGCCTTGGAAGCTTGCTCTATCCGATCCAACTTTTGATTTGTCATCTGCAGTTGTTGGTGGATTGGTGACACGGCTTGTTGAATATGTTGTTGAAGTTCTGCACGTGTAACAAACCCGGAATCACGAAGACTTTTGGTTGAAGTACCAGCCACATAGGCAGTACTACCTACAGGTGCAGCAGGGATATTGGCTCCAGTAGGATTTCCTTCCAATCCTCGAATGGAACCTTGAAAGGTACCACCTCTGGAAGTTGAGAAGACTTGTTGAGCCAACAAGCTCAGTGCATTGATTGTTAACCTGTGTTGGTCAAGATATGCGGAAATCCGCGGTATGTCAAATCGTGCATCAAAAGGAGTCGAGGACGAGGGAGACGGTCCTCTTTGTGGAATAGATCCAACACCCAATTGGGGTTGACCCAGTGTATGTGCTTTAACCCTGTGCAATAAAGACGGAGTCTGTTGAGAGACACCGTAGTAGCTTGGTGGGGCAGAAACTTGCACGGGTGGGATCACCGCGACTTGTTCAATATGAGGCCCAACAATGTCATGCCCCATAGTGGATGTGGCTTCCCGGCTTTCTGGGTGTGGTATTCCCTCAGCACTCATATTTTGTTTTCTCACCTCCTCTCGTTCACTCATACTCCTATCTTCTTCTTCTTCACCACTGGCAACTCCATATCCGGCATATTGATTAGGATCTAGTAAAGAATCAAGAGTGACAGAGCCAGATTCAACAGATAGTGAATGACTTGGTGAGGTGACTGGAATTTCATGTTCAGGGGAAACTATGGCCCTGCAAATGATAGGAATGGTAGTTGTTTGGGCAGTTGAAGTCAAAGGAATGACCAGACCACCAGGTTGTGGAATGACCTGAGTAGTTTGAACAGGGTGAGTCTGGTCAGGAGAGGTAGTATGTGGGTCAGTAAGTTTCATGAATGAGGGTGTGCTTTCTGCTGGTTGTTCGATTGGTTGGTCAGGGGTGCCCACGGGAGATATACCAAGTTCAAAGGAAGGGGCACCTCCTGGATGGGAAGTAAACTCATCTTGAGAAGAACTGGAGGACTCAGAAACGTCAAGACCAAGTTCAGTAAGAACAGCTTGGGTTCGGGTAGATTGAGAAAGAGATTGAACAATGGCTTGAATGGTGGCGGGATCATATGCATCCCCTCCCTCTCTAATCTCATCACCTTCACCCTCTTCTCCACCCCTCTCAACATTTTCTCTCTCCACACCCCTCTCAGCATCTCCCGCAGATGTCTGACGCCTAATCTCTATATCCTCACTTGGTGCTACTCCTCCTTGGGTAGGCATGGCCGGCTCTGGCACAACCATAGGAGGTATTCCTACACTCTCCCTATAACTCTGAACAATATCATTCTGCTCACAAAGATTTAAGAGAGATACAGGAAATGGTCTTGGAATAGGTAGGTTAGCCGGATTAGCAGGTTTAATATGAGTAAAGAGTTTTGGAGAAACAGAAGGTAAACCTGCCTGGCAAGGAATATCAACATTCCTATCCATCACATACTGAATGATCATTGGCAGGAAGCGGTGGTAGGGCAGCAAGTTAGCATCCTTTTTCTTCTGTGAGTTCTTTCGTAGCATAGTAGCCTTGATATATTGAAAGAGCAGGAATGCATAATCCACATGCAAGTGGTTGGCTGCAGCAACAAAGAGCTTGAGTTGATTCTCTGTTGGAAACTCATACCCTGAGTGTTTGGGAGTAAGACACCTTTGAAGCACCGTCATGAAAGTGTTATACTTGGGATGTAGACTGGTGCATTTAAACTGATTCTTATGGGTGAGCTCCCCATCATAACCCATTTCCCAAATGGCTGTAAGACATGCCTCCTCATCAGGGATTTCCTCAAATTTTGTAGCAGGAGGTCTGCTGACTGCAGTGGGCAGTTCAAAGATTGTTCTGAGGCGATTTAGTGGAATGTTAACTTGAAATTCGTCAACCTCAGCATGTATGACCTCCTTTTCTCTTTCATTAAGTCTGACATCACAAGTTTTCCAAAACTGTTGGACATATAACTCGGGAACATGTGTGCCTGTGGTGGCTGGATTGTAGGTTAAGAGGTGATTTAGTGGATGGATCTTGAGGATTTCTGTGACTATGGGATAAGTAGGGGTTTTGAGTTTGGTTAGGTCTATATAGTGGTTATTAGGATGAGTCCTGGTGTTGAGGAACTCAGCTTGAGGCATTATCTCCTCTGGGTCACGGATAGCTTGATCCATCTGATCTGTACAAATGGATAAGATAGTTAAGTCAAAGATACAGAGACATGCATGAGAACTATCATTCAATTGTGAAATGTTGGTCAAACTTTGAAAAGTGAGCAAGAGTTGACCAAGTTGACCAATGTTGACCAATTGCTGACCAAAGTTGAAAAAATGTTCAAACACCCCAAGTGTTGGACCCTCATTTTTTACAGAATGATATTGAGCATAAAAAAGTTGTTTTGAGTATCTTATTATATTCATTGAACAATAATAAACAACTTTGCAGTACTGAAGCATGTTCCAAAAATCATCCTAACACCATTTTCTAGGCCATATTTGAAGTGTTTAGTGGAAACTCATACACCTCAAGAGCACGAAGAACACTTTTTGAGATTTTTGAAATATTTTTACATCAAAGTGATCCCCATATGGTCAAAAGTCCCATCGCAAACTTGAATTGATCAAACAAGTTTGTTTCGTGTCCCAAAATTTCACCTAAAGTCTCTACAAACCCTATCGCATTCGGAAGTTCTAGGGCCAAAAATCACCTTTTTAACTCAAAATTTTCAAAATGTAAACCGTACAAGTTGTTACCTTTGTGATTTGGAGTATTTTGATACTAAAAATGCAAATTTTGGCAGAGTAACGAGATGTTTTCAAAATCAAGTAACCAAATCGAGAGAGTGTTTGTGAGATTTGAAAGTTTGAACTTGTGAAGTGACCGATGGGGGATGGGACGGTTATAAAGTGAAAAAGACACGTGTCACTCGTTGATTGGACCGATATCGTGTAAAAACACGGCTGATAGGTAAATTCGGGCGGGTGATAGACATCCTCAATCGCATGCGATTCACACTTTGGTGTGTTAATCGCATGCGATTCAGCACAAGTGTTGGTCCGATTGTATCAACCCACACGAATCGCATGCGATTCACACTTTCTCACTTCAATCGCATGCGATTGAAGTTCAGTTTGAGACATGCGATTGGTACTTGGTCATGATAGTTAGTCTATCGCATGCGATTGAGGGATAGGTAGCAAGTGTTGTAATCCCATGCGATAGATTATCGATGCCATTGGAGTCATATGCGATTGAACCAAGACTTAGAAAATTATCAGTGTTAAGTTGCATGTGATTCCATGCGATTGATGCATCAATGCGATTAGATGTGATCAAACTTCAACACTAAGTTTTTCTGAAAATTCAAAGTATCTGGAATTTTTGAATTGTAAAAGTTGATATTCCAAGATATTTTGATTTGAGTGTTTATTTTAACACACTCCCCCTAGACCGTTGCATTTGTTTTTTAAAACTTGGGAATTGTTGAAAACTTGGGAATTGTGTCAGTTGAAAAACTTCTCCCCCTACACATGTGCACAATGTGTATTAAATTTTTCCCCCTACACATTTGTAACATGTGTAAAACCAGGATTCAATGGACGACCACCTTTACCTTCCATTGCTAGCTAGCTGTAATTAACTCAATCGATTAATTGTTTCTTAATTTCTTAACACAATGTGTGTGAGAGAGGGAGGGTGAGATGAAAGGTTAGCATATAGTAATGATGGAAGAGATTCCATTCTCAAAAATTTCATACACATTTGGAACATGTGTAAAACAAGGAACAAACTCCCCCTCGATTGATGCAGCATATATCTGCAAAGAGAACAAACAGTATAACACCTACTCTAAACAAAAGAAACGAAAGGAAAAGAAAAAGAGATAATGGTATGCTAGATTTCCAGATAGAGCATGCCTAACTTGGATACCAACTCAGTGAATCGACTTTCGTCTAATGGTTTGGTAAACAGGTCAGCCAGCTGATTTTCAGTAGGAACATACTGTAGCTCAATTAATCCTTTCTCAACGTTATCTTTTATGAAGTGATATCGTATATCAATATGCTTGGTTTTAGAGTGGTGTACCAGATTGCAGGAGATGGCGATGGCAGACTTAGAGTCGCATAAAAGTGGAATTTTGTCATACCTGAGACCAAAGTCTGATAACTGTGTACCTATCCATAGACTCTGTGAACAACACATTGCAGCAGCAACATACTCAGCTTCTGTTGTAGAAGTGGATAGACAGTTCTGCTTCTTTGAAGCCCAGCAGACTAACCGATCTCCCAGAAAGTGTGCACTACCACAGGTGCTTTTCCTATGAATCTTGCATCCAGCATAGTCAGCATCTGAGTATGCATGAAGATCCAGATTTGAGTCCTTTGGATACCACAAACCAAGATCCATAGATCCCTTGAGATATCTGAAGATATGCTTAACAGCTAACAGATGAGACTCCTTTGGATTCGCCTGATATCTGGCACAGAGACAGGTAGAGAACATGATATCTGGACGACTTGCAGTCAGGTACAGTAAAGATCCAATCATCCCTCGGTAAGTTTTGAGATCCACTGGAGAGCCATCTGGATCTGCCGAAAGTTATGCTTTCGTAGCCATGGGTGTGGAGATAGGATTATAGTTGAGCATATCATACTTGATGAGAAGATATTTGATATACTTAGACTGGAAAATGAAACTGCCATGACTCAACTGTTTTACTTGGAGTCCGAGAAAGAATGACATCTCTCCCATCATACTCATTTGAAATCTGTTTGCCATTGTTTGTGCAAACTCTTCACTGTACTTTGGATTCGTAGATCCAAAGATGATGTCATCCACATATATCTGAACAAGAATTTTGTCCCTACCTTTAGTCTTTGTGAATAGAGTGGTATCTGTCTTTCCCTTTGAATAACCCTCACCTATCAAGTACTCAGATAAGACATCATACCATGCACGTGGGGCTTGTTTTAAACTATACAAGGCCTTATCTAGAATATATATATGGTTAGGGTATTTAGAGTTGATAAAACCTTCTAGTTGTGAGACATACACTTCTTCTTTAAGTACACCGTTGAGAAAAGCTGTCTGCACATCTATCTGAAAGAGTCGAAAGATGCGGGAGGCTGCATAGGCAAGAAATAGTCATATAGCATCAATGTGAGCAACAGGGGCAAAAGTTTCGTCATAGTCAATCCCCTCTTGCTGATTATAACCCTTAGTAACCAACCGAGCTTTGTTTCAGACAACCACTCCATCCGAATCTCTTTTGTTCTTGAATACCCATTTAGTTCCAACAATAGATTTCCCATAAGGCAGAGGAACTAATCTCCAGACTTTGAGACGATCAAATTGGTGAAGTTCTTCTTGCATCGAAATCACCCAATCAGGATCATCTAATGCCTTACAAGTCTTGGTGGGTTCAATTATACTCAAGAAACCCGCGAATTGACATTCATGGGCAGTTGTGGAGCGAGTTTGTATGCCAACTGAGGGATCTCCGATTATGTTCTCTTCTGAATGATGTCTGGTTCACTTTATTTCATGGGGGGTAGAGGATGAAGGAATAAGATCTTGAATGTGTCTTGCCTCTTCTTCATCTTCTCTGGAGAAATTTGGGTCTGAATAAAAAACAGGTGAGCTATCTTGGTCAGCAATAGGAGCAGTCACAGGGGGCTGTGTGACGGAGACAGATGTAGAATCTTCAGCATATAGATCAGCAAATGGGTTTGTCTCAGTGACCATAGGAGCTGTGATAATGACACTTGTTTATGCAACTGTGTTGTCCCTGTTTTCAGCCACAATAGGGGAAGATTCAGAACGAAAGAAATCAAACATAAAGTCAAGATTAGAATTTGAACTGGAAGAAATGTCTGATTCTTTATTTTGAATAACTGGTCCTGAACTGGTATGTTTAGAAGCAACTATCTTTGATTTTGGTGGTAAATCAGTGACATCTAGTGTATCATCAAATGTTACATTAATGCTTTCTATGATGCTCTTTGTTAGTTTGTTGAAAACTCGATATGCTTTAGACTCGGTGGAATAACCTAGGAAAATAGCTTCATCAGCTTTTGAAGCAAACTTTCCTAGATTATCCTTTTCATTTAATACAAAGAACCTATTACCAAAGACATGAAATTATTTGATATTAGGCACTATGCCATTTGCCTGTTCATAAGGAGTTTTATTAAAACGTTTATTAATGAAAGAACTATTCTGCGTATATCAGGCAGTGTTGATGGCTTCAGCCCAAAAGGAAGGTGGGAGCCCAAAGTATGACAGCATGGTACGGGCAGCTTTAACCAAGGTTCTGTTTCGTCCTTCGACCACACCATTCTGTTGTGGAGTGTATGCTGCAGAGAACTGATGGTTGATCCCAACTAGGTCACAAAAGCTTTTCAGAGCGTTGTTCTTGAATTTTGTTCCATTGTCTGTACGGATTGAGACAACACTCTGACCATACTTGTTCTGCTGCTGTTTGATGAATGTGATAATTGTTGAAGTAGCTTCATCTTTAGCACGCAGGAATTTGACCCAAGTATATCTGGAATAGTCATCCACCATGACTAGTATATACTTCTTCCCATGCTTGGACTGAATTCTCATAGGACCACAGAGATCCATGTGCAGGAGTTCTAAAGGCTTCGTAGTGCTAAATACTTATTTAGACTTATGTGAAGCCTTCTTCATCTTTCCTTTCTCACAGTCTGCACACAGATGATACTTCTTGAACCTTAATTTGGGAATGCCTCTCACAAAGTCACCCGTGACAAGTTTGTTGATATTTTGAAAGTTTAGGTGAGAGACTTTTCTGTGCCATTGCCAAGTAAGATCCATAGATGCTTCGGGCAGTAGACACACAGAGGTAGGAGAGTCATATTTTTCCAAATCAATGGAATACAGGTTAGATTTTCTTGAACCTGCCAGCAACTCATCTCCATTTTTAGTTAAAACGGAACATTTGTTCTTTTTGAACACTACCTCTAGGTCCTTATCACAGAACTGTCCAGTGCTGAACAAATTATGACCCAACCCTTCAACATAGGAGACTTTCTTGATCTTGATGTGCTTCTTCTCAATGTCTCCGTACCCCATTATTGGTGCAACATTGTCATTCCCAAAACGTACGGTCCCGGAGTACTTAGGAACGTAATTTTTTAGGAGACTTTTGTTGCCAGTCATATGCTTGGAGCACCCGCAGTCCAGGTACCACAAGTGAGGCGCCTGCAAAACAAGGATAAAGCACTTTTAGGTCCCCATTCATAAATGGGTCCTTGATTGTGAGTTCCTAAGTTGAGTTGAGTAACAACTGTGGGTTCTGATGATGATGAAACTTCTAATGATCTATTCTTTGGTACCCAAATGGATTTAAGCTTTTGTCGAGAAGAAATAGATGTAGAAAGAGTTTGCTTATTTGGAAGTCTCGCTATCACTTTTGGTGTGTCAGTTGATGAAATTGATGGTTTTAGATTCGTTAGAGTTGCGGAAGCGTTATGTTTGAGAATCCATGTTTGCGAAGAATTCCTAAGAATTGGTTTCGACTTAATGACATCAACTTGTTTAGGGTGAACTGGTTTCTTTGTAGAAGTAGATGGTACCACTCGTTATGGATGTGTTTGCTTGGGTTTGGTAGATTTAGCCTTTTTGGAAGATTGATTGCATGAGTGGTTTGTGGAATGTAGGTATTGTTCATGAGCGCTCCATGCCTTTTTGAATGCTTCATACCCTTGCCGTCTGTAGACTTCTAGTTCTTTGATCGTCAATAACCGTTTTGATTTGTTTAAGCGTTTAAGTGGATGAGATTGACGAGTGGTGATCCATCGGTGAATGATGTAACCTTTTGAATTTAAAAATGGAACACATATTTGATTAGCAAAAATATGAGTCCAATCAGCACATGGTCTAACACCTAAAGATTTTCGCAATTGATCATAACAACAGTTAAATTCACAGTGTCCATGGGTACAACCATCACTCATACGAAACATGGTAGAAGCAGTTTTTTCTTGTGAACAGGAATGATTACAGACAGAATCAAACATCAAAATGTTTTCACAGACAGATTTCAAATTTGAACACTTCCTAGTGGATCTAGGAATGACTCTTTGCCCTGATGCAGTTATTTGATGCTCCTTGTTACCGGACTTCTTCACATCTGCAGTAGAGGGTAAAAGATTAGAACTTAGTCGTGGTCGACTGGCTGCAGCTTGTGATGATTACATATTACACCCCTCACTTTAATAATTCTAACACTTGGGTCCTTTTAAAAGTCTATATATAGCCTTCAAGCCTTAAGGGTTATAATTAACTTAAAAAGGGATTAAGAAAAGATTACCCTAGCCACTATACTCTTCCTCTCTCTCGATCACGATCTCTCTCTCTCGGCTCTTCTCTCTCTCGGCGAAACGGAACCAAAAGAAAACACCAAGTGTGTTTTTCCGATTGGTGGTTGACGCAAAGCATACACACACACTCGGTTTTGAGTGTTGAAGCTGAGGTAAATCCAGGAACGGTCTAGCAGCCAGCTCTTTGGAGGTGCAGTAGTGGTGGACTACTTTAGCAATCCCAAGATCACAAAGAGGTATTTTTCTTGTAACTCTTTTATGTAGATAATTGATTGTTAAGAAACTATATAGATCATCAGTTATAAAGATTCTAACCCTTTTGGGGTTTAAAGGGTTGTGTTCAATCCAGTTCCGCTTTAGGATTGAACCAGTAGAATCAAACCCAGGTTTGACCAGTCTATGTCATTTGGTGGTTTGGTCAGATCAAAACCCTTCTGTTGGGGAGATAGCAATATCAAACCTAAATCAAATATGTCTACTAATTAAAATAGGATTTAATGTTAACAAAACCACATATTCATTTTTGGACTTGGATCAGTGAAAAACATGTGTTGTTTTTCATATTAGACTTAGAGAAATATGTAAGTATGAAGTGTCAGCTGAGAAACCAAAGTGTCAGCTGAACACTGAGTATCAGCTAAAAGACAAGCTTCAGGAAGATCAGCTAATAGGAAAAGATCAGTCAAGAAGCATTAGCTGAGGATCTACAATGGATCAGCTGATGGTCCAAAACCATCAGCTGAAGAAAGCTTCAAGATCAGCTGAGCTATCAAGGATCAGCTGACCCAATCACATTGATCAGCTGATGCCTCCCATGTGTCAGATAAGGTATTTATTACTTATCCAATCATCTCTTTGTAAGCTGATCATACTCAAATTGTTAGTTGAGCCCCTGGTATCAGCTGATTGTTTAGTTTGACTAGTTTATTAGCTGTACTATGATATGTGTTGTGAGCTGAGCAATTTGATCAGCTGAGCAAATCTAGTCAGCTGAGTCTTTCACATTTATCCT
This sequence comes from Pulicaria dysenterica, assembly GCA_947179395.2. Taxonomy (NCBI): domain Eukaryota; kingdom Viridiplantae; phylum Streptophyta; class Magnoliopsida; order Asterales; family Asteraceae; genus Pulicaria; species Pulicaria dysenterica. The sequence continues at coordinate 42,151,891 of OX359291.1, forward strand.
TAGCTGAGCAAAATTATATTTGTAGTTCAGTGTCTATTAGCTGAGTTTTTACATGATATCTCAGTTAATAGTTTTTCATTGTAATGTTTTTGTAAGTCAAAGTCAGAACATGTGTTGTTCATATTATGCCTTAGATCTTTCTTTGTAAAAGTACTTAGCACTTTTTGTATCTGCAAAGAGACAAAAAGGATAGATTTTATCCTCTGGAAAAGGAGAAAGATACTCTAGAAGAGAAGATCTCGAAGATATGCTTCAACAACTAAGTATGGCTGGCAACTCTATACTTGGTAAAGTCAAATCTTCAGGAAGCATGGTGTTGATTAAAGCACAAGCATGGAAAGAGAAGTTTACCCTCCTAAGACATAAAGGTAGTACTTTAATAATATAATAATAGATAGTGGGTAAACACCTTACTGAAAAGTATGTTTACTTTATACACTTTGCGTGTAAAGTTAACTTACCTTTCACCTACCAACTTTATCTATTATAATATTATTAAACCAATTACCTTTGTCTCCTTCTCTTTTCATCAACCCGGACACCACATTTCTTATATATACTCATGCATGGAAACATGCTAGGAATGCGAATAGATAGAGTTGAACACTGAAATCTCATCTGTTGAGAATTAGAAGAGTTAGCATCTTATTTTCAGTGTAACAAACTTGTTCATGTGTTGAACGTCTTAGACATAAGTTGTTTATGATTAGCATAGTCTATGTGTTAGACAAATTTAGTTGCCACCTTTTATTGAACTTAGATTTTCCGCATCTAGTTCATGTAATCCTTGATTCACATCAATAAGAATTATATAAAAGTAAACCGTGTGTCTCTTAAATTTTTATTTGATAAAGTTTGTATTCAACCCCCCCCCTTCTACAAACATTTGTTGTTGTAGTATCCATTCGGGACCAACACCTTCAGTGGTATCAGAGTCTCGGCTCTATGATCTATAGTTTCTAGTTTTATCTGTTTCTAGATTTTAGGTTTTTTGTTCTTGATCTTAATATTGTTATTAGCTTTTTCAAAAATCAAAGAGGTAACAAAAACAGTTCGTTTTTGTTATCAGGTTTATCCTATTAATCAGAAAATTCATACAGTTGTTTTGAATGGTTAAAAGGATTATGATTTTTGGATAAAGATAGGTTTGATCAAGAAAATTGAACAGTTTGTTTAATTTGTTAAACCTGGATAATCTAGTTAATTGGTTTGTTTAGGATTATATGATCTTCTATTTCATCTTGTTTTTCTCCTCATAAAAATCGAAAACCATAAGGTGATAAAAACAAGTTTTCTGTTTTTATCCAGATAATAAAAGGTTTAATTTTAATCAGATAGGTTTAAGCAAGGTTATGTTTAAACGGTTAAAAAGGGATAAACCTTTTATCTAAAACTATATATTAATCAGAAATTTAAACAGTTTTTGTTTAAAGGTTAAAAATATGGTTTTAGGATAATTAGTTATTAATAAAACAAGCTTTGTTAATATTAATAATTGAATGTTTTGGTTTTTGAATTAAATCCAGATTTTAATCAGAATATTAAAACAAGTTAGTTTTAATCAGAATATTAAATCCAGACCATCACCGTCGTGGGCAGCGCAGCACACGTGCGGCGGCGTCGGACGCGGTTGGCGTTAGCGGCGCTACGGCCCAGTGGGCCTCGGCCGAAGGGGCTTCAGCCCAAGGTGGCATGCGACCCTGTAAATTCATATATTGTATAGAAATAGGAGTTTAATTGTAATATACCCATGGGGTATATATAGGGATATGGTTGATGTAATGAGTAAGGTTTTGCTCATAATGACAAAAAGAACTATGTGTTTTCATGGTGTTTTTACACATTCTCTCTAGTTCTACATATGCAATCCATCATTTATCCTACATATTACTTGAATCACTTGTTATATTGGACTAACAAGTGGTATCAGAGCGAAAGGAGTGAAGATTTGATTCTGAATTCAGCGACAAAAGTCGAATTTTTGAAGGTTTCTTGAAGAAAAAGGTACTCTCGGGTTAGAAATCGAATTTGTAGATCTGATGGGTTAAAATTGCTGTTTTGTGGGTCATTAGGAAGGAAATCATCAATCTAACACTCGACAATTGATTCCGGACTGATACAAACAACAGATCTGGAGTAATGGAGGTTTGAAGCTTTTTCGAGTTCTTAGAAAAATTTGTTGAAAATCCGATTTATTGTGTTTTAACTTGGGATATTATGGATTAGAACTGTTTATTTGATTGTTACGCACATATCTGGAAGTTTTGTAATCAATCCGAAAAGATTTACTTGAAAATTTCGAATTTCAGATCTGGATATGAATTAGTCGGATTTCATGACTTGAATCAGTCGGATTTAACCTTTGAATCAGTAGGAATTCATCAATTTCGACTCATTTTACCCGGATTGCGTTAATTCCGACTCATTTTACTCTGATTACATCAAGTCCGACTCAAATTCACTCGGATTCCGACTAAAACACTCGGATTTAGTGTGCTTTACTCACTCGGATTCAAGTTACTCGGATTCCGACTAAAATACTCGGATTTTCTACTTTACTCGGATTGTCTACCTTACTCGGATTTCTTCAAAAAGGAATCAATTAATCGGAATTCAAGATCACCCGGATTTACACTCATTTTTCAAATTTTTAAGATTTCTGATCATTTTTGCCACAGCATTATTCTTCATTTTCAAAAAATTTCAAGCTGACCTGGCAGCTCGACCCCAGCCAGGGGCTCTGCCCCTTGGACCCCGCTATCAGGGGCGCTGCCCCTGAACCCCCGTCGTCGTTGTCGTGACTGAATTATCATGTCACCTTGATTCCTAAGTCAAGTGTTTGGATTTTTTTTAGGCTGAGTCAGGAGTTCTCAAAGTTTCAGTTATCATTCTGATGTTTTTAGATTCGGGCATTACTTGAGTGATGGTCATTGATACCATGCTTTGGAACGTCTAGTCCCTTATGTCTAGTCATCCGGCTCTTTCTTAACTGATTTTTGTTTCTTCTTTCTCAGTGTCACCAATTTTTGGTCTCAAAACCATATTTTGGCCATCCATTCCTTGTTTCTTCTGAATCTTGGTTATCTTTTATCAGTCATTTTTGAAAACTCCGATCACATTGTTGGTGAAATTATTTGAAGAATTGACCAACATCAAATTACTTCAGGTTTTTGAGAGGATTTTGAATTACATGCGCGCTTGCTCACGTGCATATCAATCCGACTCACTGATTATTATATCAAAGTCAATCGTTTGGTGCTCTTGAATAAGGATGAATGCGACTCACTGATTATTATATCAAAGTCACCTTCCCTCTTATGTGTTCCCAAGTTCATTTGCACCCGTATGTATTTCAAAATCTTTGTATCTTGCGGTGATTTGGTCAAGGTTAATTACACGGTATTGGGAGACTTACTTGACAACATTATTCTCCAATATCAGACTACTTCCAACAAAGACTTGTAAATCTTCAAGAATTCAGATCAAATCATTACCACTCCTCAACGATCAGAGTGGTTCAAGTATTTATTCAAGTCACGGAATGTTTGAAGATTATTTTGACTTGAAGTGTAGGATCCTCCCCATGTTGGGGTTCAGGGTCACGCGCAACGGAAGCATGCAATAACAAAACGAAATATTTAAGCATAAAAAGTAACCATCAAGTGAACCCCATTAGTGTACCAAACTCTACAACATGATTAAGCAACTAAAGCACAAAGGAGAAGAGCATTATACCCTGGATATCTCAGATGGTTGTGGGAAAAGCTAATGCCAGTTTGAACTCCTTCACGAACTCGATCTTCCAAATCGTGGTCCACACCGAGACACAAGGCAACCTTGTTGTACTAGCAACCCTTGGAGCTAATCAACTCGAGAATACTCCTCTCGAACAACCACCACGAAACCCACCAGGAACTTCTCTCTCTTTCTCTCTTGTTTACTTAGCAACTCAAGTGTTCTAAGTGTATGTTTTAAGCAATATGGCCAAGAGTGCCAAATGAGAGAAGAGAGCTCCTTTTATAAACTCCAAGCTGCCCCCTGGACTCCCCAAGTCGGCCCAGAGACAATGATGGAAGTTAACATGCATTGGTGGAGATGGGTGGCAGAAAGAATAAAGATGTTTCTGTCAGACGGGGTTAGCGCCGCTAACCGCCCAACGTTAGCGCCGCTAGCCGCCCAAAGATAGCGCCGCTAACGCGGCTAAGTTAGCGACATCAGTGTTAGCGTCGCTAACCCCTCCTGGAAACCAACTATCATTATTTATTCTTTCACACACTTATCTTTTAGGTAGTTGTCAAGGTCAGCCCCCGGTGTGTGACCCGATAGGCCCATACGTCATCGGTAGCAATCATTTGACGCACGTGAATCAGTGGGCATTCTCCAACAAACTCCCACTTGCACATGATTCACCGTACTCAATGCATCGCAGACAGAGAGCGGCCTCTAGTAAGACATCTCTGCCCCCAAGTCAGTATGAGTTTGTCTTCTGCAAGAAACCAAACTGCAACTCAGGTGAAATGGTCCTATTGATAAGTGATCAATCATCCCTTTGTTCACGATATCCTTGTGAAGGTGAGACATGGTACTTAGTCATTCTCGGTCCTTCACGATTATGTTTCTCGATCTAGATTGGTGGTGACCAAAATAAGCAAGTTGCAATCGATTACCCAAATCATTGCACACTCGAGCACGGCCATGCATTTTTAGTGTCAGCGACCAATCATCGAGGGGCCCAGGGATATCTCTCTAAACAGAGGAACAAATCCTTTTTGACTACACTGCCCACCACAATGATCATACTCTGCCCAACTGCTCCCTTTATAACAGCCAGTTACGGACTGCGTTTGAAAACAATTAGAACAAAGCAAACCAAGATGATGCAGACACATGCATCTCCAGTCTAAGGATGAAATGATATTATCATCCTGATCCACTCATGACAAGTACCACAAAGTGGAGTCAGGTGTGGGTCATCCAGTCACTTGAAACCCTTTTCAAGTACAGGCGAAGTATTGCGTCCCAGTGTCCCAATCACCATTGGGCACATGACCAATCACTTCCCTCAGTCTTTGTTCAGACTCCCTTCCCATGAAGAATGACCGACTGTGGACATTTAGAATGTAAAACATTCAGGGAAGTGTAAAACATGCAAAGTTGAAACACAGTAAAGATTTAAAGTAATACCCGCAACTTGCGCATTATCAAATCTCCATTTAATAATCGATAAGTACAATAAAAACAATACTGCTTAATGTTCCCAAGAAAGTAAATACATCAAATACAATAACCAAATAATACAAGATACAAACTCAAACCAAATCGCTAGCAAATCTAATACCAATAGCACGTGTGTGAGCATCGTGCTTTGCTTGCGATAATGGTTTAGTAAACGGATCCGCCACGTTGTTATCCGTGTGTACTTTGCTGATGATAACATCTCCATTTTCGACCACATCCCGGATAAAATGATATTTCCGCGGAATATGTCTTGTGCGTCGGTGAGATCTCGGTTCCTTTGCCAATGCAACTGCACCCTCGTTGTCACAGAAAACCTCAACAGGGTCAGAAATGCTAGGAACCACTCCCAGATCAAGGATGAACTTCCTCATCCATACAGCCTCCTTTGCAGCTTCACTTGCTGCAATATACTCAGACTCGGTCGTGGAATCAGCCACCGTGTCTTGTTTGGAGCTCCTCCAGGAGATAGCACCACCGTTTAGTAGGAACACAAACCCCGATTGAGATCGGCAGTCATCCCTGTCGGTTTGGAAGCTGGCATCGGAGTAACCAGTTACCCTCAGCTCCTCTTCCCCACCATATACTAAGAACATCTTCTTAGTCCTCCGAAGATACTTGAGAATGTTCTTCACCGCTGTCCAATGTGCCTCACCAGGGTTGGCTTGATATCTACTTGTCATACTTAATGCACAAGAGACATCAGGCCTAGTACATAGCATGGCGTACATGATTGAGCCTATTGCCGAAGCATAAGGTACTCGCCTCATTACTTCCCGTTCCTCAGGGGAACTCGGGCATTGAGTCTTACTCAATACCAAACCATGTGACATAGGTATGAACCCCTTCTTGGAGTCCTCCATCCTAAATCTCATTAGGACCTTGTCAATGTACGCACTTTGGCTCAGACCAATCAACCTGCGGGATCTATCTCTATAGATTTTAATCCCAAGAATATAAGCTGCATCTCCCAGATCCTTCATTGAGAAACAACTCCCTAGCCAGGTTTTTACACCTTGCAAAGTTGGGACGTCATTCCCAATTAGCAGAATATCATCCACATAAAGAACCAGGAATACAACTATGCTCCCACTAGCTCGGATGTATACGCATGGCTCATCCTTGCTTTTAGAGAAGCCAAACTCTTTGACCTTCTCATCAAAGCACAGGTTCCAGCTCCGAGAGGCTTGCTTAAGTCCATAAATGGACTTCTTAAGCTTGCAGACCTTATCCGGATACTCGGGATGTACAAAACCCTCAGGCTGTGTCATATACACCTCCTCTGATAGTGTTCCATTAAGGAACGCGGTTTTGACGTCCATCTGCCATATTTCATAATCATGAAATGCGGCAATGGCCATGAGTATCCGAATCGACTTCAACATAGCCACTGGAGAAAAGGTTTCCTCATAGTCTACACCATGAGTTTGCGTGAAACCTTTAGCCACCAGTCGGGCTTTGAAGGTGTCTACATTGCCATCTACGCCAATTTTCTTCTTGTAGACCCACTTGCACCCGACGGGTCTACACCCCGGTACAGGATCTACCAAGTCCCAAACTTGGTTATCGGCCATAGATTTAATCTCGGAATCCATTGCCTCTTTCCACTTGGCAGACTCAGCGCCCACCACAGCGTCTTGGTATTTGGTAGGTTCATCTGAAACTACTACCATGTCGGTGCCCTCAGATATGTGAAAACCATATCTATCTGGCTCGTGCCGACTTCTACCAGATCTTCTTAGAGGTAACGGATCTACATCATTATCTCCAGCATCATCTTGCTGAGATTCAACCGTTGCCGGTTGTGAGCTAGTTCCAACATCAGGTTCTACATTGGTAGGCTCTGGAATTTCTTCAAGATCAACATTACTCCCACTAGCTCTCTTGGATACCAGCTCCCTCTCTAGGAAGACCGCCCTTCGAGCAACAAATACCTTGTTCTCCAAAGGTTTGTAAAACAAATATCCAATAGAATTAGAAGGATAACCAATGAAGAAACACCTTTCGGCCATGGGCTCCAATTTGTCCTCTACCTCACGTCTCACGTAGGCAGGACAACCCCAGACCTTTAGATATGAGATGGATGGAACCTTTCCATGCCACATCTCATACGGTGTTCTCTTAACCTTCTTTGTTGGTACGAGGTTAAGGATCTTACCAGCCGTCTCAATAGCGTAACCCCAAAATGTAATGGGAACTTCCGAGTGACACATCATAGACCGAACCATATCCAACAATGTTCGGTTTCTCCTCTTGGCGACACCATTTAATTGAGGTGTCCTAGGAGGTGTTAATTGCGAGACAATCCCACAATTTCTAAGATGGTCTCGGAATTCGGAACTAAGATATTCTCCACCCCTATCGGATCTAAGCATCTTAATCCTTTTCCCAAGTTGATTTTCTACTTCGTTTTGATAAGTCTTGAACACCTCAAAGGTTTCTGACTTTTGTCTCATCAAGTAGACATACCCGTATCGACTATAATCATCAATGAAGGTAACGAAGTAGCGGGAATGATCTCTAGTGGCATGCTTGAACGGACCACACACATCCGTGTGAATGATATCCAACAAGTCTTTAGCCCTCTCACATACACCGGTGAAGGGTGCTTTGGTTATCTTGCCCAATACACAAGATTCGCATACTTCATTAGACCCGTGGTCAAATGATTCCAAGATCCCATCCGATTGGAGCTTGGCGATGCGTTTCTTGTTAATGTGGCCTAACCGACCATGCCAAAGAGACATTTTATCCAAAACACTTTTGGATCCCGAATCAACATTCATGATTGATCTATTATTTCTCAAGCTTACGCTTGTTTCATATATGCCATGACATGGAAATGCTTTGAAACATAAGGAACCATTTTTATAACATAAAATAGAACCATTCATAAATTCAAAATCAAATCCATCATCGTACAAAGCATACAAGGAAATAATGTTTCTTGCCACACCGGGCGAATAACATACATTCAATAAAACAATAGATAAGCCGGATTGAAAGGCAAGCTCTACACTTCCTATCTTCTCAACCGGGACAATCGCCTTGTTTCCCATGATGAGGTCCAGCTCTCCATCAACCAAGTCTCTACTTCTTGTCAGTACCTGCACATTATTACAAACGTGAGTACCACACCCGCTGTCTAAAACCCAGGCGTTTGAAGTAGAAGTGTTATGGAGTTCAATCATGTACATACCGGAGGCAGCGGCACCTTTGGATCTCAATTTCCTGAGCTCCTCCGTGTATTTGGGGCAACTACGCCGGTAGTGACCCTTTTCCTTGCAGAAGTAGCAGGTTGCCTCTTCTGGAGAGGTGACGGCGGTAGCTACTTGCTTCCCCTTCGCCTCCGGGGTGGTTTTAGGTTTGGGCTTCGGTGTTCCCACCTTGGCCTTCCCCTTCCCCTTCGAGGCCGAAGCGGGTTGCTTCCGCTTCTTGCCACCCTCTTTGATCGTAAGGACGGCGGTGGAGGAAGTTGGCTTTGATTTGGCCATGTTAGACTCAGCAGTCTTTAACATGCCGTGAAGCTCCATTATGGTCTTATCCATATTGTGCATATGGAAGTTGACAATGAAGGGCCCGTAAGATGGTGGTAAAGATTGGAGGATTATCTCAACCTCCAACTCTTTCCCCATCGGGAACCCCAACTTCTCCAATTGATCCACATAGCCCTTCATACTAAGGACATGTGAACTCACGTTGCCGCCCTCTTGCATCCGGCAACCAACAAAGGCTTTGACGCATTCGTATAACTCTTGCCTTGCTTGCATTTGGAACATGTCCTTGAGTTGAGTAATCATCTCATACGCACTCACAGTCTCAAATTGCCGTTGCAACTCGGGACTCATGGTCGTAAGCATGAGGCAAGTCACGTCATTAGTATCTTTGACGCGTTTGTCATACGCGTCTCTTACAGCCCTCGTTGCGTTGGTAGCAGGAGGATCCGGAAGAGGAGACTCCAAGACCTCAAGCTTCATTTCGTGGCGTAGGACAATTCTCAAAGTCCTAAACCAATCCATGAAGTTTGGTCCTTGAAGTTTCTCCTTTTCTAGGAAAGGACGAAGTGACATGTTAACGGTGTTGGTGTTGGTGCTAGTAGATGACATCTACAAGCAAAATACGAAATTTGGTTATTTGATGTATTAATATCCTTGTTGAATAATTACCCACTTATTAAATAAAACAAATTATGTTAACAAGGGCCAAGAGCCTCAAAGTACCCAATCCATGACGGGTATGCCGCGGATCACTTCATGGAGCTACTTAGGCCGGTAAACACTTTACCAATTGCAATCCGTGATTACAATCCTTAGTCACTTGCGAGATCCTAGGCACTCATAGCACCTATTTGGCATGTTTGATCCCTCCACACCATTCCTCATTAATCCACCATGGTAGCTCGGTATGGGCACGACAATTACCAAGGCGTTTTTAAGTCTTGGAATTGTAAATCGACCATCAAGATACACGGTGGTACTCTAGCCCAATGGCCGGCTCGGCTAAGCTCGACAACCGACCTTGCGAGTTGCCACACGCACCTTCCACACAGTTACACAAAACCGATCTCAGCTAAGCTCGACGACCGATCAAGTTTCACTAGATTCGGGTGGTGTCATCTTATGGTTGGCGTGTGATTTACTTTTGAGAAAAACAAGATTTTGAATTCTCCGGTTAAAACAAATTTTAACCTATTCTTGTTGTGGCGCGCGAGGTTTGTAAACCAATTCAAAAATCTTGGTTTTAATTTATTTTGAAAAGTTTTCAAGCTTGCGAAGAAACTAAACAACCAAGCAAGAAATACAAAATAAATACAACAACCACGCAAGGTAAGTAAATCCGGTAACGAGCCAATCCTATGCGTCTTGTCCGTGAGCCAACGGACAAGACTAAGTCATCTAAGGACAAATCCGAATGACTCGATGCGTGCTCCTCCCACTTGATCCATCGCGTCTCCTACCGACCTTCGGATTTGAATGAGCAAAGACACCTCCTACCGGTTCTCCTTTGGTTGCCTTCGGTTCTCCTCTTACAATTTTACAAATTTAAAAGGAAGTGGCATGCAAGCCACAATTTCCATTCTAAGCTAATTCTACAAATTACAAAGAATACGAAATCAGCATGCAAGCCGTTAAAATTACAAACCGAATAAATAGATTAATTATTACAAACCAATGTGGTACAAACCACCAAATGAATTAATACATTAATCTAAATCAACCAAACACATCTCATAGGTCATATGGCTCAAAATGTTACCGGATACGCATACTACAACCACATGCAAGAAATCACACATCAACACATGGTGTGCCACACAAAACCATGTAAATCTTATATGTCTTGGTTAAGATTATCTAATCACTCAAGGCACTCATAATCCTATGTACATATGCATTAGGAACCTCAAACAAGTCAAAATTCCATAGTCATATATACACAATGTAAGTATATGCAATTAATCATTTTCATGCCTAAATGTTAATCCACATATAAATACATCAACCAAGACATAAGGCAACTTTAATCTAATCACATTCAAATCTGGAACAATTCCAGCAAGTACATATAGCCCAAAAATCCAACAAAATTGATTTAAGGCAAAACCAAGCATTCTGCCAGTAAGGGGTTAGCGCCGCTAACTATAACGAGTTAGCGCCGCTAACTCAGTTTAGCGCCGCTATCGCGAGACATCATTAAAACAAGTCAGTTTAACAAAGAGAACTGTTGACTCCGACTTTAGCGCCGTTAACTAAGGTTTAGCGCCGCTAACATAGAAAAGTTAGCGCCGCTAAACACTGGACAGAACCAAAAATCACATTTTTCGGATTTTCTTGGCCATCTAGTGCAAAACCAGTGTAGAGCTGGCTCTGATACCACTGTTGGGGTTCAGGGTCACGCGCAACGGAAGCATGCAATAACAAAACGAAATATTTAAGCATAAAAAGTAACCATCAAGTGAACCCCATTAGTGTACCAAACTCTACAACATGATTAAGCAACTAAAGCACAAAGGAGAAGAGCATTATACCCTGGATATCTCAGATGGTTGTGGGAAAAGCTAACTCCAGTTTGAACTCCTTCACGAACTCGATCTTCCAAATCGTGGTCCACACCGAGACACAAGGCAACCTTGTTGTACTAGCAACCCTTGGAGCTAATCAACTCGAGAATACTCCTCTGGAACAACCACCACGAAACCCACCAGGAACTTCTCTCTCTTTCTCTCTTGTTTACTTAGCAACTCAAGTATTCTAAGTGTATGTTTTAAGCAATATGGCCAAGAGTGCCAAATGAGAGAAGAGAGCTCCTTTTATAAACTCCAAGCTGCCCCCTGGACTCCCCAAGTCGGCCCAGAGACAATGATGGAAGTTAACATGCATTGGTGGAGATGGGTGGCAGAAAGAATAAAGATGTTTCTGTCAGACGGGGTTAGCGCCGCTAACCGCCCAACGTTAGCGCCGCTAGCCGCCCAAAGATAGCGCCGCTAACGCGGCTAAGTTAGCGACATCAGTGTTAGCGTCGCTAACCCCTCCTGGAAACCAACTATCATTATTTATTCTTTCACACCCTTATCTTTTAGGTAGTTGTCAAGGTCAGCCCCCGGTGTGTGACCCGATAGGCCCATACGTCATCGGTAGCAATCATTTGACGCACGTGAATCAGTGGGCATTCTCCAACACCCCACCCCTCTTCCATGTTTTTGCAACTGAATCTCATGGTGATGTCTTTTATGCATGACGCTCATAAAGTATTATAATCATCATGAGGGGGAGAATAAAAAGTGAAGAAATTTTACATTGTTGATTCAGTTGTTGAGGGTGTCTACTCAAGGGGGAGAGAGAAAAAGAATCATCAGTCTATATCATGTCTAGGGGGAGTCAAGATTATCAGACTTATGAAGACATAGAAACAATCTGAGCTACATTGTAGGGGGAGACAAAAAGAAGATTCTTCCCAACACATCAAAAGTGTTTATGCTTCCGCTGTCAAAGGCTCAAGATAAAACAATGTTTTAGACTGATGTATATGGTGGGACGCTACATCCAAAACTGCTTATCTAATGTAAGGAAGACTTAGGTTACTGGCGTGTACACTCCTATTTCAATACAAAGGGGGAGAATGTAAATTCATATATTGTATAGAAATAGGAGTTTAATTGTAATATACCCATGGGGAATATATAGGGATATGGTTGATGTAATGAGTAAGGTTTTGCTCATAATGACAAAAAGAACTATGTGTTTTCATGGTGTTTTTACACATTCTCTCTAGTTCTACATATGCAATCCTTCATCTATCCTACATATTACATGAATCACTTGTTATATTGGACTAACAGACCCAAAGGGTTCTTGACCCAAGGGAGTTCTCGGCCCAGGGGGTTCTCGGCCCAAGGGTTTCTTGGCCCAGGAGTAGTTGGCCCAAATTGTTTTTCGGATTAATGCAAAAAGGATTATTAATTTTTAGCGATAAAATTAATAAGTGTTTTATATAAACTAGCATTATATATTTTAATTAGTTTTAGTTAAAGTATATATATATTTTAGATGTTTGTTTATCATGTCTAGTTGAGGCTGTTAAATAAACTCTAAAATAGGTAAGTTTATATAAATGTTGGAGAAACAAACAAGATGATATTTAGATGACCAAATTTTGTCGTGTTTAAGTTTTATTAAAACTAGTAAAAACCTGACATGGGATTTCATTCAAGTTTTCGAATGAGGTCAAGCTTTTCAAAATTCATTGAAAAACTAATTTTTGGTCAAGCATTTTGAATACTGTAAGAAGATCATAATTCTCATTTTTTATTGATAGATATTAATCAAAAGGGGTAAATGAGAATGGTTAAACGAATCAGGTTATGTGCTTTACTGCACAGTTTATTGTTTATATATTCTTTTAACTGCGTGGTTGATATATATATATATATATATATATATATATATATATATATATATATATATTGCGTGGTTGTGATATATAGTTATAGTTTTGCCGACTTAGGATTCGTTTTTATTCTCTTCTTTTATTTTTGGTTTTGGGAAGGCCTGCGTGCCAATTACAATCCCTTTCTTAATTGTAATTTTGTACCGGTTCGGGGAGGCCTGCGTGCTACTTACAACCCCATTCGATATTGTATTTGTAATAGCATAGATGTAGATTTATCCCTTAATCAAAACGAATTTCAAGAATAAGTCTTTGAAGGTGATGGCTTGCACGGTGCTCGGATACTTCGGAGGAGGTGTCAAGGCAAGCGGGAGCGATGCATCATGAAGGCGAATCCGAGTCCTCTTATCCTTAGGATTGACCTTAGGATTAGTTGGCAAAACTATAGGTTTTTATCTGCTTATTATTATCTGCGTGGTTGTGTTTTTATTTACTGCTTATTCATATATATGTGACGTTTATATGATGCTAAATAAAAAAGGGGTTTAATAATAGCTAATTATTAAACAGAAAAAAACCACATTTTATGACAAACTGGAATACGACTACAGGTTGCTAGTCGTGTTAGTTAAATTTTTATAAATTTAAAGTTTTGTCAAGATTATAAGTTTGGAACTTATAAAGCCGTTTTGTGCACCTAGTATAGGTACACATGTAAATCGTATTTTTTTAAAACAGATAGTTTTAAAAATGTTTTTCTTTTCAAAAACTGGAAAATTAAGTTTTTTAAACTTAATAGTAAAACCCAAGAAAATCTTAGATCAGTGTGCTACCCACCTAATGGTACACCCTTGCTGTTAAACGGTACTCGGGTGTCGGAAGTGCCCAAACATTGGGCATCCGGGTTCAAACCATTGCGGGAAGGGGCATGAAAGATTCTGCGATAATCGGGAGTCCCGGCCAGAATTCATGATGTCTTAGGTGGTGTGATCTATTTTGGTGATAATCGGGAGTCCCGGCCCAAAAAGCACTAGAGTAGAGTTAAACATACTAGACTAGGTCTAAGTGCTCTACGAGGTTCTAGGATTCGTGTCAGTTAGGTGCGATTGGTACAGGGTGTTACCTACCAGAAATAGCATGACTTGGCGGGAAGTGCCCAAACCTTGTGTCAAGTATGTGAAATATGGGTCCTAGGTCTAATATATATTATTTATAGGTTTGATGATATATGTTAGAAAAGTTTATCTGCAATTACTAATTAAACTGGGTTTTAAATTTGTAGATGGCAACCAACGTTACTAAAACTAACAATCTCTCTCTTCGCTCTATCCTTGAGAAGGATAAGCTCGTCGGGCCAAACTTTCTCACGTGGGAGAGAAATCTCCGAATCGTGTGAGGCACGAGAGAAAGTGGCACGTCCTAGAGCAACCTCTAGGAAATCCTCCTGCCAGCAATGCTAGGGCAGAAGTCAGGGAGGATTTTCTGAAGCGCAAATGACGCCCTAGATGTTAGTTGCCTCATGCTTGCAACAAATTAGTCCAAAGTTGCAGTCGAGCATGATGGAGACTCCTGCTTATGACATGATCCCCCACCTGAGGGATATGTTCCAGGAGCAAGCCCGCACAGAACGTTATGATGCCACTAGGGCATTTAACTCGTGCAAGATGGCTAAGGGGACTTCGGTCAGTAACCACGTCATGAAAATGGAGGGTTACATGGACCACCTGGAGAGGCTTGGGCACCCAGTACCATTGCAGCTAGCAACGGATACGATACTCAACTCGTTGTCAGACGACTATAAGCCTTTTATAGTCAACTACAACATGAACAACATGGAGAAATCCGTGGCTGAGTTGCACTCCATGCTTAAGACAGCGGAGCAGAGTATTGGGACCAAGTCTAAGGACATTCTCATGGTGGGACAAGGTGGACATAAGAAGAGGAAGGGGCGCAACGGAAAGGGAAAGGGCAAGGCCCAGCCCATCCAGAATGCACCCAGGGCTAGTAACGACAACACGGGCAAGAAGCTAAAGACAAACAAAGCAAGAACCAAGAATCGGTGCTTCAAGTGCGGTGAGATCGGACATTGGAAAAGAGATTTTCCGAAGGGTCACGAATAGCTTCTTTATCACTTTCCACTTGTAAAGTTTTTACAAGTATTCTAATATCTTGCAATCGTTTATTGCAGGAGGAGATGGAAAGTGATGCGGCCCAGCATAAAGAGATCCCATGTTCAGCTTACGGATATTTTTTAATAATTCTATTTCCTAGTTATTAAACTTGTTTTTAAGTTGTTGGATTGTTTAAAACTTCTTGCTTCAGACATTTTGTTTTAAAATTTTGAATTATTTGGTTCATATCCGTGCACGTATGTTTTTTTTTTATGAATCAGGATTAGTCTAGTTGTGACTAAAAGAATACCAATAAGTCAAGTCTTGACTTGATTGGTGATTCATAGTGATATTATGCTATGATTTGTTGTAGTTACTGTTGGAACACGGTATGGAGCAAAACACAGCGGAAGCAAAAACAAAAGTTTCAAAAACCGTACAAAAACGGGTCCATACATGTTCCAAAGTGATAATATTCTAGAAAACAAAATTGCAACTTAAAAGAGCAACAAGGACAGAAAAATACCTCCTTACCATTGCTCTAAATCGGCTGTATTAAACAACAAGTCGGGATGAATTCGAGAACCCAAGTGTGTCCTCCTCTATTGCTTGATCCACACCAAGTTTGCTCGATCCCCGTATGCTAGTACTCCGTCAAGCGGACGTTCACCACGACTCCATCTTTCAGGACAGCCAACTTGAATCTCCTCTTGTACCAAAACAACCACACAACACTCAAGAACAACCAATCTTATTGTATGTATGTATATCTCTTCAAAGGCAACAAGAGAGAGAACTATTTTGAGAGAGAGAGCAAGTCATTAGCATGTCCCACTTCTGTTCCAGACCCCTATTGCTTCATTATGGCCGGATTAGAAGTGGTGTCTCATTGGATCACATGATGGCCCAATCAGAAATCACGATTTCATGCAGACAGACCTTCACGGCCTCTCACGGCCCGTGAAGAGCCCGTGAAGACAAATGCGCCACGACCGGCCATAGTCCTTCACGGCCCGTGCCGCGTTCGAGTGACTCGTGAGGGCGCCACCTCTACGACCCCTCCACGACCTCTCACGACCCGTGAAGACTCCACGAGCGGTATGAGAGTCGTTAAGTCAAACGTTAGGGCATTAGGCTTCACGACCCGTGGAGCATCCCTCACGGCCGTGAATCCCCAAAATCAAACAATTTGATTTTTGGTCCTTCTCTCTTTATCAGTAAGCTGTCGGGATCAATCCTTGGTGTGTGACCCAATAGACTCGCACTTCATCAGCAGTAACACCGATGTACTTGTGTCAGTGGGCAGACTCCAACAGACTCCCACTTGCACATGACACAACGTATCCAGAGGTATCACAGACAGGGAGCGACCTCTAGCAAGGCATCCCTACCCCCAAGTCAGTACGAGGTATGTCATCCCATAGACAAGTACCAATTCACAACCCAAAGGTTTGAAATGGCCCTATAGATAAGTGATCAACCATCCTTTTGTTCGCGATATCCATGTGAAGACGAGACATGGTACTAAGTCATTCTCAGTCCTTCACGATTATGTTTCTCGATCGAGATTGGTGGTGACCAAAAATATACAAGTTGCAATCGATTACCCAAATCATTGCACACTCGAGCACGGCCATGCATTTTGGTGTCAGCGCCCAATCATCGAGGGGCCCAGGGATATCTCTCTAAACAGAGAAACAAATTCCTTTGACTACATTACCCACCAAAGTGATCATACTCTGATCAGCTACTCCCTTTATAACAGCCAGTTATGGACTCCGTTTGAAAGCAACTAGAGCAAAGCAAACCAAAGTGATGCAGACACATGCATCTCCAGTATGAGGATGAACTGATATTATCATCCTGAATCACTCATGACAAGTACCACAAAGTGAATTCAGGTGTGGGTCGTCCAGTCACTTGAAACCCCTTTCAAGTACAGGCGAAGTATTGCGTCCCTGTGTCCCAATCACCATTGGACACTTGACCAATCACTTCCCTCAGCCTTCATTCAGACTTCCTTCCCTTGAAGAATGTCTGGCTGTGGACATTTAGAATGTAAACACATTCAGGGAAGAGATAAAACATGCAAAGTTGGAACACAATAAGGCTTACTGAGAGTACCCGCTACACGCGCATTACCAAACCCCTTTGATAATCGATACAAGCAGAAGCACAATATTGCTTAATGTTCACAAAGATTAAAGCATATCAAAACTTTGACTAAAACATACTCAAGCCAAGTTCATGCAGACCTTAGTATGACATTCATCACTAGACTTCCACTATAGCTCAGTAAACGGATCACCATCCACGATGCTATCCGTGTGTACTTTGACATTGATCATATCCCTACTGCAACCAACCACTTCCAAAGTGTGTGTTAATGGGATTTCGATCATTTATTCAAGCTGTTATACCTTCATTGTTTCAAAAGAACCCAATAAGGTAAACAACGCTCGGGTCTCAAATTTAATGTGCATAATCCATCGTACCCTCATAGTTTTCACAAAGATCTCTATAGAGTCAGCGATCCTTGATTCTCAGTGATCATATCCCTACTACAACCAACCACTTCCAAAGTGTGCGTTGATGGGATTTTGATCATTTTGTCCAAGTAGTTATACCTTCATTGTTTCAAAAGAACCCAATAAGGTAAACAATGCTTGATTCACAAAGTTTAGTATGTATAAGCCATCGTACTCTCATTGCATAAAAAGAACCCAATAGAGTCAACGACGCTTTAAGACATACGCAAATTAACAACACCATACTAGGAAGAATCACAAACCCTAATCAAGATCGGCGGTTATCCTTTCAAGTAGAAGCCATCACAAGAGTAGCAACTCACTTTAAGCTTCTTCTAACCACATCACCACAAGAACATATACTCATATTTCTTGTTTTCCACAAACTTCTTTGACTATCCCATATTTATTATGGACGCATAATTCTTAATTTACACTTGTTGCCAAGCTGCATTAAGACATTATCTCCAAAACAAAGTATGTGCTAGACATACCAAATAGGATTATGACAGCGCTCCCACTAGCTCTGGCATCTATCCAAGTTTCATCATTGCTTACTGAAAACTCAAACACTTGATTTTCTTAGCAAAGATTCCAAAACTTAGATTTACTCTGAGTCCAAAAGGACTCCATATTTGTAGACTTCACAAGGATACTCAGGATGTAAGAGACCCTCGGACAGTGTTGTGAATACTTCCTCATAAAATTCCTATAACGGAATGCGGTCCTTGCATCATACTGCCATAACACGACATAAGCATCCCCTTAAACTTCAACATAACTACTGAGAGAATGTCTTCATATGATTCCTACCCAATGGTCAATCATCATGAAACCAATTCCTTTCAGTCAGTATTTGAAGTTATCTACAAATTAATCCATGCAGATCCAAAAGATCTATATACACCTTATAGTTCAAAACTTAGGTGTTACATTAACCAAGTTCAAAACTTGGAAATCCAGCATGGAATGTAACTTATGTTATTACACTCCTCTTATTAGCAGACTCAAGGGCCCACTACAGCTTCCGGTAGTTGATGCATACATCACGTATCATCAATAAGTCATCGTCCTCAGATATAATAAATTATATTCTTCTGGTCTTATGACGACTCTTACCAGACATATGAAGAAGTAAT
Organism: Pulicaria dysenterica; assembly: GCA_947179395.2. Taxonomy (NCBI): domain Eukaryota; kingdom Viridiplantae; phylum Streptophyta; class Magnoliopsida; order Asterales; family Asteraceae; genus Pulicaria; species Pulicaria dysenterica. Next base: position 42,170,791 of record OX359291.1, read on the forward strand.
AACTTTATGCCAGATACTCCAACATAGCCATGTTGAGTTCCAATCATTTCTGATTGAATGCTAGTGCCAACATAAGGTCTTTTATTTAAATCTCACGTTCTTCCACAGGAATGCTTCAGTTATTTCTTTCCCTTTTCGAGCAACCAAACCGGTTCTCAAAAGGTTATGAAATGAATATCTGAAACTCAGAAGAACTATTAAATACATTAGCATCCTTTAAGTTCATCCATCTCCCACTAAATGTAGACTGGATAACTCTGATCTATGAGATTGACAAGCAAAGAACACTTTCTAATCGAATCTCCTTAGATGCTAATTTGACCATCTTTGTTGATTTAAAACAAGAACATTGCCCGTCACTACTCAAGTACACCTATCAAGCAGGTTACTTAAGTTTAATCCATCAAGACGGAACCATAATCAATATGTTTCATTCCTCCACTTAGCGATCCATGTAAAAACATGGATCCTAGGAGAAGTGAATTATGAGGCAAACTCACAATTCTTATGATGGTTAAGAATGTAGATATTCAACATCTCATAAGATTTGAGTATCTTTATTCCCTTTTCGCTCTTCATCTTAAGTTTGAAGGGTGAGTCTTGAACACCCCTCAGGTTTCAGACATTCATCTAATAAATTAGACTTACCCATTCCTTCTACCATCATCGGTAAAGGTAACAAATCACACATAGTTAATCCTTATGTATTTGCCTGAACGGTCTTTACACAAACGTGCAAACGAAACCAACAAGCCTTTATTCCTCTCACATTCACAAGTGAAGGATATGTTAGTTATTTAGCCTTATAAGCAAGGTTTGTAATCAACAATTGACCCATGGCCAAAAGGTTCCAAGTTCCTAACCACATGGAGCTTGGTGATGCTAGTCTTGTTTATATGGTTAAATCAACTATTTCATAAGGATAACAATTCAATAATCATTCATAATCATTCCATTACTTCTTAAGCAAAACTTATTGCAAATGCCACGACATGAATAGACTTTGAAATAAAACTCGAAACCCACCATAACTTAATTCAAAGTAATATTCATCGTCATCAAAGGCAAATAAGATACAATGCTTCTTGCCACGCAGGGCGTAAGACAAAGATCTAAATGAAGTAATAGTTTAGCTGGATGGAATGGCAAGACTCTTCTTCCAATCCTTTTAGTTAGGGACAACCACCATGTTTCCCTCTTTAATTTCCAGCTCTCCATGCATCCATTACCTACTTCTGATTAACACCTGCACTTTGCAACAAACAAGTTTGTGACAAACGTGAGCGTTTTGACTAGCGTTCAAAACCCAGTCGTTAGAAGTAGAAGATCAATGGAGTTTGATCATGAATGTACCTGAAGATGAGCTAACGTTCTTCCGCTTTAGGATACTTAGCTCTTCCAGGCACTTAGGGCAGGCGTGACGGCGCCAATTTTCAATTTCACCGCAAAAGTAGCAAACTACCCCATGTGGAATATCACCTTGAGGCACAATCTCATTGTCCTCCGACTCCACAATTACGGATAGCCTAGTCACACTAGACTTTCCTTTTGAGGTCAGTTTCTCCTTCTTGCTTACTTGTTTCCTAGTAACCATAGTAGATGTGGACGAGACACGATCCTTCTTAACCATGTAAGACTGAACAGCCTTCAGCATGTCTTGAAGTTCGATCAAGGATTTTTCCAAATTGTCTTTGTGAAAGTTCTTGACAAACTTCTCATAAGACGCGGGCAGGGACTGGAGGATCATATCAACCGCAATCTCCCTCCCTATTGGAAGTCCAAGTCTCTCCAACTGGTCCATATATCCCTTCATCATAAGAAAATGGACATTCACATCCTCACCTTCCTGCATCCTCCAACCGACCAAAGCCTTTATACACTCAAACCGTTCTTGCCTAACCTGCTGCGGGAACATGTCCTTTAGCCGGTTTATCATGTCATACGCACTCAATTGCTCAAGTTGCTGACGCAACTCAAAGTTCATAGTCGATAACATGAGACAAGACATATCTTGTGTATCTCTAACACGCTTCTCAAAAGCGTATCGAGTGGCCCAGTTCGCATTGGTAGCAGGTGGCTCCGGAAAGGGTTCCTCAAGGATGTGCAACTTTGACTCGTGACGGAGGACAATCCTCATTACATGATACTAGTCACCGAAGTTCACTCCTATGAGTCTCTCCCATTCTAGGAATAATCGAAGTTTAAAGTTTGGTGTGGTGTCGTTAATATTTGCCATCTATAAAAGAGTACACGTTTTAGTTAGTTTCGATATTATCCTCGTTAAAATAATTACCCAGCTGATTAAGAAAACCAAATTATCTTAACAAGGGCTAAGAACCTCAAAGTACCCCAATCCATGACGGGTTTGCCGCGGATCACTTCATGGAGCTACTTAGGCCGGTAAACGCTTTACCAATTGCAATCCGAGATCACAACTCTTAGACACTTGCGGCATCCTAGGTACTCATAGCACCCATTTGGCATGTTTGATCCCTTCTCTCACCGATTCCTCATTAATCCACTTTGATAGCTCGGTATGGGCACGACAACTATCAAGGCGTTTTAAGTCTTGGAATTGTAAATCGACCGTCAAGATACACGGTGGTACTCTAGCCCAATGGCCGGCTCGGCTAAGCTCGACAACCGACCCTTGCGAGTTGCCACAAGCACCTTCCACATAGTTACGCAAAACCGATCTCGGCTAAGCTCGACGACCGATCTTGTTTCACTAGATTTGGGTGGTGTCATCTTACCGGAGGCGAGTGATTTACATTTGATAAAAACGGGATTTTTTTTTAAAGTGGTCTTGTGGCGCGCGAGGTTTGTAAACCAATTCAAAACTCTTGGTTTTATTATTTTGAAAAGTTTTCAAGCGAGCGAAGAAACTAAACAACCACGCAAGAAACTAAACAAAACAACAACCACGCACAAGCAATATCCGGTAACATGCCCCTAAACCCTATGCGCTTTCCCCGTGAGCCAAACGAGGAAAGCAAGGCCAAACTAAGGAAACATCCACTTGGCCCAGCTGGAAGTGCTCCCACTGAATCCGTCATCTCCAATGAATCTCCGGATCCACCATAGCCGAGACGTCTCCTCCACGACTCTCGATAGTTGTCTTCGGTCTTCTTTTACAAATACATACAAAATATTTGAAAAGAAACGGCGTGCAAGCCGCGAAATGCTAATCTAACAATTACAAAGAATAGCAACCGACATGCAAGCCAAAACAAGTACGAAATACAAGACCGAAAAAATTTAATTATTACAAACCAATTGTGGTACAAACCACCAAATGAATGAATAATTAAACACAACCAAACAACCAACACATAGGTCTAATGGGCAAGGCGTTACCGGATCAAACAATAAACTACAAACAACAACACGGTGTGCCACAACAAACCGTGTGAAATGTATCTCGATTAAGATTGTTCAAACCTAGCTAAACACTCAAGGCACAAAGTGAACAATCCTTGTACATATGCATTAGTACCCCAAACACTTTGAGAATACATATTCATATATACACAATACAAGTATATGCATGTGTGCATTTCATGCCAAAAATCACCCAATACATATAAATGCATGAATCAAGACACATATGGGGCCTTTTCAACATCCAAACACTTTGGACAGATTCTAAAAAAAACAGAATCGAAAGGAGCTAAAACCAAAAATTATTTTTCTTTTTCAAAAAGGTCAAAAACACTGTTCACAATGTCCTTCACAACCCAGAAGCTTTCACGGCCTTTCACGGCCCGTGAAGACATGAGCTCCACGACTCTGACACAGTGAAAAAACCTTCACGACCAATACCCCACGAGCCTGGTCGTGAGCCTTCACGACCGTGAAGAAAAACCTTCACGAGACTGGTCGTGAGCCTTCACGACCATGAAGATAAAAACTTCACGAGACTGGTCGTGAGACTTCACGACCGTGAAGAATAATCCTTCACGACCCGTGAAGACATTCTGGACAGAATGTCCATTTTCGGTTTTCAAGCCAAGAAAGTGCAATTTGTTTGTAGATTTGGCTCTGATACCACTGTTGGAACACGGTATGGAGCAAAACACAGCGGAAGCAAAAACAAAAGTTTCAAAAACCGTACAAAAACGGGTCCATACATGTACCAAAGTGATAATATTCTACAAAACAAAATGTAACAAAAGAAACAACAAGAGGGCAGAAAAATACCTCCTTACCATTGCTCTAAATCGGCTGTATTAATCAACAAGTCGGGATGAATTCGAGAACCCAAGTGTGTCCTCCCCTATTGCTTGATCCACACCAAGTTTGCTCGATCCCCGTATGCTAGTACTCTGTCAAGCAGACGTTCACCACGACTCCACCTTTCGGGACAGCCAACTTGAATCTCCTCTTGTACCAAAACAACCACACAACACTCAAGAACAACCAATCTTAGTGTATGTATGTATATCTCTTCAAAGGCACCAAGAGAGAGAACTATTTTGAGAGAGAGAGCAAGTCATTAGCATGTCCCATTTCTGTTCCAGACCCCTATTGCTTCAATATGGCCGTATGGCCGGATTAGAAGTGGTGTCTCATTGGATAGTATAAAAGTGATTATGGTAGTTACTATAATTAAGGGTGTCTCTTCAAAGGCTCCACTATTCAAATACTTAAATAAACAAGTTTTGTTTATAAAATTAGATAGTTTTTCTAATTTAACAAGTGTTTAAGATTTTTTGTGAAAAGTGAATGTTCAAAGTCTTGAACAAATGGAAATAATAGTCATTATTTCTAAGTAAAATAGTTTTTTTGAGAAAACATTTAAGATAGTATAAAAGTGATTATGGTAGTTACTATAATTAAGGGAGTTTTATACTAAATGTTTTAAGAATGAAATTTAAAATACCTTTACAAGTGTTTTACACTTATGGTAAGTTTAATGAAACCACTTTCTGTAATTAGAAAGATGGATATATGGAGATCCAAGTTTTTGGTTTCATAAAACAATTTCTTACAAAAACTAAGTTTTAAAACATGTGTTTAGAACATAGGTTTTAGGCATGATAGTCAAGGATTGACTAAGCCTAAAAGGATGTTTTAAAGTAATGAACTTTTTCATAAAAGATAGTGGAAGCACCTGACTAAGTATTTATCAAAGTTATAAAAGTTTTTAACTAGTATGATAAATACAAGATTGAACTTTTAGAGCATATAATTATCGGATGATTTTAGAAGTTATCTAAAATAGTAAGTTCTTGAGAAATGACTAATCCAAGGAACGCATGACTTATTGAAAGGTACTCAATAAAGATGTCATTGCAAGACTTTGAGTCAAGTTAGGACTTAAATAAAAGTATACACGTTTTAAAAGGTTCAATAAGTCAGTTTAATTAAATGTTATTGGTTGGTCAACGTTAGAAATGATGAAATAAGATGTTCTTTAACATTCTTAGTAATGAAATTAGATAAGTATTGGTATACACTGGAAATCTAGCTTCAAGTTTCTTACAAGTAAGTGTAAGAAGGTTTATCATTTCAAAGTGGATATAAAATCTAGTAAGATTTGATGCATCTACAAAATGTAATTAAAGTTTTAATTACAGGGAGGTTATCTTATAAAATCAGAAACTTAGGAGTTATTTCCAGTTCTCCAAGTTTAAGGAACTTATAAAATAAGTAAGTCTAAAATTGTTCCTAGGTTGCAAGAACGATTTCTAGCAAAACCAAGAAGGAGTACTTCAAGGTACTAGCCTTGAGTTTTAGGTTTATAATCATATTATTTTTCTTATAATCTGTGATAAGTTATAATGCAAAATAATAAGTAATTCAGATAAACGCCGTGAATCGAGTCAATGAAATGGTAGAAATTATGCATCTTTATTCCAGGGCGGAATATGGAAGGGTGCAGAAACTAGTTTCATTATTCTTCGCATTTTTGTATGTTTTGGTTCATCCAGGAATAAACTAGGTTTATTCAAAACATTATCCGTGACTACTTATCGTGGTGGGAACTATGATAGAGCTATAAAGTCATCGTAATTTTGGGGTAGATTCGAAAGTATGTCGAATATAGCTGCAAAAGGTTTTTGCGGACCAAAATTGACGGATATTCGTTAGGGTTACGAATACTGGATTGACCCATCGTGAAAAATACTTCGTCGATTCGTGTCAAAAGTATTTATCACATAGGTTATCCTTAAGCCTGAGGTTTTTGGTTTCGGATGCGGTAACTGTTGTCTTCTTAGCGCGTTCTAACGCCACGCCGTAACAGGGTGGTCATAAGGAGCGTGTCTAGATTCAGTGGGAGCCATATTGTTAGATGCAAATATGCAAGATGGTAATTGAACCTCCTTTTTTTTAGGAGAGATATTTCCGGGCCCCTTGACTGATTAGCGAAACTGGTAAGTGCACGGCCGTGCCCAAATGAACTGATATGTTCTTTGTCGTTTATCACGCAGTTTTGAAATCAAGTATGTCATGAACAAAGTTCTTGAGTCTCTGAGTTGACACTGTACATGCTCATGCTCAAAATTGAAATATTGCGTTGCAAGGGACAAACCTATATATATATATATATATATATATATATATATATATAAAACGTACCCATTCATGAACAGGGAGTTTATGATAGTTTAGTTTATAAACAGTTAGTTTATAACAGGTTACTCCTAAGCAGGTTGCTTATGAGGTTTTATCACAAGTTACTCTGGGGTATAAGAGTTCTTATAACCTGGTTACCCTAAGTGTCTAGCTAGGGACCTCCTTAGGCCAACAATGTGCAGAAACTATTACTTATCTTGCACAAGTGTGAGTCTGTTAGATTATGTGCAGAGATAATTAATGGGCACATTTTATTCAATGTTATAAGAGACTAAAGGGTCACACTGCTACACACCCAAATTTGAACAGTTGGATTTTATCATAAATCTGTGTGGAAATAATTAATCAGGTTGGATTAATTATTAAAGAGAGAAACAAATAATTAATCAGTTTGTATTAATTATTAAAAGGAAATAAATAGTTATTTATTATTTAAGGAGAAATTAAATATTAAGTTTAATATTTAACGGACCAGTTAATAGTTAATTAACTAGTAAAAGTCCAGGGGTCAAAAGTGAGAGAAATGAAAGTGAATTAAAACCAGTAGGCTTTTAATTAAACGGGCTTGGGTCCTTTTAAAAGTCTATATATAGGCTTCAAGCCTTAAGGGTTATAATTAACTTAAAAAGGGATTAAGAAAAGATTACCCTAGCCACCACACTCTCACTCTCTCTCGATCTCGATCTCTCTCTCTCGGCTCTTCTCTCTCTCGTCGAAACCGAACCAAAAGAAAACACCAAGTGTGTTTTTCCGATTGGTAGTTGACGCAAAGCATACACACACACACTCGGTTTTGAGTGTTAAAGCTGAGGTAAATCCAGGAGCGGTCTAGCAGCCAGTTCTTTGGAGATGCAATAGTGGTGGACTACTTTAGCAATCCCAAGATCACAAAGAGGTATTTTTCTTGTAACTCTTTTCTGTGGATAGTTGATTGTTAAGAAACTATATAGATCATCAGTTATAAAGATCATAACCCTTTTGGGGTTTAGATGGTTGTGTTCAATCCAGTTCCGCTTTAGGATTGAACGAGTAGAATCAAACCCAGGTTTACACAGTCTGTGTCATGTGGTGGTTTGGTCAGATCAAAATCCTTCGCCATTATTATTTTGGATTTAGTTTTGTTCAGGATGACAAAAACCCATACTAACTTGGAGGCAATGATGCTTTGCTAGAGGCCGCTCTTTGTCCGTGATTTCATGGGTATGGTGTGTCATGTGCAAGTGGAAGTTTGTTGGAATATGCCCACTGATGCACGTACGCTATATGAATCACTACTGATGATGTATGGGCCTATTGGGTCACACATCGGGGATCAATCTCGACAACAACCTAAGTGGAGGGACTGAAATAGTCAGAAAGCAAAAGATTGGCATGCTGGTGGGAGATAGCGGCTGTAACCTATAGTTAGTGGCTCTATCTCCTTAAGGTTAGCGGCGCTAACTAGGGGCCCGATAGTGGCGCTATCTTCTAAGGGCTAGCGGCGCTAACTCCTGACAAAATGCGTGCAACTTTTGCTTGCACCTCCCATTTCCTCCAATCAATGCTTAGATCTCATTTGGCCGGCCTTGGATGTTGTTAAAGGTCCATAAGAGGGTCATTTAAGATGGTAAACATGCATTCCTTTGAGAAAAACCTCTCTCTAGCCTAATATACACACTTACTTTCTTTCTACTTAGAAGAGTGAGGAAGAGTTCATTTTAGTGTGTTCAAGGAAGAGGAGAGTCTGGAGGCACAAGGTTGAGGTTCCAGAAGTGGTTTCATGAGATGAAGACCATGGATGAGTTGCTAGTACAATGAGATTGAGCAAACTCAGGGTGGACTTCAATAGAGGAGGCTATTTTTGGTTTCTTGGACATTCACCACTACCTTCACGGTTCCAGGAGTTTGCACACAGGTATAACCTCTCCTTTCTTCTGCCTTTTACATGTTGTGTTTCATTTGTTATGGAGTTTGGTCCATTTTTGGGATTTCCATGCTTTTATGCATTATGTTGTTGTACTTTATGTTGTTCTTGTTGTACCACGCTTCCGCCGGTGGTTCTGGAAATCCCAACATATATGACTTTCTAAAAGTCAAATGGCATGAAAGAGAGTTGTGTGTGTATTTTTGCATCTGAAACCCACGAGAACAGGGAGAAGGCTGAGATTTCGATTTGCATCTCAAGAACAAGAGTCCTTGCATATGGTATTGAGATTCAAGTGCAAAAAGGTATGTGTTTAGCTTCTTAGCACCCATAGTGAAGGTTTATGACCCTTTTCTTGTGTTTTTGTGTTGGGGCACATTCAAATCATCGGTAATGATCAAAATTGAGTCCTAGATGTTGTTGTGGTATTATTGTAACTGATATGCTGAGTTATGGGTCTTTCATTGTGTGTATATGTTGAAATTCAAGTTATGGGTCAAAAAAGGTGTGTTTAGTGTGTTTGATCGTTTGAGGATAAAATGTATGTTAATTTGATGTTAATTGATGTTTTTATATGGTATTTAATGTCTACAAGTGTTTGGTATACACTTGGTAATGTGTGGTTTATTGTGGAGTCAAGTTTTGGTAATTTTTGGATTGAAACAGCAAGGACATGCTGTGATCTGTTGTTGTACGAGAGAGGCATAGCATACCCAAGGGGGTAAGGGCGTGCTTGGTTGGCCATGGCAATCCCTAGTTCTTAGGGTACGGGCGTACCTACTTTACGTACGGGCGTGTCTGGCAGTACGCCATGCCTGAGAAAAGCATAACCGTTTTTGATAGAATGGCACGGGCGTGCCTGTAACTAGGTACGGGCGTGCCTTAGGTCTTTGACCAGTTTGACTTTCGAGTGTTGACAAGATAGTGATTCATTATAGGTGACTCATTTTATTGAAAGACCGGAATATCATATATAGTAGATCATAAATAGTCTACTTATCAAGGTGAGTTTAATATGTACCTTATATGTGTACTATTATATGTTACTCGCAATACTTACCAGTACGTAATATTAAATTACTCTGAACCGAGTTATGACTTCAATAGTCATAACAGAAGCCTGAGTGAGAATTGTGAAACCTGACTCGCAAAATGAGAAGTCTGAGTGACAAAATGAAATGCTTGAGTAGCAATAGAGAGGCCACAGTGGCAACATGTATACAGTACTCTTTGTGTAGCGTGAGTGGCTTATGTGAACTTATGTGATAGAGACGATAATGTGGGTAAGAGTAGATATCCATATTATTATTATTTGGGATTAGTGATATTGTGATTTATTATGAGATAGTGAACTTACTAAGCTTTACGCTTATGAGTATTGGTTGTGTAATTTTAGGTAATGACAGTGGCAAGGGTCTAACTAGGGACTGATGGTTCCTATTTCCGCTATCTTTTAAGAAAACAATATCTTAGGTGTAATTATGACGATAATACTGAACGAGCTTTTGTATATCTATGTCATGTATATATAACCGTTGTGTTGTAACAAAAAAAATGAAAATAAAAAAGATTTGGTCCTTACATTTTTGCCCAGGAGATGAGTTATTTTATGACTAGGGCCCATCAAGAATGTTCCTTTCTTTTATGAAAGCTTTTGTTCTCCTCCATGATTGTCTTGTAGGAAATTTTAGTAAAAATATATGTGTTTTTACTAACTTTGGACACAATTAAATAAATGAATATGTGTTATATATAAATAACTCTTAGTGGGTTTGTGTTCTCCTTTATGAGAGCTTCGAAACGATATATAATGTGTCCAAAACGGAGAATGTGTGAATGAGATATCGACACTCAAAGTTGAGCAATTGGAATAAAAACTGGCAAAACAAGTGACTGTGGGAAGTGTCCCACATAGGAGGGAGGAGTAAACTTTAAGGGGTTTATAACCTTGAAGGTGTAAGGGGCTTACAAGCTTCTTGAGTGGTTTTACTCCAAGTCCTACCCGCGCGCAGGGGGGGTGCTGATAGTGGATTTCGTAGGCTAAATTTACCGAACTAGTGTGTGAGCGCGACCTGCGGACACGAATGCAGCTCCGAAATCTTAGAAACGCGCAAGCTAAGTTTTGTTGTTTTTTCTTTTGATCAGCTGATGGAAATTCAGTTTTAGAATGCATTAGTTGATCGTTAGTTAGTCAGCTTAATGTTCTGCAGCTGATCAAAAGTCAGGTTCAGGAAACATCAGCTGATCGTTAGTCAGCTTGAGGCTGTGCAGCTGATTGTTACTCAGCTTCAGGGATCAAAAGTCAGCTTGAGACTGTGTAGCTGACAGTTTCTGTTTTGTAACTGATGTGTTTTAATATAAATAAATGATATTTAATTTGTTTAATTATCATAAATAATGATAATTAATTTGTTTGATTACGAATTAATTATTAATTTATTATTTCAGTGTCTATTATCACTATAAAATGAACATATGGTCTCATTCCAAGATACACGAACGAACACACATATCTCTCTTTCTCTGCTGCATACGTTCTCTATCGAACTTTTCAGGCAAGTCGTCATCTCCGACAGCTCGACTGCTTTGGTTATCGTACCCTGGGAACAGACGGGAAATCTGTTTAAGGGCATCGTATCTAATACGAGCTTCAACCACGATTTGTCTTCTTATTTTTTTAACTTATTTCCTTCTTATTTTATGTACTGCAGTTTATATATACATTGTACTAACAATCTAAAACAGATTTTTGTTCTTATAACTGATTTGAATCGAGTTTGTTTTGATTCAATCACTTGGTTTTCCTTTATATAACCTGCTACTACTATTAATTTCGAGAAGGAAAAAAATATATTTAGATTCTGTTTTTTGTAAACAGTTACACAAAACTATTTTTTGTAAACAGATTTAGATTGTGGTTCTAAACTTGAAATTCTCTTTTCAGGCAAGATGACGGAAACTGTTGTTAACCCAATTGCTACCACACCGATGCCAAACACCATGGCAAATCACGCTAAAATACCGGAGAAGTTTTCTGGTCTTAACTTCAAGAGGTGGCAACAAAAGATGTTCTTCTATTTGAACACCTCAAACTTGGCTCGGTTCCTTACCGAAGTTGCTCCTCAAATTGCCGAAGGAGAGGCCGACACTCAATCTGTGAGTGCGGTGGATGCTTGGAAGCATTCGGAATTTTTATGCCGCAACTATGTGTTGAATGGGCTTTCCGATCCACTTTACAATGTTTATTGCAAAGTGACCATGGCTAAGGAACTATGGGAATCTTTGGATCGGAAGTATAAGACCGAAGATGCGGGAACCAAAAAGCATGTTGTTGCTCGTTTTTTGGATTTCAAAATGATTGACTCGAAAACTGTGATGAGTCAAGTTCAAGATCTTCAAGTCATATTGCATGATATACTTTCCCAAGGAATGATTCTTAGTGAAACATTCCAAGTTGCAGCGATGATTAAAAAGCTTCCTCCCGGATGGATAGACTTCAAAAATTACCTTAAGCACAAGCGAAAGGAAATGTCTGTGGAGGAGCTTATGGTGTGTCTTCGCATTGTAGAAGACAACCGGATGGCTTTAAAGGGATGTTATTCTGCCGAGTCTTCTAAAGCAAATGTGGTGGAAGTTGGTCAATCTTCAAAAACCAAGGGCAAGAAGATTGATAAAGGGAAAGGGAAAGTGAAGTCTCGTGGCCCTAAAAGTGGAACTTTAAAGAAGAAGTTCAAGTGTTATAATTGTGGCAAACCGGGTCACAAGGCTGCTGATTGCAAGTTGCCCAAGAAGGACAATACGCGTCAAGCAAACATGGTGAACGATGATATGGACTTGGTGGCCATGATCACGGATCTTTCAGCCATGGACCTCACCGCCATGGTATCGGAGGTGAATGTGATTGGTTCAAAGTCTAATGAATAGTGGGTTGATACCGGAGCTACCCGTCATGTTTGTCATGACAAGAGCAACTTTAACACCTTCAAGGAGGTTGATGATGGGCAAAAGAACTTTATGGGGAATGCCGCCACCGCGGATATCAAGGGTGTTGGTGATGTGATTTTAAAGATGACTTCTGGGATAGAGCTCAAACTTAAGGATGTTTTGTATGTCCCGGAGCTTCGCAAGAATCTCGTTTCGGGGTGGTTGTTGAACAAGTTTGGTTTTAAACTTGTGTTTGAGTCGGACAAGTTTGTTTTGTCCAAAAGTGGTATGTATGTGGGCAAAGGATATGCCTTGAATGGCATTTTCAAAATGAATGTAATTGATGACAACGTTATGAATAAAATTGGTACTACTTCTGCTTATATGCTTGAGTTTTCAAATGATTGGCATGGATGTTTAGGACATGTTAATTTTAATTCTATACGACGTTTGATCAAATTAAATTGCATACCAAAATTTGATATTGACTCAAACCACAAATGCTCCACTTGTGTTGAAGCCAAACTTACTAGATCATCTTTCCAATCAATTGAAAGGAAAACCGAACCCCTTGATTTAATTCATACTGACGTGTATGATTTAAAATCGGTTCCTACTAGAGGTGGGAATAAATATTTTATCACGTTCATCGATGATAGCACGAAATATTGATACATATATTTACTTAAAAGTAAAGATGAAGCAATAGAAAAGTTTGTCTTGTATAAAAATGAAGTTGAAAATCAACTTAACAAGAAAATCAAGGTGGTTAGAAGTGATAGGGGAGGTGAGTATGTTTCACCGTTGGCTGAATTTTGTTCACAAAATGGAATTCGACATGAATTCACAGCACCCTATTCACCTCAGCAAAATGGTATTGCTGAGAGAAAGAACCGTATATTGAAAGAGATGGTGAATGCCATGTTGATTAGTTCTGGTTTAAGTCAGAACATGTAGGGGGAAGCTATTTTGTCGGCTAATTATATTTTAAATAAGATACCCCACAAGAAAAAGGATGAAACACCGTATGAACTTTGGATGGGTAGGAAGTCATCTTATAAGTACTTACAAGTGTGGGGGTGTCTAGCTAAAGTAGTTGTACCACTGCCTAAGGTAGAAAAGCTAGGACCCAAAACAGTGGATTGTATATTCATTGGATACGTACAAAATAGTAGTGCTTATCGGTTTCTTGTGTATGACTCTAAAAATCCGGAGATACACAAGAATACAATTATGGAATCAAGGAATGCTTCATTCTTTGAAGATGTATTTCCTTGTTTGAACAAGGAAAAACAAATCCCCTCTTCTAAAGAAAATGAAATTGTTCGAGAGGATGAAAAGGGTCAATCTGAGGAAGAAGAGATAGAACCTAGAAGAAGTAAAAGGGCTAGGGTTGAAAAATCGTTTGGTCCTGATTTTTTCACTTATGTGGTGGAAAGTGAACCCAAAACCTATCGTGAAGCAGTTACTTCTTCAGAAGGACCACATTGGAAAGAAGCCATCAAGAGTGAGATAGATTTTATCTTGCAAAACCATACATGGGAACTAGTGGACCTACCTCCGGGTTGTAAACCACTAGGTTACCGTTGGATTTTCTAGAGGAAAATGATAGTTGATGGGAGTATTGACAAATACAAGGCAAGGTTGGTGATGAAAGGATATAGACAAAAAGAAGGTCTAGATTACTTTGATACATATTCTCCGGTAACACGAATAACATCCATTAGAATGGTGCTTGTCATTGCAATTATTAGAAAATGGATGTGAAAACTGCTTTTCTAAATGGAGATTTAGAAGAAGAAATCTATATGGAGCAACCTGAGGGATTTGTTGCCCCAGGACAAGAAAACAAGGTGTGTAAACTTGTTAAATCTTTGTATGGCTTAAAACAAGCTCCAAAGCAATGGCATCAAAAGTTTGATCAAGCCATGCTTGAAAGTGGTTTCAAAATAAATGAATGTGATAAGTGTATCTATATGAAGAACAATACTCATGGAGATGTCATCTTATGTTTATATGTTGATGATATGCTTATCATTGGTAGTGATGACAAAATGATAAGATCCACGAAGGATATGTTGAAATCTAAGTTCGATATGAAAGACATGGGTTTAGCAGATGTGATACTTGGTGTCAAGATCACAAGAACCCAGAATTGTCTAGTGTTAAGCCAAACACACTACGTGGGTAAGATTCTTGAGAAATTTAATAAATGAGATACTAGTATAGCTAGAACTCCGATTGATACTAGTCAACATCTATCTAAAAATAGAGGAGATAGTGTTGCACAAGTAGAATACTCAAGAATTATTGGCAGTCTAATGTATCTTATGACTTGTACCAGACCAGACGTAGCATATACTGTGAGCAGGCTAAGTAGGTATACTAGTAATCCCAGTTCTGAACATTGGAAGAGTATTACTAGATTGTTAAGGTACTTGAGATACACTCGTGAGTATGGACTGCATTATGGCAGATTTCCAACTGTAATCAAAAGGATACAGCGATGCAAATTGGATATCTTACATAAAAGATTCCAGATTTACAAGTGGGTATGTGTTTACACTTGGAGGTGCAGCTATATCTTGGAAGTCGTCCAAGCAAACTGTTATAGCTAGATCTACGATGGAATCTGAGTTTATCGCCTTGGATAAATGTGGTGAAGAGGCGGAGTGGTTACGTCAATTTGTAGAGGACTTTCCCGGATGGCCTAAGCCGGTAACAGCCATTAGTATACATTGTGATAGCCAATCGGCAATTGGAAGAGCTCAAAGTACAATGTATAATGGGAGACATAATACGATACGACAACTACTCTCTACTGGAGTTATCACGATTGACTATGTGAAGTGAAAGGATAACATTGCGGATCCGCTTACGAAAGGCCTAAGTAGAGATTTAGTTTATAAGTCATCAAGAGGAATGGGACTAAAGCCTTTGAATGAATAATTCATGCAAAAGAAACCTTACCCAGAATACTGGAGATCCCAAGATCTGGGTTCAAAAGGACAACCTAGTTGCGTGGATGAAGGAGGTCACTGTGGGGGGTTAATAAAACTTCCTTCTCCATTCCAAAATCAGTGACAATGAGGCTAAGCTTATGGCTTTTAATGATTATTAAGAATCACCTATGTGAGTGAGAAGTGGGGTCGCTTCGAAGGGAATTGTAGGGGTGCAATACCTAAAGCTCTCGCAGAACCAGGCTAGTGTTCATGACCATAATGAACACGATTATGAGGATATGACCTTGTTAGGAAGAATTCTGTGTGAAATATATTGTCGTCTACATAAATGACGGTTCAGTTCAAAGACATCGAGTCTACTGACTGTTAGGAGACCAAGTATGTTTCACAAGGGAAGGTTCAAAGGGTAACACCTACCTATCCTATGCAGAATCCGACTATTGGAAATTTCGTATGGATTTCATATGCAGACATCGATCTCTATTCATGGGGGGATTGTAGGAAATTTTAGTAAAAATATATGTGTTTTTACTAACTTTGGACACAATTAAATACATGAATATGTGTTATATATAAATAACTCTTAGTGGGTTTGTGTTCTCCTTTATGAGAGCTTCGAAACGACATATAATGTCTCCAAAACGGAGAATGTGTGAATGAGATATCGACACTCAAAGTTGATCAATTGGAATGAAAACTGGTAAAACAAGTGACTGTGGGAAGTGTCCCACATAGGAGGGAGGAGTAAACTTTAAGGAATTTATAACCTTAAAGGTGTAAGGGGCTTACAAGCTTCTTGTGTGGTTTTACTCCAAGTCCAACCCGCGCGCAGGGGGGTGCTGATGGTGGATTTCGTAGGCTAAATTTACCAAACTCGTGTATGGGCGCGACCTGCGGACACGAATGCAGCTCCGAAATCTTAGAAATGCGCAAGCTAAGTTTTGCTGTTTTTTCTTTTGATCAGCTGATGGAAATTCAGTTTCAGAATGCTCTGCAGCTGATCAAAAGTCAGCTTGAGGATTCAGGTTCAGGAAAGATCAGCTGATCGTTAGTCAGCTTGAGGCTGTGCAGCTGATCGTTAGTCAGCTTGAGACTGTGCAGCTGGTCGTTACTCAGCTTGAGGGATCAAAAGTCAGCTTGAGACTGTGTAGCTGACAGTTTCAGTTTTGTAACTGATGTGTTTTAATAGAAATAAATGATAATTAATTCGTTTAATTATCATAAATAATGATAATTAATTTGTTTGATTACGAATTAATTATTAATTTATTATTTCAGTGTCTATTATCACTATAAAATGAACCTATGGTCTCATTCTAAGATACACCAACGAACACACATATGTCTCTTTCTCTGCTGCATACGTACTCCAGCGAACTTTTCAGGAAAGTCGTCATCTTCGGCAGCTCGACTGCTTCGGTTGTCGTACCCTGGGAACAAACGGGAAATCTGTTTAAGGGCATCGTATCCAATACGAGCTTCCACCACGATTTGTCTTCTTATTCTGTTAACTTATTTCCTTCTTATTTTATGTACTGCAGTTTATATATACATTGTACTAACATGTTTCAATTACAGAATTTAGTCTCGTATACATAACTTTGGCAATGATTTTGTAGAGGCAGCCAATGAGACTCATAGGCCTAAAGTCAGAGAAGTATAATGGATCCTTGACCTTGAGGATAAGTGATATAAAGGAGGAGTTCTCTCCTTTCTCCAAGAGTGAGGAGGATTTAAAAGACTTGACATCATTTATAATATCTATTTGGAGGGAGGACCATAAGTTTTTTGATAAAAGCAAAAAAGAACCCATCCGGCCGGCCAGCCCTTGGGCCATTTCTCCCTCACAATCCTAAAATGCCAATCTTATTTCCTGAACTGAGAATCCTCTATCCGGAAGGAGATCTGATCTGTGATAAAAAAAGAGAGCTTCTGAAAGCTGGTCTTGAAGGCAAATGTTCAGAAATTTTGGTTTAAAAGAAAATTAAAGCCTCTTTTCTAATTTCAACTAGGCTCACAATCATGTCCCCGTTAGAAGAGATACCATGTATAAATTTCTTTCTTCTATTGTTGTTTAAAACACCATGGAAAAACCTTGTATTTTCATCTCCATCCGAGGTCCATTTGATTCTTAATCTTTGTCTAATATCGACAAGAGCTCGCCTTTCTAGTTCAAAGATTTGGTGCTCTATATCAAATTTTAGGAGCCGATCCGAAACAGAAAGAGAATCGAGTTCCGGTTTTAAGTTTAGATCATGTAGATTTTCTTTCAACACTAAAATTTAATATGTTTTCATTGTGCCATGAGTGTTCTCACATGGAGATAGTGCCCAGAAGAAGAAGGCACCCGATCCATATATTTGATTATGAGATCAAGAAGGGAAGAATCCTCTAGCCAAGAGTTATAAAAATTAGGGATAATTTCATATATATTCTTCTAAATTTTTATTATTACGTATATATCTTTCTAAAGTTCAATATTACGTATATATCCTCCTAAAACCTCTTAAATCACGTATATATCCAAATACCTATTTTATTATTATTTAATTTTTTTAAAAATCAATAATTTAAATCATCTAATTGATCATTTACTATATTGTTCTTATATTAACCGTGACCTAGGTTAAGCTATTGGACAAAAATCGTTTTTGTTTTGCGTTTCAGTATGGATTTATACGAGATTTAAGAGGTTTTAAGAGGATGTATACGTAATATTGAACTTTAGAAGTGTATATACGTAGTAATGAAAGTTTAAAAGGATATATATCAATTTTAGTTAAAAGCATTCCCTAATAATGAGAAGTGAGACACCTTCCTTTCATATTCTTCCCTTACTTCATTGAAGTCAACCAAAATAAGCCAAATCATATGGTGTTCAACTGATATAATTGAGAGAGTTTCAACCCATAATAATTTCTTTTTAGAGACCTGTTGAGGGGCATACTAGCTTTCAGTCCAATGTATTTACACGATTAAACTGTTAGAGTTTCATGAATATCTTAATGGCCTGTCCAGATTCTTGTTTGAATTAATTTATGAGTTTGAGTAAACATGCCTGTGTTCTTGTGCTTGTATGTGGGTTGTGCTTGTATGTGGGTCTGATGATCAATCCGATTGCATAAGTCCTTATCAATTCCTTCTTGTTCCAATGATGGTGATGAAACTGCTGTAAACCCTTTGAAAATTGTATATCTGATATCTGTCTTATGCAATCAGGGACCACACCCCTATATTTATAGGTTTTGGTTTATAACTGCCACTAAACCATCATAATGATAGTTTATACACAGGAATTCTACACAATGACAATTTCAGTCCCTACACTTTCTTTTAGATACATATGTGTGTTTATACATGTTGTTCAGTCCACAACCTAACAATTTCCCACTTGGACTATACAATCATGTATTTACATAACCAACACTGCATCTAAACTCAATTACATGTGTAAGTAAACTTTAAAGAAAGTTATCCAAATCAATCTCGTCCATTAGTCATAATAACACAAGAACCAATGAGGCATTCGTTGTCATTATGCAACTAAACCCACAATGACTACTAATGCTATATCAACTAAACGACATAGATTAAGTGTAGGTGTGTAGCATGAACATTACATGTCAAATGATATACACATGCCTATTTCCAACTAGTCCAACTTTAACCAAATGAGATCAGAGTTCAAAATCAACTGAAACCTTAAAACCGTATATATGATCATATATCAATACTCTGAGCATAAATATACAAATCTATAATGTAGTCAAAGACCACCTATTAACTTTATACCCATATGATTGGCATGCTCTTGAAAAATCATGGGTGGTAATGCCTTAGTAAGCAGATCTGCAAACATAGATTTGTCCTTATATGCTCAATAATTTTGTAACCATTTTGAACTATTTCCTTAACAACAAGAAACTTTATGTCTATGTGCTTAGACTTTAATGACTTTCTGGTTGTTATTCAAAATAAAGGACTGCAGCACTGTTGTCAGAGTACAACTTTAGTGGTCTTTCTACATAAATAGTTACTTGTTGTCCCATAATGAAATTATGCAGCCATACTGCGTGATTTGATGCCTCATAACATGAAACAAATTCAAATTCCATAGTTGAGGATGCTATAAGTGTTTGCTTTGAGCTTTTACAAGATATCGCTCCCTCAGCTAAAAGTCAAATATATCCTGATGTCGATTTGTAACTGTCTTAGCATCCACCAAAGTCTGAATCAGAATACCCAATGATCTCAAGTTTTTTCGACTTCCTGTAAGTGAGCTTAAAGTCCTTTGTTCTCTAAAGATTCCTCATTACTCGTTTGGCTGCAACCCAATGTTCTCTTCCTGGATTTCTTTGGTATCTACCAAAAATTCCCACTATGAAGGCCAAGTCTGGACGAGTACAGACTTGTGCATACATCAAACTTCCCACTTGCTGATGTATAGGGAATCTCTTTCATAAACTTGTAATTAACCTTTTTTTTCGACATTGCTTTAAACTAAATTTATCTCCCTTAGAAACGGGAGTATCATGTGTCCTACAATTTTGCATGTTAAACCTTTCTAGTACCTTTTCGATGTATGCCTTTTGTGAAAACCCCAGGATTCCTCGTGAGCGATCACGATGAATCTGTATACCAAGCACATATGATGCTTCACCAAGATCTTTCATATCAAACTGTTTTGAAAGATATTTCTTGGTTTTCCGAAGCTTCTCTACATCGCTACTAGCAAACAAAATGTCATCCACATACAGAATCAACAAGATAAATCTCTTCCCACTGATTTTATGATACACACAGTCTTCAACAAGATTCACCTTAATGCCAAATGAGAGAACCACTTGATGAAACTTTTGGTACCACTGACGAGAAACTTGTTTGAGCCCATAAATGGATTTCTTTAGTTTACAAACCACTTGGTTTCCTTCTTTGGAAGCAAACCCCTCAGGTTGTGTCATGTAAATGGTTTCCTCAATGTCTCCATTAAGAAAAGTTGTCTTAACATCCATTTGATGTAGCTCAAGATCGAAATGTGTTGTAAGTGCCGTAAGAATTCTAAAGGAATCCTTTGAAGATACTGGAGAAAAGGTTTCTTTATATTCAATGCCTTCCTTCTGAGTAAATCCTTTAGCAACAAGACAATCCTTATATCTCTCTACGTTGCCTTGCGCATCCCGCTTGGTCTTGTATACCCATTTACAACCAATCGGTTTCGCATTTGGAGGTATTGGGGCGAGATTCCTAACGTCATTGTCTTTTATAGATTTGATTTCCTCATTCATGGCATCAATCCAATTTTGAGAGTTAGAACTTCCTGTTCCTTGGCGAAAGTAAGAGAATCACTTCCCACTAAGCCAATGTATTCCCTATGTTCTCGGAAAAAATACAACATAATCATAAGGAATTGCACTTTTTCTTTCTCTCGTGGATCTTCTTAATGGCACCGGATTCTCTTGATTTTGAGGATGTTGAATTTGACTTCCTTGCTCTTCAAAAATGGGTTGATGAGCAACTTGATGATCTTGAGCACATTATGATCATCTTGTTGGACAGGAATTATGATATTGTCTTGTGTTAGGAAAAGAAGCTACTTAATTTTCCTCAAGAACAAAGTCATTTAACTTATTTTCCCCCAAATTCAATATCCTCAAAAAATCGAGCATTTCCCGTCCCAAAGAAGGTTCGAGACTTTGGATCATAAAACTTATATCCTTTTGAATTCTATTTAAAAATATACATTGCAGTTTCTAAAGCATCTCCCCATAGAGATTGTGGTATTTGAGTATGACAAATCATACTCCTAACCATGTCTTTTAGAGTCCTATTTCGTCTCTCATCTACACCATTTATGGTTAGAGAATCATCCATGGCATATTGAGGTACAATACCAGACTCGTCAAGGAATTTAGCGAAAGGGTCGGGTCGTTGTTCACTTGATCCATCATATAATATTCACCTCCATGATCAGATCTCACAACTTTGATAGTTTTTCCTAATTGATTCTCAACTTCGGCTTTGAACGACTTAAATGCTTCAAGATCTTGTGACTTCTCGTGTATGAGATAAAGATAACCATAACGAGAGTAATCATGAATGAACATAATAAAATACCGTTGACCATTCCAAGAAACTGTTGGGAATGGTCCACATATATCGGTATGTATTAGTTCTAAAATGTCACTAACCCTATTAGCATTTAAATTTCTCTTGTTAGTAATTTTCCCCTTTATGCATTCAACACATACATGGTCATCATGTTCATGAAATGCATCAAGAATTCCTTCTGACACAAGCTTGTCAATTATCTGCTTAGAGATATGACCCAAACGCTTATGCCATAATGTGAAAGAATTCTCATTTGGAAACTTACGCTTCATACTTTTAGTTTCAGTGTTATGGGACTCATTTACTGAATGGATTGTATCAAGTAAATAGGGATTTTACTGATCTGATAATTCAGCCCTACCCAAAAAAGAGGAATTTAAAACTACATTTTCCATTTTTTTAGACTTTATAAAAGAATATCCTTCTTTGTCTAATACAGTAGTAGAAATCAAGTTTCTTCTAAAAATAGGTATTATAAAAGTATTCTTTAATACCAGATACAATCCAGTACGTAATAATAATCTAAAGGTCCCAAATTCTGTGCCCTTAACCGGTTTTCCTGTACCCATGTAGATGTACTATTGATCATCACTGGGCTTTCGGTAATTCAGGAAACCTTGCATAGATACACCTGTGTGAGTTGTTGCACCAGAATCCAACCACCAAGTGTATCCGGGTACTGAAACTAAATTTACTTCAGTAATAACAAGAGCGAAAGACTTACCATTCTTTATACGCCAAGCGTGGTATTTTGGGCAATCTTTCTTGAAATGAGAAGCTTCCTTACAGAAGTAATACTTCTTTTCCTTCTTCTCATCCTTAGAACCCTTGTGCTTCTTCCTTGACTCGAAATTTGCAATGTATTTGCCTTTCCTTTTCTTGTTGGTATTTGAAGTTGATGCAAAGTGAGCACTTTCAACCTTGTGTTGTTTCATCCTATCTTCCTCTTGAACCAAATATGAGATAAGCTCATTAAATGTCTATTTGTCCTTTTGACAATTGTAACTTACCTCAAATTAGCTAAACTTCGATGAAAGGGAAATCAACAATAAATGAATAAGTAAGTCAGTTGACAACTCCAACTTTAGTGTTTTCAACTTGCTCGTCAGATGAAACAGCTCAGGAATGTACTCCCTTGTGTTTACATTGTCCTTGTATTTCATAGAGACAAGTTTTCTTAAAGTAGAACTTGTCTCAGCCTTTTCGTTTTATGCAAAGCGTTCTTCAAGGATGTTTAGAAACCCTTTTGCATCAAACACTTCATTTAAACCGTCCGAAAAGGTCTCAGGGGTTGCATTTATCCTCTTTCTGAAGTAAGAGCAGCGGAACTAGGAAACCTTAACGCGAGATCTAAGTCAATGCAACCCAAGACCATAATAACTTTATTTTTTCCAAGTCCTAAAGTTTGTGCTATCGAGCACTGGAATGCAATTGATAGTAGAACTAACCGAAATAGCATTCAGAACATTGGCTTTATTCATAAATAGAACAAAAAATAAGCTCACTAGCATGTATACTATTGAGAATCAATTTTGAAAGAAATCAACGCAATATTGTATCTAGTCTTTGGACAGAGAGACAATATTGCCATAGCATTTTACCTAAAAGTTAAATAATAACCTAATAATTATAAAATCCAATTAAATGTTAAGTCTTCCTTTGGGCCGACCTTTTACATTTAATGACGGATATTTATAATTATTATGCATGATTTTTTTATGATTATCAATCCCTAATAACAATAATGACCTTCCTTTGGGCCGATCATTATCAACTAAAAGCCAAATCAAATAATTTTAATAATAATCCAAATCAAATAATTAACACAATAGAGGTTACTTTGCCAACATTTTGTGTCAATTAATTAATATGAATTATTATTAAAAAACTTAAAAGTGATTAAACAGTGTATTCACATAAACCCAACTTTAAAACCCATGTTAAAATGAAGGATCCTTTTAAAGAAAAGTATATATAATTCC
The DNA here is from genome assembly GCA_947179395.2 of Pulicaria dysenterica. Taxonomy (NCBI): domain Eukaryota; kingdom Viridiplantae; phylum Streptophyta; class Magnoliopsida; order Asterales; family Asteraceae; genus Pulicaria; species Pulicaria dysenterica. The sequence continues at coordinate 42,194,250 of OX359291.1, forward strand.
CATTTAAAATAAAAACAAAACGATTTAATATTAAAATATTTAAATTAAAAAACACAAACCGATGGATTTAAAAAAAATTATGGGAAATACATTTTTCCTTTTCTTTCAAAATTAACATGGATTTAAAATTTAAATGAATTTTACGGTGGGTTGCAATTCTTTTCAAGAACCAAGAGCCCCTTGGCTTTCTACGTACGCAACCTTCTTTCTCTCTTTTCAAGGGTGACGATCCTCTCATGTTGGAGTCAAATATGATCCATCATGTTCTCTCACAAACATGAGAGTAGAGCCTACAAAGGGGACCCATTCTTAACTAATATAAGGGACCCACTATCATGTATGTGAGAGAACATGATTGGTAATGTTTAACTCAAACATGAGAGGATCCTAACCCCTTTTCAAAGAGATTTGGGTTCCCTATGTAGCTATCGATAAGATCACCCAATTGCTTTATTCCCGTTTCAAAAACATTATGGTTTCCCCTTTGATTAGCCACCACTTCTCGGTGGTATTTCTTCCCTTTGTTCTGCAAATCGAACTAGGGTTTCTCCCTTAATCACCACTCCTCTCGGTGGCTATGCCTTTGTTCTTCAAAACGAACTAGGGTTTTACCGTGCTTACTTCGCCGCCTCTGCCCGGTACCGTTCGACAGATCCATCGAGCATTTTCTCTGTTCGATGGTCGCTCTTATCTTTATCGAAACTAGGGTTTCGATGTTCCCTTGTGCACCGCTTTGAAACATACCTACGAGGGTTCTCCTCTGTTCAATCGACGCCTTGACGGTGAGTAGAGCGGTTACGGCGGTGGTAGTTATGAGTAACCACCGTAGTGGTGGTTGAAATGGAGACAACCATCGTCGGTGCTCCAAAAATGACGATGGCAGTTGTGGATAACCACTGTGGTCGCGGCATTGGCGGTGATAACTGCCGTCTGAGTTCAAATCCGGCGACCAAAATGAAAAGAAAACCGGTTTAAGGTTACTGTTTTTTTTATGTAACCGCCACTTTCTTTTTCCGTTTGTCTTCACCGGTTCCGGCCACGGTATGTATCCTTTTACAGGGTGCCGGCGGTGGTAATGGCTTTATAGCCACCGTCTGGGTATCCACTTTTGATAAAGAAAACAAAACCCCAAAAGAAGTTCTAATGGGTGTTCGTACTTGATTCTTTATCACTGTTGGTTCTTGAATCTTTATTTAAAATCGATAAATGATGTAACTTTGGTATATAATACCAAAATTCTGATATCAAAAATTTTAGTCGAATACACTGTGTAATCTATCCCTTATATCGTTTATGTATGATGATATAAACATCTGTATGTAATGATTTCTATAAATCAGAATCATCAAACATCTGTTTTCGTGATTCTAATCTTTAAAGACAGAATCATCAAATGTCTGTTCTTATTTTTCGATAATCTACTGTTAATCGAAAATCTGTTCTAAAAACTTTATAAAAACCATCTTCGAAAATATATTACAATCAGATTTGAGAAAACAGAAAACAGATTTGACGATAGTGTTCTTGATTATACTGATTTCTAACAAAATCTGGTACATTAGGCTCTGATACCAATTGTTAGAGCCTATGATTTCCTTCTTGTTCCAATGATGGTAATGAAACTGCTGTAAACCCTTTGAAAATCGTATATCTGATATTTGTCTTATGCAATCAGGGACCACACCCCTATATTTATAGGTTTTGGTTTATAACTGCCACTAAACCATCATAATGACAGTCTATACCCAGGAATTTTACGCAATGACAATTTCAGTCCCTACACATTCTTTTAGATACATATGTGTGTTTATACAAGTTGTTCAGTCCACAACCTAACATAAACCAGATAGCCTTGATAATTAGAAAGCCTTCCCCTTTATCATATCAAACATTGATAAAGTAAGATGGGACCATGGATTCTTGCCGAGAAAGAAAATAAACATTTTTTGATACACATATCCTTTGAATCCAGTTTTGTTTTAACTGGATTTCAACCCCTTTAGTGTTTATAGACAAGAGATTCATTTTTAAACTGAAGGCTCATTTGATTTGTTGATACTATCGCGCAATAGATCCTCATGACCATCCCTCTGAAATCCAATTTTTCTCCCCACATGCTTAGTGTTATGAATCTCAACTGAGTAGCTTTGTGAAGAAGATGAATTATTCTAGTTTTAAACACATTTATTAACCCCGTCATCCTTTGCTCTTGAGTTTTTTTTTTCGCTTAGAGAAGTGTTGGTCCCAAGTGGTTCAGGTATCAAGATCTATGGAGGGAACAATGGCTAATAATCTATAAGATGTAGAGAGAATATGTAAACACCATGAAGAACACACACATAAGAGTAGGATTAATGCCAAAGTCCACCAAATGACAACTAGTCATTTGGCTTATATACCCCTTAGGGTATTTACATATTTAGTCCTTTTAGTTTGTACGTTGTACAAACATCACCTAGAATTCAATCTTCTATTCTATACAATATTTAAATCTAACAATCTCCCCCTTTGTATAGAAAATAGAAGATGTTGGTCTTTTCAGCTTCATACGATCTTTAATAATCTCCCCTTACAAATATGCAGATTTCTTGCTGCATTCTTTTGATGCTTTTGGGAGACAAGACTTGAACGATTTATTTTTAAATCTTCAGTCTTTGATTGGATGTCTTCAGAGTGTCCTCTCATCTTGAACATTAAGACTTTTCAGTTTTAAAAATAGTCTACACTTTGAGATCTTGATGAGAATTTGAATCTTTAAAGCACACAGTAACATCCTTTTTCTTCTGACTTTCGGATTTGCACCAGTAACCTAAGATTTTTCAACCTTCGATTGTATTAACGGTTTAGCATGTAGTGATTTTCAGCAATCGCGATCTTGAGCCTTTAAACAAAATGATTTAGGAAGAATTTTGGTTCTCTCCCCCTTGAATGTAGCTCTAGAACTTCTTGAATTTTCAATCAAGCACTTTCACTGTTCTGAATCTTGGTATCTTTCTCTTTTGTTGTTCTTTTCTTTGCTCCCCCTTGACTTGACATATATGATTTTTGAATTTAGCTCTCTTTGTCTCCCCGTCAACAAATGAATCTTTTCTTGATCGATAGGCTCCAAATCAACTGATTTAGTATTAGAATTTCTCCCCCTCATGATGATCAGGATTCGTCATGAATATTTGATTTTAGAACCCGCATCATGAGACTCAGTTGAAGTAGCGGTGTCACCACAATGATATGAAAATGAAAGTATCACAGTCTTGAGGGCATCGTCTCAAAGTTCCCGTGGTATAACACCGAGATCACATAGATTCTCGTTAACACAACAGTTTAAATAAACCGTGTGACCTACTTTCAGCGTTGGCGTGATATTAGCACTGGCAGGATTTCCATCTAATCATCGTGAATATCACATAAGATGTCACTCCAAGATGTTCCGGTAGTCACGAAAGACTAGATATGCATTAAAGTTCCAACATGTGTCCTAAGAAAAGAAATTTATATTCAAATAAGCTCTAGACTCGATTAGTGCATGAAAGAAGTCGGGGACCGGAGTAGATGTCCTCCTTGTTTCAATATCAACAATCTCCAAGTGAGATGTCAATAGAAATGTGCTAATTCTCCGTGTGAAGTTGAAACAATTATCTTTTAAGAGATAATTGAGTAGCTGGGTGGGGTTAGTGCATTGCATCACTGGGTCCATGATGTCTAGTTCAGTTCCATATCTCAACGAATGAGATCCAGTAGCAGATGTGGTTACCCAGATGTACACTATTTGGTAAGGATCTTTCTTTTCTTTTGATCCTGTCTCACCCACAGCTCACTAAATATTTTTCAACTTCTCCCTCAAACTCACTTTCTATATTGATGTATGTATCTCTGTTTTGTTGATACACAAGGACACTTTTTATCATTTTCAAATGATATGAGAAATCATAGTGATCTGCAACAAAAATGATTTTCAAGAAATTCATTGTTGAGAAGGATTGTCAAGGAAGATTTGAACAATCAAAGAGTATGAACAAGCAAGAAGTATTGACAAATAATGTCACAAAATGATTTAACAGTGTAAGCTCAAGATAATTTGTTGATCATATGCACCCCATCTCCTGTTCCACCCCTCTCTATTTAATTTTACCTCTGCACACCAATCAGTATCCCGTGATAACTGATTCTGCTCACCTGGATGACCTAGTAAGTAACCCTTACTATTGCTTTCTAGTATGTGGTGAGCTCCTGGGGCAGGTCCTTCCGGTTATGGATAGACCATAGGAGTATAACTACCTACACTCCCTCACTCATGGTGCCGTTTTGATCACTAGAATACTATGACATGAATGAGTGGTTTTCCAGAAAGAATGAAAAATTTAAGAACGAAGGAATGAATGATATGAGATGAAAACGCGGAAATGAAGGACGATCTTTCAAAAGATGAAGAAAAGGGTGAATCAGGAAAGGTATCAGAATGAAGCAAGTAAGAGTGAATACCTTCTTGAATAAGTAAGAACAAATGAAAACCAAAAATCTTTTTGAATTTTGAATTTTTAATATGTTTTTGGCTTTTCAATTTTTCAATGTTTTTGGAGTTTTAGAAAAAGATAAAGCAGTAAAAATAAAACTCCCCTAAATTGATGCATGGAAATTGTTTGTCATCAATTAGGTGAAGATATAAAAATCTTTCTCCCCCTGCAAAAATCAATCCATTAGAACAGAAGGTATATCATGAAATGATAAACTGTACGAAATAAGCTTCTCGGGTCATTAGACTCGGGCTAATGTTGAACAGAATGAAATTGAATTGAATTGCAGGGGAACTCCATCTTCTTTAAAAAAATATGAGATTTAAACCAATTCAGCATACTGAACACAGTGATCTTCACTACAGTCTGAATGATCTTCATTGTGCTCCAACAATGTCTCCTTGTTTGTTTACTTGCAAAACGGATTAACAAAAATTGGTACCCATTTTCTTTCGGGTCCAGATTTGTTAGTTGCAGTTTTTGGCATCCATGTTTTTGTATTTTCAACAATAACAGGTTTATGGACCTTTCTATTCAATGGTCCTGAATGCCACTAAGGAATTCCATTCTTAACAACAAACACTTGTTTTACTCTTGACGTCTTACAAATCTTCTCTTTGGATAGACGGATTAGGTGCTTGATTGAGTAAACTACAAAAGGATACTGTATGTCTGATTTGAGCACAAAATCACCATTTGGTCTTGGATTAGAGAAAGATTTGCGTCTATTGTTGGTGTGAGGAATATGATTTGGCTTAGAAGATCGAGCCTCTTTTGGTGGAATCCTCATTGTTGTTGGGATTGCAGGTGACGAAACATCATCTTTGATAACCTTCTTCACTCTGTATTTAGATATGTTTGGTGTTGTCTCAGAAGGTTTTGGCTTTACAATCCAGGATGATGTAGTCGTTTTCGAAGCTGTAATCACGGAATCATTAGATTTAGAACTACTTGAATAGCAAGTATTTTGTGAATATCTGAAATCAGCTTGCTTAAATTTAGGCTTTTGGTTTTGAGAGTTAGTTGTTGCGGTTGAATGTGATTTCACTGGATGAGAAGATCCAACAGAGATAATGATCTTAGGAGTCTTTACAGCATTTGACGCTTTGGTGAAATCTTTGACTGAATAATCAGAACCTGCAACAGAGAAATAAGAATTAGACTGGCTACTACAATGTGAAACTGAATCAAAATTAAGAATGTCAGCGGAAGTCTTCGTTGATTCAGTAAGTTTTGCTGCGCTAAGCTCAGCATTCAAAATTTTAGCCATGAATTCTTTCTTCTCATTCTCAAAACTCTCTCTCTCAGTGTCCAGTTCCATCTGCAGTTCAGATATTTTCCTCTCTAAAACTGAACGAGGAACATAGGATTGAATTGACTCATGCATCTGTTGTTCAAGTCTGGTGATGTTGTCCTTCAATTCAGCCTTTTCAATGCACGGTTTGTCTATTATCTTTTCATCATTTTTCAACACAGTAGACAACCTTTGGTTCAACTCGGCATTGACTTGAGTCAATTCTTTAATCTTGTTCTGCACATTCTCAATATCTGTTGTTTTCTGCTCTAGTTCAACTGCATAAGATTTACATATCTGTTCGACAAGTTGAAATTGCACAGACACTGTGGACACTTGCTCTATGAGTTTGCCATTCTCTCTTGTCAAAACTTCGTTAAACTGACAATTTATATCAAGCTTTTGCATTTTTCTAGTCAGTTCAGACAATTGAGTCAAAAGCTTTTCATTTTCAGCTTTATACGCTCGAAGTTTGCTCACACTCTCATGATCCTTTTTCAATAAATCTTGATGCGTCTTACAAAGTTCAGATGATTTTAATTCAAGTTTGGTATTTTCGTCTACCAAATCATCATATAAAAGAAACATCTCATTCAACTTTGTTCGTAACATTTGTTCATTTTTTGTCATGAAAATGTTCATTGCAATCCAATTGGATAACTCTTCTTGAATTGTTATCCTTGTAATATTCATCGTGATACCTGAAAAATAATGATCGTTTAGGATTGAATTGATTTGATAAAAAAGTTAATCAACTAAAATGATTTTTAAATCAATTTAGTGCGAGTTGATTAACGGCAACAATGATATGCGTCAACAATGATTTACAACAATTAAAAACAAGTTGACGAAAGGCAACAATAAGTTGCGACAACAATGATATAACAATAAGCGCGATTGATGACGAACAACAATAATTTTAATTCTGGACACAAACAAAATCGATTGAACTTTAATACGTGGGTGTCTGCAAAATCAAATGACAATTAATTGAAAATCTATTGATCAACAAAAACCAAAAACATTCGGCACAAACCATTTGAAGTTGCAATTAAATTCCAAACAACAATTAAATCTTGAAATAAAGTAGCGGACAACAGATTGGTTTAAATCTTCAAATGATGTGTTGTTTTGAATCAATAAATGTGCTGGCAGCTTTAGATTAATTCGAATTAATGGAATTATGTTTCAACTAAAAGCTTGACACAATTGATATGCAATGACACTATTAATATTCACGGTCAACAGAGTATTAAAATCAGAATATTATATTGTCAACAACAAATTAATGCCAGAATATTATATTGAATAAAATAGCAGTTCTCGGGTAACAACAAATTTTGGCAGGCACTTCAATTAATTTATGTCGCACACGTTTCTTTTGTACAGATATTCTCGGTAATGACCAAAAAATGGTTGCCACTGCACACACAGCTGTCCTTGAGCCTCGAAAATATTAAAAGCAGATTTCAAATGAGCTGTTTTTCGATTTTAGCAATAAAGCAGATAAGACACAACACAATTAATGTGGCAAATTAATTAGGCAGTTCTCGATGACAGCAGGTCAGATTTGAATTTATAAGGAAAACGCGGCTGATAGACAATCCGTTATCGCGTGCGATAGAACGGTGCGATTGGGCTTCCTTTACACAACAGACAATCGCATGCGAATGGAGCCTACGCGATAGGTAGAATGGTGCGATACAGGGTCCCGGCTGATAGGTTTCAATCGCGTGCGATTGAGTCCTTTAAAAAAACCCGGCTGATAGGACCAAAAAACACCTACAAACACATTTTTTCACTCACTAACACATCCAAAACAAATCTGACCCTAAAACTTCATCTTCCCCATCAAAATCCACTCAAGAACACAAAGAACACGATTTTTAAAAACACCTCCAAAATGATTTTTCTCTTCAGATATATACATCTCCACCTCCAAAAACACTTTTTATGAACTCCTATCTCGAAAATATGTATCAAGACCCTCGATTTGAAGGAAATTCGTCAAGAACACTAAGAACATAATTTTAAAAACTCATCTAAATTGAGTTTTCTCTTCAGATCTATGCATCTTCACTTCAACAAACACCTTTTATGTACTCCAAATTCGAAAACAAGTACCAAAAATCTCGTTTTTGGGCAAAAATCGTGAAAAACACCTGAAAAAACCAGAAAACGAAATTTCAGATTTCTCTCAAACCGTAGAGAGTTTGGACATTAAATTTTTACACAACGTTCCTTTCATCTACAGGAACAACATATCCAAAAATCAGCTCGATCGGAGCTCGTATGATTTTTCTACGAATTTTTTAAATTCACAGCTCACTTTTTCACGAAAATTATCGAAAATTGCTTCAAAATTTGATCAAAAATCACTCAAATCAATCCTAATCAGGCTCTGATACCACTTGTTGGTCCCAAGTGGTTCAGGTATCAAGATCTAAGGAGGGAACAATGGCTAATAATCTATAAGATGTAGAGAGAATATGTAAACACCATGAAGAACACACACATAAGAGTAGGATTAATGTCAAAGTCCACCAAATGACAACTAGTCATTTGGCTTATATACCCCTTAGGGTATTTACATATTTAGTCCTTTTAGTTTGTACGTAGTACAAACATCACCTAGAATTCAATCTTCTATTCTATACAATATTTAAATCTAACAAGAAGGCATCTGCCCAGAGAGGAGTAGATGGAGGCCTGGTTATGGAGTTGTCAGGATCGACAACACTTTACTAAACTGATCAAAGATATACTAAGGAAACTTGCGGAATAGCACGTTAATACTTCAAACAAGAACACACGAAATATATGAACAATGAATATGTATAACAAACTCTATTTGTATTAATCACTCAAAAGATTTAATTACAATCAACTGCTGCAATCTTTCATACAACAATAGACGTACAAACATCTCTATGCGAGGATCACAAAATGACCTTGAGGCTAGAACTCGCTTACAATTGACTTACTCAATTGTTTCTACCAGTTAACTCGCTTTTTACAGCTAAACTAAATGACTATATATAAACCTATGTTACAAAGATAAATATTTAATAATATTTTAACAAGCATGGGCTCATCGGCATGGGATGATTCTTCATCTTTTCCAGGATTCATGTCATCGAGAACTCATCTTTTCTTGTCTCAATATTAAGCACTGAGCTGCATTACTTTGTCTTGACTTAAAGCACTAAGCACTATTAAGTAACCTTTATCAGAACCACCAAGCACTACTAAGTTTTTGATTAGAAGCACTAAGCAGTAGTAAAATTTGCCTAGAAGTATTAACTTTGACGAGCAGCATTAACTACATTAACCAACATCAACTCTTGCAGTTGCAATTTGTACTGGCAGTACTAATTTCGACTTAGCAGTAGTAACTTCTGAAGGGCGGCATAAACTTTGTTCTACCAGTATTAACTTTAGTGTAGCAGTACTAACTTTGGTCTTCAGCAGTTCTGGCAGTATTAAGTTTACACTAGTAGTATTAAGTTCCATTTTTGGTAGTATTAATATTAAAGCAACAATATTAATGGACTTGCAGCATTAATACCCAACAAGGGTGTCTTTGAGAATTATATTTTGGGAGGTTACAGATAAAAGAAGGGGCCAAAGGGGTGGCTTGATAGTTGATTTGATGACAAGGCTGGCCTACTAGGTCAATTAAAGAATTGGGCTGAATGAGAGACGACTCATAGGAGCTGGATGAAATTGGACCATCCTTAGATGTTGATGAATGAAATACATGCAATTTCATGCGCTCATGGAAGCCGCTTTCAACTAGAACGGTGTTCTCTTTTTAAAAATCTTTGGAAAATATTTTGAAAGACTCCAAAGCACGCCTTTTTGCAGGTGATGCTGACTTTTCCTGTTCTGTGACATCTTCATTTTGAATTTCTGCAGCGATAGACTTATGGATATCGTAAGTATCAGCCTTGCCATCTTCATCTGATCCGCTCGCGAGCCTTTTAAATTGGTACCGGTACATCATCAGACTCACCACATTCATAGATACAAGATTCTGAGAAAGATGGAATTAGGCGCATAGATTCATAAATATCTTCGGTTATCGATATATTGTGTCAGGATCGAATTAAACACACAATAACAATCCAAGATTTAAAACAATTAGTTTGCGGAAACAACTAATCGAATTATCAAGAACAATGATTATAGAATACGAATAAACACCATAAGCCCCAATGCATTAATTCAAAACGAACCAACACACGTACAATTCTTCTCAATTGTAAGGGTTTTTCCCTTGAGGCTCGTCTACTTTTCTACCCTGAACAACATCTATATATATACTACGAAATAACAAACCATACGCAATAGTAGATGTTTATCGAGATCATTTAGCTAAGGATAGACACAATGTTATCTTCTCATAGCTATCACTCCGGAATATTTCAAAAAAAAGTTTATCACTAAAACTGCGTGAACAAACTTGAATTTTTATCCTTATCCCATCCTTGAAGATCGCTGCCTGTATTAATTATGCTCGCCTGTACAAACTACGAGCACCTGCACTAAACACCAACACCTGTACTAACTTTCAAACAAAATAATTTCCCACAATCTCCCCCTAAACTTATTGCTTCAGCATTAAGTTTTCAAGGTTCGATCATACAGGATGCTTCCAAAACTTCAGTGCTTTTTGCTTTTCTCCTTTTCTTTCTTTCTTTCATACATCTCTGCCATCCAGCGAATCTCCCTAACCAAATTCCTCGTAATTGCAGTATCGAATCGTGTTATCAATTTGACTTGCATCAGGGTTTTCACTGTGAGATAAGAATGCTTATAAATCTTATCAACCAAGTAAAATTCTCTTAATCCACCTCTCCTTGTTATTACATACACCCCATTTTGTGGATACAGCTCCCAACGAATTACTTGTTCATTCCCTCCTTTAACAATATGCTGTAAACTGTTAGGCTCATACATCACTGTCAGATATTCCATTACAATGAACAGAGACATCGAAAGTTCATCAGTTGCTCTAATCTCATGATACTTTTTCATCTTTCCAACCCTGTACATCTCATCTAGTTCCACCCTGCCAATTTCTTTCACAAGAGTACTGAAAGAAGTGTAAATCTCTTCTGTTTTGTCAGCTCTTATCAATCTCACATGATGTCTTGGATAAACCCTGATAACATCCCAATCAACAACCTCAGGATTCTTTACTTCCAGTGGAACTGCATGAATGGGTTCTTGAGGTTTACTGGGAACTAACATGCCATTCTCAATGTCATCACCTACTGCTGCTTCATTAGTGAATTTTGGCATTTCAGTCAAATCAATATCATCAACACTTTCACCAGCTTCTTTTTCCATCACCCTCTTTTTCTCATCCTTGCCTTTTACTTTCTGGACCTTGTTTATCCTTTTTGATGGACTCTTTACGGACTTTGTTTGATCAGGCTTCTTAACAGATTTCTTTGGAGATAACTCCTTTATAACTTGATCTTTAACAGCTTGAGACTCCTTTCTTGTTCTCTTGGCAACAGGTTCAGCTGTATTATCACTTTTCTTCTTTTTGCTTTGAAGGGCAAAACTGTGTGGACTTTTTGGGAGTGGTTTTAGAATACTTTCACCCATACTGTCATGCATTTCTTTCACTTTCTTTTCAACCTCCATCCTCTCTTCCTCACTCAAGCTTACAACTTTCTTCTTTTCTCTTTCATAAAGATCAACAATATTCTCAAACTTCATCGGGCCCAGTTGCTTTCCACTGTAACCTCTTACCTTTAAGAAATCAGAAAACCTTCTTCTATCAGCACCAATGTTTGTTTTCTTTTCTCTTGCTTTCTTAATCTCCTCTGAAAGATATACATCTTCCTCTTCCTGAATTTTCTTTGCTAATTCCTCATCTGATTGAATTTGGCCTTTCATGGTTTGTTCCAACTCTGCTGCTAACTTCCTTGCCAACTCTTCATCAGCTTTGAGTTGTTCCTGTTTGGAGAGTTTTACAGTTTCCACAGCTACTCCTTTTCCTTTCTTCTTAAAAGATTCATCCATCTCAACATACCTAGGTCCATGTTTTGTAGTGATAATGCCCAAAGCTTTTCCTCTCCCCTTAGATGGAACACCATCTCCTTCCTTTGGTTCTGCAATCGAGACTCCCTTTAACTTCTGAGAAGTTTGAGGAATTGGCTTTTTGATCACATCTTTTTCCTTTTGAGATTGATTTTTAAACTGTTGCAAAGCAGCAGCAACATCCATTTCATCCCTTGAAACTTTATCTGCTTGAGGGACTTTCACTGTTTCGGATTCCACAGGCATAACAACCTCTGCTTCTTTCTGTACACTCACAGTCTCAACTGGTTGAACATCCACAACCTCCTCTCTTTGCTTATTTTCAACTAAAACTTCTTCATCAACACCATCAATGATTTGATCTAACTCTGCTTCAAGGTCTTTGGCAGTTTTGGATAGTTTTGATTTGCTTCCCTATTTCTTTTTACTTTCAGCACCAACCTTATCACCTTCCATTACCTCAACAACTTTCTCAACATCCGTTTCTTCAACCACTTTCTCAACATCCTCAATACTCTGCTGTGGGTGTGGCTCATTCTCCCCCTTTTTGGGAGAATCCTCTGAGGAGCTGGAGGAGAAGAGAACAAATTTCGGAGTTGTAGGATGCAATAATTTCTTAACCATAGTGGTTAAGGAGGTCAATGCAACCTGTTGAGATGTAATCAAATCACGCTGAGCTTGTAGCTCCTTCATGATAAGAGCATGGGATTCCATCAATTTCTTGAAGTTAGAGTTATCCTCACCTTGATTGGGTGTATGAACCACCTTCGAAGGATCATAGGAAGAGTGAGGTGCCGTCAAATCATGATGTTTCATTCTGTTCTCACCTGTATTAAGTGTGTTGACCACCATTTCAGGATCAAGGAACTGAAAAGATGAGGTTTCAGGCCTAGCCTGAACACCAGCATCCCCCATGGTTTCGTGGCACCCGGGTCCTTCCGTGTTCAATGTTTCCAGGGAAACATCAAACATTGAAGTTGCCGTAAATTGGGTCTTAATGATGTTCACAGGGTCCTGAGATGTACTTTGTACAGGCTCAGAAATGTGAGCCCTTTTCACATGATCATCCTTCTCCTGACAGATCACCTCCTTGAGCATGGGAGACTGCTCATTGGTTTCCCTGTGGATATTCCCTTGAAGAGAATGCTCTTCAAGAGGGTTTGCAGTTTGGGTTGCAGGACGTAGAGAGGAAGGAGCTCTCTTTATCCGTTTTCTCTTAAGAGAAACTAATGATGGTTCTATTAAAGCTGTTTGTGGTGGAGCCTGTGTATGAGTGGCAGTGGGCGTAGGGAGAGCAACTAAAGACTGAGGAGCATTTGAAGTAGATGGTGTGGGTTGGGTGTCAATGGGAGTGCTCTGATGTGTAGGCTGAGAGCTTGACCCCTCAACAGTTGAGACTTCCACCATTGTAGAGAATAGAGGAGTATCAGTACCAGAAAAGTGTAAGCCTTTTCTACGCATATTTGCAAAAACTTTTGGAGTGTGAGAACGAATACCATAAACCCTTGGTAATTTTGAAAGATTTGGCAAAGATTTATCAAAGATTGTCTGTAAGAATCTGGGATACATCACAAATTTGTTTGCAGAATGTTGCAAATTCCAGATCATATCATCAAAAATCATTTTGGAAAAGTTAAACCTTTTACCAGTGGCTAAACAAACTAATGCAGTGGCAATAGACCCGCCAAATTCATGCCATGCGCCCTTTTTACGAGAAATACACTGTTGCAACACATGACAAAGAAAACGCCACTGAGAGGAAAACAATCCTTTTAGAAAGGTCATGTTCTTCAAATCACCCTCATACCCCATACGAGATAAAGTTGTGAAAAGTTCATCAGAGGGTAAAGATGAAATACCTGACTCATCGTTGAGTTGAAGGTGCTGACGGACTAGGGCTTCAGTTACCACCAACTCGCGTTGATTAACCCTTGATTTTATAGAGTAAGCACCATTTGTTTCTATTATCTCCGCGGAGGACCAAAATTGATGAAGATGATCGATGTAGATGACAGGCTTAACTTGTAGGGCATATTGAATATGAGACGTTCTCAAGAAGCCTATGATAGGATGAAAGTCCTCATACTGATTAGGTTTCTTTAGATATTGTTGGGAAATAATCCAAGTTATTGAACATAAAAAATGAGAACTGTTTGATGAAGGTTGGTGAAACAGTTTAAAACTGTTTGTTGAAAATATGAAAACAGTTGAGAACTGTTAGTATAAACATCTACAACTGTTTGAAGACCTTGAAGCTGAAGACTGTTAGAAGAATCAAGAACTGTTGTATTCATTAAACAGTTTCTGTTGAGCTATATTTGGAAAATCCTATCTTTGAAGATATCTCGAAATACTTTGAAGATCATCAAGATTATCTCAGAAGATAGAAGATTACCTAACTGTCAGCAAATCAAGGAAGATCAAGGAGTATATATATAATAGATTAGAATTCATAATTTGTACGTAACTACTCATTGATTTTATTTTTGCATTCGTTCTTCAAATTGTAATTTGCTTTCTGAATAGTGCAAAGCCTCTAAGTTTCTCGTTGAAACCTAAGAACAGTCTGTGTTCTTCGTCTAACATAATAAGTTAGATTGGGGGTGAAGTTTGCTATTGTAATCGTTATCATTGATTAATAGAATTACTGTTTGATTGAATTGATTTGTGATCAAAATCTTCTTTAATCAATTAAGTGTGATTCCGCAACTTCTTAGTTGATTGTGATCATAGTTAAAGATTAACTTTTATTTTACTCTGATTTATTATTTAAAAGTTAGTTCTTGTTATTTGATATAATCTATATCCGATCCTGACAAGTGGTATCAGAGCCTTATCATTAAGGTTCCTTTGATCATCGGTTGAAGGTTTTTGCATTACCTTGCTTTATTCTTCAAAACTGTTTATAAATCAATTTGTTTCAATGGATTCGGGAGGTTCTTCTGATAACAGTGGGTCAGGGTCCAACATTCGTGTTCCCATGCTCAAACCATCTGATTTTGAGATGTGGAAACTAAGAATTAAATAGCATGTCCAACTAATGGACTATGTTGTTTGGCAAATCATTGAAACTGTTCCCACTAATCCCATTGAACTGGATGAGAATGGAAAACCAAAGAAGAAACCACCACCAAAAACAGATGCTGAAAATAAGGATAGAATGATTGAGATGAAAGCCCTCAGTATCCTCCAGATTGCAATTCCCAATGAGTATCAACATCAATTCAAGAAATTTGATGATGCTCATGAACTTTGGAATGCTCTGGAGAAGAGGTTTGCTTGGAATGCTAGTTCTAAGAGAAACCAAAGAGATCTTCTTAAACAAGCCTATGAGAACTTCACCAGTGGGAAGAATGAGAGTATCACCTAAATCTTTGATAGGTTTTACAAACTGGTGAGTCAACTGGAGAGTGCTAAGGTTAGGCTTGATCAAGATGAAATAAATAGAAAGTTTCTTAGGTCTCTAGGTGATGAATGGACTGTGTTTGCTGCACAATGGAGAACCAAGGATTCTCTTGAAGACATAGAGTTAGATGACCTCTATAATAGTTTGATAGTGTTTGAGGGAGAGATAGAGGGAAAAAGAAAAACTGTTGTCCCTAGCCACAATGCTGCTCTCCTGTCTTCCTCAGGTATGGAATCAAACCATTCATTAACTAACTCTATTGATAGTTGTGTAGGTACTAGTTCTGCTGTTGGACTAGATATGAACACTCCAGATGCAGTTCTTGAAGCTTTTCTTGCCAGCCATGCACATTCAACCCTCACCAATGAGGATCTTGAACAAGTGCACCCTGATGATCTTGAGGAGATGGATCTCAAATGGCAGATGGCCATGCTTACTGTTAGAGCCAAGAGGTTCATTAAAAGAACTAGAAGGCAAAACATGAACTTCAGAGCTGATGGCAAGGCTGGATTTGACAAGTCAAAGGTGAGATGCTTCAAATGTCAACAACTTGGCCACTTTGCAAGAGAATGCAGATCTGGTGGACAAGTTCAGAATCAAGGTCAGCGGCCAACTCAGAATCATACCTCCTCAGCATTGGTATCACAAGAAGGCCATGGATTTGATTGGAGTGATCAAGCAGAGGAGGCTACAAACAACAAAGCTTTGATGGCAATGACTGACTCCTCCATCAAGATGGATTCCCCAGAATCTGAGGACATACAGGTATCTTCTAAACTATGTCCTGGTGAATGTAGAGCTATTGTTAAGAGGTTTAGAGAGCACAATAAGAAAGTATGTGCTGCTCTAAGTAAAATGGAGGAGAGAAGGTATGAGTATACTGCTGTGATAGAAGATCTTGAAAAGAAAATTAAAGACTATCAGGCAAATGAACTGCAAATGGACTATGATAGAAAATATCATAAGTGGGAGAAAGAGCAGTTTCAAGATGAGATTGATAGCCTGAAAAAGAAATTGGTTGAAAAAGAAAGCAAGGTGGATGAACTCACAAAGAAATTGGAGGGTGTGGACATTGATCTTGGAATGTTCAAGGCTGCAAACCTTAAGCTTGAGACTCTGCTACAATCTCAAGTGAGAGACAAGGTGAAAACTGGACTTGGATATAAGGAAACCCCACCTCCATACAATCACACATACATAACACCCTTGTCTGAGGCAGCTGATAGATATGTCAATGAACCTTTAGCAGATGAATTAAAGTCAGCTGATCCAAAGTTTGAGAGTTATGAAGATGAAGTTCTGTCAGTAGTGAGTGTTGAAGATATTGAGATAGTTGTGAAGAAAGATGAAGTGATTCCATATGAAAATCACATCTGTTGTGAACCCATTTCCACAAAACCATCTTTCAAGCTTGTGGTGTTTGTAAAAGCATCCACAGAATCCCTCATCACTAAGCCAACACCTTCAAAAGCTATCCAATCCATAGAAAGTTCCACAACTGTTGCCAATAATCCCCATTTTTACACTAACAGCTCTAACAAGAACCCAAACAGTTGTAATCTAAAAAGCCTAACTGTTAGTACAAAAGCCAAAGGAAAGGAGAAAGTTGGTGAGGTTGTGTATGCAAAGAAGAAGATGGAAGCTTCAAAATCTCAGGCTAAACCCAAGCCTAAGAAAAGGCATACTGAAATGCCTGCATGCACATGCCAAAAACATGGTGTCCAAAAGTTTCCTCAATCTGCAGCTGTTAGAGGAAATCAAAGAAATAGGAACCAATTCTGGTCACAAAGAACTGGTTTACCTATTGTGAAAACCAAAAAGTGCTACATTTGTGGGAGATCTAATCATTTAGTTCAAGATTGTTACTATAACCCACAGACCAATGGCACTCAAAACAAAAGTCCCAAAAGACAAAATAACAGTTCTAAAACTGTTAAGTCAAAGCAGATCAACAGTTCTAAGACTGCTAAGCCAAAACTGGCAAACAGTTCTACAACTGTTACATCCAAACCAACTAACAGTTCCAAAACTGTTTTAACAAAACCAAAAACTGCTGGTTTGGCTTGGATGAAAATTCAAAAGCAAACTGATTCTGGAGAGGGTAAAACTGTTCTTCAAACTGAAAATCAAAAGGAATCACAAGTTGATTCATCTGTTTTACCAACTCCACCAGCTGTTTGTTCAAAGGTGTCCACTGTTAATCACAACAGTTGGAAACCACATGTTCTTACAAAGTATTCTTCACACAAATTA
This sequence comes from Pulicaria dysenterica, assembly GCA_947179395.2. NCBI lineage: Eukaryota > Viridiplantae > Streptophyta > Magnoliopsida > Asterales > Asteraceae > Pulicaria > Pulicaria dysenterica. The sequence goes on from OX359291.1 coordinate 42,211,771, forward strand.
GAGAAATCTAATTTGGATGAAATCAAAAAGAACAAAACTCTGTTTAAGTATTATGACTTGAATGGTGTACCCAAGACCTGCATGGCCTGGGTACTTCCTGCTACTAACTGATTTTATTTGTGCGGAGCATTCAAAAGGCCAATCATGGATCTATCTGGCATGTGGATAGTGGATGCTCAAGGCACATGACTGGAAATCCACACTGTTTGAAGGATTTCAGAAGCATCAATGGTGGATTTGTAGCATTTGGAGGAAATGCTAAGGGAGGCAAAATCACAGGTAAAGGAGCTGTTGAGGCAGGTACACTTACATTTAATGATGTTTTCTTTGTTGAATAGCTTAAGTACAATTTGTTAAGTGTATCTCAAATCTGTGACAATGGAAACAAAGTTTTGTTTACAGATTCAGAATGTATTATTCTTTCAAAAGATTTTAAACTAAATGAGAAGGATGTTCTTTTAAGAACACCTAGAAAAGATAATGTATACTGTCTTGATACACAAAAGATTGCTAAACATAATGTGTTAAGCTGTTTACTCTCAAAGGCATCTCATGATGAGTCTGCCATTTGGCATAGAAGGATGTGTCACATGAATTTTAAAACCATGAACTTGTTAGCTAAAAACAGTTTGGTAAGAGGTTTGCCCCAAAAAGAATTCTCATGTGATGATCATTGTGTAGCCTGTCTTAAAGGCAAGCAACACAAAACTTCTTATAAGACCAAAGAAGTTTCTTCTATTACTGCACCTTTACAATTGTTACACATGGATCTCTTTGGTCCTACATCTGTGGTGAGTATAGGGAAGAAAGCGTATTGTTTAGTCATGGTTGATGATTTCACCAGGTTCACATGGGTTCAATTTCTTAGAACTAAGGATGAAACTGCTGAGTTAGTTACGTCTCTTATTCTTAAAATTGAAAATCAATCTGATTTGAAGGTAAAAGTCATTAGATCTGACAATGGTTCTGAATTTAAGAACTATGAGCTAAACAGTTTTTGTGAAAGTAAAGGTATTGAAAGACAGTTTAGTGCCCCTAGGACTCCCCAACAGAATGGAGTTGCTGAGAGAAGGAATAGGACTTTGATAGAGGCTGCTAAATCCATGTTAGCCGATTCTAGGCTTCCAATGACATTCTGGGCAGAAGCAGTGAACACTGCTTGCTATGTTGAGAATAGAGTACAAGTAGTCAAGTCCAAAGGGAAAACTCCTTATGAGTTGTTCCTCAAGAGAAAACCTTTAATCAACTTCTTCAAACCCTTTGGTTGTCCTTGCACTATTCTTAATACCAAATCTCAATTAGGCAAGTTTGAGAGTAAGGCTGAAGAAGGTTTCTTTGTAGGATACTCCACTCAAAGTAAAGCTTATAGAGTTTTTAACAATGTCACTAGAATCATAGAAGAGAGTATGAATGTCTCTTTCAATGAGAATAGGATCAATATTACAGGTAATGGACCTGATTGGTTATTTGATATTGATGCATTGTCTAAATCTCTTTCTTTTGAGTATTCTACTGAAACAGCTGCAGGTACCCCAACAACTATTGGTGAAAATCATCAAACAGCTTCCACCAGCCCAAACAGTTTTGACACTGTTAGCTCGAAACCAACAACTGTTGGTTCAAACAAAGTTACTGAAAACTTTGTTGTGATTCCTATGCTTCAACAAGAGTTCTCCAATGCTGTTGATCCATTGATTGATGCTGAATCTTCAAAGGACATGGCATCTCATGATCCTCAACAACACACTGACTCTGCATCCCAAACAGTCACTGATCAAGTGTGTGATAATGCTGAAAATTCAAGTGAATGTGAGTTTGATCTGTCTAATCTAGGGAATGAACTGACTGAAGAAAACATTCCAACATCAAGAGTTCACAAGATTCATCCAATATCACAAATAATTGGTGATCCAACCACTCCTATCAGAACAAGGAATATGCTGCATAATGAAAATAGTGGTGTGGATCTTGCCCAATTTGATGTGAATGCTTGCTTTCTATCTCAAATAGAACCAAAGAAAGCAATTGAGGCATTGAAAGACCCTTCATGGGTGGAAGCAATGCAAGAAGAACTCTTACAATTTCAAATTCAGCAAGTTTGGAAGTTGGTTGAGCTTCCAAGAGGCAAAAGAGTAATTGGCACCAAGTGGGTGTTCAGAAACAAGAAAGATGAAAGAGGGATGTAATAAAGAATAAGGCAAGACTGGTTGCACAAGGCTACACACAAGAGGAAGGAATAGACTATGATGATGTTTTTGCACCTGTTGCAAGGATTGAAGCCATTAGGCTATTTCTTGCTTTTGCAAGCTTCAAAGGATTTAAGGTGTATCAAATGGATGTCAAGTCTGCTTTTCTCTATGGAACTATTGATGAGGAGGTATATGTGTGTCAACCCCCTGGCTTTGAAGACTCAAAGTACCCTGACAAGGTATATAGGTTGGATAAAGCTCTATATGGACTACATCAAGCTCCTAGAGCTTGGTATGAGACATTATCATCCTACCTTCTTGAGAATGGTTTTAAAAGAGGCACAATTGACAAAACATTGTTTACAAAGATTGTTAAAACAGAGATTTTGCTTGTTCAAATCTATGTTGATGATATAATCTTTGGATCCACTAATGACAGCTTGTGCAAAGAATTTGAAGTCATTATGCACAAAAGGTTTCAGATGAGTTCAATGGGTGAACTCACATTTTTCTTGGGATTACAAGTCAAACAGAAGCCCACTGGTATTTTTCTAAGCCAATCTAAGTATGTCAAGGACATATTGGACAAGTTTGGCTATCAAGATGTGAAGCTGGCAAGTACTCCAATGGAGACACACAAACAGTTGGGAGCAGATTCTGAGGGGGAGGATGTTGATATACACCTCTATAGATCAATGATTGGTTCATTAATGTACTTAACTACTTCTAGACCTGATATAATGTTTGCTGTTTGTGTTTGTGCCAGGTTTCAATGCAGTCCAAAGATGTCACACCTGTTTGCTGTAAAGAGGATCTTTAGATACCTCAAAGGCCAACCAAAATTGGGACTTTGGTATCCTAAAGATTCACCTTTTGATTTGGTGGCATATTCTGATAGTGACTATGGTGGAGCCAATGTGGACAGAAAATCAACCTCTGGAGGATGTCAATTCTTTGGATCAAGGCTGGTTTCATGGCAATGCAAGAAACAAACAACAGTTTCAACTTCAACAGCTGAGGCTGAATATATTGCTGCATCAAGCTGCTGTTCACAAGTGTTATGGATCCAAAATCAGCTTCTGGATTATGGTTTGTCTTTCTTAAATACCCCTATTTATGTTGATAACACCAGTGCTATTAGCATAGTTAATAATCCAGTGAAACATTCTAAAACCAAGCACATTGAAATCAGATTTCACTTCATAAGAGACTGCAATGAAAAGAGATTAATCCAAGTTATGAAAATTCATACTGATGATCAATTAGCTGATTTGTTCACTAAAGCTTTTGATGTGAGCAGATTTAACTTTTTGATTTCCAACATTGGAATGATTAACTTGGACTAACAGTTGTTCATTATTCTATGTTTTTCACACTAACAGTTTGCAACTGTTAGTTACGTTTTCTAACAACTGTTGTCTTTTAAGTATTCAGAGAAGGAAATGCAATTTCACACATCAGTTTTGGACATATCTGCTTACCTGTCTCACAAACAGTTCTCACACCCGTGACTGTCCTTGTTAAGCGGTAAAGGTAAATTCACTTTCTTGAATCAACAGTTCCAGACTGATAAAGGTGAGTCATTTTGCTTGTAATATAGTGAATTTGATATGACAAGTCACTGCATGCTATTAATGGAAATTACTGGACATTAATGGTCATTAATGGCTATTAATGGACATTAATGCCTCCCAGTTTCTCTATAAATAGCCTTGCACCCATCCTTCACAAATCACACCTACATTTGCACACACTTCTCTCTGCAAATGGCTACTAACTTCTTTCTCATAAACTTCAAAGAAATTAATGTTAGACAAAGTTATGTAACCATCCCTGCCCCATTTGTAAGAATGCATGAGCTTTGGCAATACTCATCATGTGTTCTTGAGATGCATGATGATCGCGATAGGTTCACCTTGACACAGCATCCAGATCCACGTAGGCCAAATAAACCAATTGATCATATTCGTATAAGAGGTGATTTTGAAAATTTCACTCTCTTCCATGAATTGCCTACACCACGTAGTGTGGTTCAATGTTCGAAGATATAATACTCATAACCACCAGAGGGCCTCGGATGATGATGCAGTGGAAGTCATTGTAATAGATGACTAGTTCCACTGATGTTGAATTGGTATCATTCACCATCTTCCCAAGAGGCAAATTATGACAATCGTCTCTGGTGGTGCATATGATGAGAAGGTCTACTGCACATCCATTGGTAGGTAGTATGTTTTGAAAATTGTTTAAGGCATGTCAACTGTTAACGGAGAAAGTTGTCTACACTTACGGTGTAGATCATTGTTCTCCCACACCTACGAGACGGCCTTGCACAATTAGATAAGCACTACCAACAATGGCTTGTGCACTACATGACCATTCTTTGAAGACAGGCTTCTCAGTAAGGCTATGGCGGCACTGTAGAGGCTATTCTGAACTCGATTCTTAACTACTGAAGACATTCTCGAGCAAGAATGTGATGATGATTGTCTTCCCTTAAAGTTCAGATTTGATGATACAAAATGTTAACGATAATTTGTCACATGTAGATCTCGGAGTTAAGACAGTTCTTATAAGCTGTGTTTAGATCTATAGTAAAAGACATTATTGTTTTCTCAAAATTATTGTAGCTCAATTGTGATTATCTTGAATAAAATATATCTTATGTTGATGACTGTGTTCACTAATGATTTGTTATTGTTGCTTCAGCGTTTGACATATATGAGCTAAAAGTTTGTTTGACAGTTGCACATTTCTGTTTCAATCAATACTAACAGTTTTCAATTGTTAGTGTATGGCTTCCACAACTGTTAGGCAAAGTCCATGTGCAACTGAGGGGGAGAAATTCGTCAACTAAGGGGGAGAAATGAGAACAGTTGTAAACACTAAACAACTGTTAATCCAAATAAATGATCAAACAAAAGGGAGTTAACTTTTGAATAACAGTTGTTATATCTTATGAAAACAGTTCTTCAACTGTTAGTTCATTTACATCTTATGAAAACAGTTCCTCAACTGTTAGGTCATTTTGTCCGTCAACTGTTAAGCTATTAAAGGGTGTTTTGGTCTTTGCAGAATTTTGGAAACCTTTGAATTGCATTCAACAGTCGAAACATATATAAGGCAATTCCCTCCTTATCAAGCAACTCACACGTCCAAAACGAACTTCGATCAGAAACAAACCCTAACCCTCAACAACTCTCAGAGATCGAAATCAAAATGTCTCCTCTTCCATTTGTCAAAGAGCACAATGTGATCGCTTATCTTGAAAAACCAGACAATCTTGACGCTTTCCACATCATGATTGATTATCTTACGGTATCAAACATTCATTATGCTCTAACTGCCAACCCCACAATCTATACCTCACATATTGAGAACTTCTGGAAGAATGCCAAAGTCCAAGAAGTTGATGGAATGCAACAGATTTCTACAACTGTTGATAATATGGAGGTTTCTATAACCAAAGACACTATTCGCCATGCACTACAACTGAATGATCTTAAAGGTGAGTATTCTGATTCGGTTGCATTAGAATATCTACACACTGAGTTACTAAAACTTGGGTATGAGGGCCCTGGGGGTAAGGGTACCTTCTACAAAGGGCAGTTTTGCGCACACTGGAAGTTCATTATCCATACTCTCCAGCAGTGCATAAGCCCTAAGAGAACGGGCTGGAATGAGTTTGGGAGCAACATTGCTCTCGCACTCATCTGTCTAGCCAACAACAGATGTTTTAATTTTTGAAAATTGATATTTAATGGTATGGTAAAACATCTGGGGACCAAGTATGGTCTATTTTTGATGTATCCACGGTTTGTGCAAACTTGTTTAAACTTTTGGATGCCAAACCTTAAAATACACAAGAGGGCCATTATTCCCTCTGCTCATGTGGCTTCCACTTTGAGCAAACTGTTGGTTAATGGCAAGAGTTTCTCTGGTGCCATAACTCCACCACTCTCTGAAATGGTGGAGTTTCTTTCAAGAAACAGGACTGCCAGTGTTGAGCATGAAACCCATCGTATTGCTACACCACCAACACTGGAACCCACAGTCCAAGATACTCAAAATTCCCAACCTGCTTCCTTTGAAAAAGCTACAACACAAGCCCCTGCACTAAAAATATTTCAAAAGAAGAGGAAAAGATCTGTTGGTGCTCCTTCCACCACAGTTCTTGAAACTGAAACTGTTAGCCCTGAACAGGTGCATTCACCTGTGCAGAATATCCAAAGGGAATCCCTTGTGCTGTCTCCCAGGCACAATGAGGAGGTGATCACTCCTTTTGAGGGTGATCATATGGTTTTTGAGGCTGACACTACTGTTTTATCCGCAAGGGATAACCAGGACAGTGTTAACATAGCTAAGACCTCAACCATGGCAACAGAGACTGGTAAAACAGTTTCTGGTAATCCCCAGAACCAAGAACAGAGGGGTACTGATGGTGAGACTCAGGGGAGTCAACCACCAGTGAAAACTGTCAATGATATGGTCACAGTGGAAACACTAACTGACATTGAGACTAGACTGAAACAACATGCATTGACGGATCCTAACTTTGCACCTTACCTTGCTGCTCATATACACCTAAAGAAAAGGATTGCCCTTCAAAACAAAAGGATAGTTAATCAAGATGAGAAGATAAAAGAACTGACTGAAAAGTTGGAGAAGGCAACTGAAGTACTCAAGGTAGTAGCAATTCACAATGAGGTGCTTATAAGGCAAGATAAGCAGCTGAACTTTCTTGATGAGAATCTGAAGAAGGCAACCAATGTTCTTCATACTCATGAGATGCTGCTTAAACCCAAATCTTTGGTGAGAACCTCTTCAACTGCTCAAGCTAAAGGAAGAAGAAAATCCAAGCAGGAAGGAGTTAAACAAACAGTTCCACAGGATCAACAAACAGTTGCAACCATTGACCCAACAGCTGTTACTGAAGGTGAAGAAACTTTGTCAGCTGAGGATAGGATGATGATAAACAAGATGGCTGTTACTGCTAACTATCCAACTACTGAAGTTTTCAAGTCATGGTCTAAGGTTAAACAAACTTACTTGATTGACCTATGTGCTCAAACTACTGGATTTAACACCAAGAGGATGGCACAAAGTATTGAGGATGGTTGGTTGGAAGGTAAATTCAAAGGTATGAAGGAGCTGAAACCATTACCACCAAAGAAAGGATTCAAAGGCATTGCAATTCAGGAAGAAAGAATTGCTGATCAAATGCCTTCTGGTTCAGGAAAAGGAAAGGAAGTTGCTGTTCTTTCTACTAAAGTTCTTAAAAAGCCTCAACAACTTGAAGATGATTATCAGTTGGCTTGGAGGCTGGCAGCTGAAGAAAGGGATCAAGAATTGCTTGCTGCCAAGAAGAAAGAACAAGAAGAAAAAGATTTTGCTATGGCTCTTCAGCTAGGTGAGAAAATCACAGCTGAAATTGATGAGGAGGAAAGATCTCAGAAAGGTGTGAAAAGAAAAAGGGTAATAAAAGGTAAAGCATTTACAGTCAAGCCAACCAAGAAACTTCCCACTTCAAACAAAGCTGCCGTGGTTCACAAAATTCTGAAAGATAAACTGACAGTAGACGTTCAGCAAGGGATTGACCAATTGGAAAAAGAATTGGGTGAAAAGTCTCATGTTGTTGAATGGAAGTTTGAAGAAAAAGCAAGTGACAAACATTGCATTACTATTGCAAGGGAAGATGGATCTGTTGAGGTATATGACAATTTTGTACAAATGATGACAAGAATATCACCAGAAGATGTACAAGAATTGTATGCATATGGAATTAAGCACTTTAGTGACTCAAATGAAGGAATCAAGATTCTGATGGAATATCTTACCAGCATTTGCAACCCATTGAAGATTATGCCCAAACTGACAGCAGAGGAAGCTTTTCCCATAAAGGCAGTGAAGGTATATGCAAAATCAAGGACATACTACATGGTGATGGGAAATACAATGCATGAGTGGTTTGATTTGAACTTCATTGAGCATCACAAGACTAAGCTGGAGTTTTTGATTAAAGCTAAATTCCATGGGGACTCAAAACAGAAGGAAGACTTACTGAACAGATTCAAAAGGAGATTAGAAGAAATGTGACTCATTACTTATATTAATTTGTCTATGATCGAACCAACAACTTAAATGTATTGTTCAATACTTTATGTTAGGGGGAGATTGTTGGGAAATAATCCAAGTTATTGAACATAAAAAATGAGAACTGTTTGATGAAGGTTGGTGAAACAGTTTAAAACTGTTTGTTGAAAATATGAAAACAGTTGAGAACTGTTAGTATAAACATCTACAACTGTTTAAAGACCTTGAAGCTGAAGACTGTTAGAAGAATCAAGAACTGTTGTATTCATTAAACAGTTTCTGTTGAGCTATATTTGGAAAATCCTATCTTTGAAGATATCTCGAAATACTTTGAAGATCATCAAGATTATCTCAGAAGATAGAAGATTACCTAACTGTCAGCAAATCAAGGAAGATCAAGGAGTATATATATAATAGATTAGAATTCATAATTTGTACGTAACTACTCATTGATTTTATTTTTGCATTCTTTCTTCAAATTGTAATTTGCTTTCTGAATAGTGCAAAGCCTCTAAGTTTCTCGTTGAAACCTAAGAACAGTCTGTGTTCTTCGTCTAACATAATAAGTTAGATTGGGGGTGAAGTTTGCTATTGTAATCGTTATCATTGATTGATAGAATTACTGTTTGATTGAATTGATTTGTGATCAAAATCTTCTTTAATCAATTAAGTGTGATTCCGCAACTTCTTAGTTGATTGTGATCATAGTTAAAGATTAACTTTTATTTTACTCTGATTTATTATTTAAAAGTTAGTTCTTGTTATTTGATATAATCTATATCCGATCCTGACAGATATGCTGCCATATTATGGGAATCCACGAACTTGAGTTCACCATTGTCAGATTGAGAAGATGAAGAAGACGAAGACATGATGTTGGAAGGGAGAGTAGCAGAGGAAAGGGTTCGGACGAAGAGTATGAGAGAAGTGAGAAATTTTAAGAATTAATGTGTGAGATAAAGAGGGATGTCAGTTATGGGAGCGAAGAAAAAGGAAAATTTTAAAAAAATGCTGAGCTCATCAAAAGTTCGCGAAGTTTGTTAGCCTGTACTAACTGCCTGTAGCAACTGTGTGAGAAAACAATTTTGCTTGTAGTATCTCTGCACTCCTGTAGTATCTCTGCTTACCTGTAGTATCTCTGCACACCTGTATCATATCTGCACACCTGTAGTAGCCAATCAAGTGTAATCTCCATTCCAGAATAGAATTTAAAACAAAAATCCTTGAGAATAATCCCGAAACAAAACAGTTTATTTTTCAAGAATCATCATTCCAATATTGGAAACAAGAAAATTGAATCTACTGACATCAAAAGGTTTTGTAAATAGATCTGCAAGTTGATTGTCAGTATGAACTTTTTGAACATGGATAAGTTTCTTTTCATTGCAATCCCTTATGAAATGATATCTAATTTCAATGTGTTTTGTTTTAGAATGTTTGACAGGATTATTAACAATGCTGATTGCACTGTTGTTATCAATGAGAATAGGAGTATTAAGGAAAGTAACACCATAATCAAGCATATGATTCTGAATCCAAAGCACTTGTGCACAGCAACTTGAGGCTGCTACATACTCTGCTTCTGCTGTAGAAGTGGATACTGTGGTTTGTTTCTTGCATTGCCATGAGATCAACCTGTTCCCAAGAAATTGACATCCTCCTGATGTAGACTTTCTATCCAAATTTGCACCTCCATAATCACTATCAGTGTAAGCAATCAAATCTAGAGGAGAGTCTGTTGGATACCATAAGCCAAGATTTGGTTGACCTTTTAAATATCTAAAAATCCTTTTGACAGCAAGAAAATGAGACTGTTTGGGATTGGTTTGAAATCTTGCACACACACATACTGCAAACATAATGTCAGGTCTAGAAGAGGTGAGATACATTAAAGAACCAATCATAGATCTGTATAAATGAATATCCACATCCTCCCCCTCTAGATCTGCTGACAAAGTCTTGTGTGTTTTCATAGGAGTACTTGCAACTTTTGTTTCCTTGTAGCCAAACTTGTCCAGAATATCATGCACATATTTGGATTGACTCAAAAACATTCCATTATCTTGAATTTCTGATGCATTATGGTTTCAAATTCTTTGCATAAAGAAGGTAGTGTAGAATCAAAGATAATATCATCAACATAAATCTGTACCAACAGAATATCATCATTTTCCTTCATAATGAACAAGGTTTTGTCAATTGTGCCTCTTTCGAATCCATTTTCAAGAAGATGGTTTGACAATGTGTCATACCAGGCTCTAGGAGCCTGATGAAGACCATATAATGCTTTGTTCAACTTAAACACTTTATCAGGGAACTTGGGATCTTCAAAACCTGGAGGCTGACATACATAAACTTCTTCTTCTATCTTGCCATACAGAAAAGCACTCTTTACATCCATCTGATATACTTTAAATCTTTTGAAAGATGCAAAAGCTAAGAAAATTCGAATAGCCTCAATCCTTGCAACAGGAGCAAAAACTTCATCATAGTCAATACCCTCCTCTTGTGTGTATCCCTGAGCAACCAATCTTGCCTTGTTTCTAACCACAATTCCCCTATCATCTTTCTTGTTTCTGAAGACCCATTTTGTACCAATTGCTCTTTTTCCTGGTGGAAGTGACACCAAGGTCCATACATCTTGTATTTTGAATTGAAGAAGTTCTTCCTGCATTGCTTCAATCCATGAAGGATCTTTTAAAGCTTCATGTGCCTTCTTGGGTTTAATTTGAGAAAGGAAACTTGAATACAGACACAAATTAGCATGTTCCAGTGATTCTTTGAACTTCTTTCTTGTTTCCATTAGAGTATGAATGTCACCAATAACTTGCTCTATAGGATGGTTCTTCTGAATTCTTGAAGAGGGTTGAAAGTCAACCTGTATTACAGGACTCAGATTTGAGTCATGTATCTCAAAGCTTTCATCCTCAAGGATTTGAGGGTCTGCTTGTACTAGCTCTGACTGTAATGGATCATGGAGTTCAGTGGAACTTTTGCTTTGCATAGTGGGGACCTCTTCTGTTTCATTCCTGATACTTTCACTGTTTGTATCATGAGATTTAGAGGAAGAAGAAGAGATCTCAGTAAAACATGGTAGATCAACCTGCAATAAGGGAAAAAAACATAGTCTTTTAAGGATTCCTTTTTGAACTTTCTTCCTGTGTACTTGAACTGCATCCATGAAGTGAACTTGTAAGTTTATCAATATCAAACAGCCAATTTGGACCTGTGCCAGAAACATTTGAGGTGTGTTCATTGAAGGACACATTTGCACTTTCTTCAATAATTTTGGAGACTCTGTTATATACTCTGTATGCTTTGCTGTGAGTAGAGTAACCAACAAAAAAACCTTCATTCACCCTGCTATCAAATTTTCCAAGATACTCTTTTGTATTCAGAATAGTACAGGGGCATCCAAACGGTTTCAGAAAACTAATCAAAGGTTTTCTGTTGTGAATGAGTTCATATGAGGTTTTTGAATGATTTTTAACTATAAGAATCCTGTTTTGCACATAACATGCTGTATTCACTGCTTCTGCCCAGAAAGTGATAGGAAGCTTTGAGTCTGCTAGCATGGTTCTAGCAGCTTCTATTAGAGTTCTGTTCCTTCTTTCTGCAACTCCATTCTGTTGAGGTGTTCTTGGTGCACTCAATTGCCTTGTAATGCCCTTCTGAACACAAAAGTTCTCTAAGCTTGAGTTTCTGAATTCTGTTCCATTATCACTTCTCATCATCTTAACCTTTGATCCAAGTTGATTTTCAATTCTTAGCACAAAAGATTTGAGTATCTCACTTGTCTCATCTTTACTCTTAAGAAAAAATACCAATGTGAATCTTGAGAAGTCATCAATAATAACCAAGCAATAAGACTTCTTTCCAATACTCATTACATTTGTAGGACCAAACAAGTCCATATGCAACAAATATAGAGGATCAGTGATTGAGTTTACTTCTTTTGATTTATGAGAGGTTTTGTGCTGCTTCCCTTCAAACATGAAACACACTGCTCATTGCAAGCAAATTCCTTTTGAGGTAATCCTCTCACCAACCCTTGTTTGACCAACCAATTCATGGTTTTGACATTCACATGACACATTCTTCTATGCCACAAAGAAGATTCATCAGCTGTTGCCTTTGATAGCAAACAAGTTTCTTCTGAGATTTGTAAAGTCATAGCCATATCCAAACAATACACATTTTCATTCCTTAGGGTTCTCAGCAGAATCTGTTTTTCATCCAGTATTTTGAATCCTGGAGCAAGAATGATACATTCTTGTTCTGTAAACAGAATGTTGTTTTTCTTATCACATACTTGTGATACACTCAGCAAATTATACTTCAACTGTTCAACATAGAAAACATCAGAGAAGTTTAGCTTTCCATTTGATACTTGACCTTTACTTGTGATCTTTCCTCCTTTAACATCCCCACCAAAAGCAACGTATCCACCATCACACTGTTCAAACTTTTGAAGACATTCTCTGTCTCCAGTCATGTGCCTAGAGCAGCCACTATCTACATGCCATATATTCTTCTTTCTCTGAGGTGGCTTGCCCTGCACATCAATAAAACAAGTTAGTTTCTTTTAGGAACCCAAGCCAGTGTGGTCTTGGGTTTTCCTTCAGCATTGAAATAAGTAAATTGCTTTAACACTTGAGAATGTTTCAAGTAAGGACCGTCAACACCATAAGGCATCAATCTGAAACCAAGATTCTCTGTTGTTGAAGGTCTTTGAATAGTGTTACCTGTAATAACTTCATTACCATTCTTTCCTCTAGGCACATACTTTTAAACAACTACAGGCTTTCCTTTGAAGATCTGTTTTGGTGTTCTAGATTTGTTAAGCTTGGAAGACAAGTTGAACCTAGACTTTTTATTTATAGGATTGTGAAAACACTGTTTTGCAATATGATTTAGTTTCCCACAAATAAAGCATGCTTTTGGCTTGATCTGTTTGATGATTACACCATAGATTTGAAACATCTTTTGATTCCAGTTTCTCTTATTTCCTCTAGCCTTTGTTTGTTGTAATGGTGTATGCCCTGAGGAAGATGCTTCAGAAGATGTGTGTGCAGCTTTCTTCTGTTCATGTAATTCAAATTCTGGTTTAGGATCAACAAATACCTCTTTTGGAAAATCCTTATCATTCCTGTATTTTTCAACAACTTCTTTTGTTGGAGGAATATAAGTTTGATTGAATGGAGGAGACACTTCTCTATATCCTAATCCAATTTTTAATTTATCATGAATTTGACTTTGAATAATGTTTTCAACTGTTTTAGAAGCATATTGAAACTTGTCAATGTCAAGTTTAACCTTTTCAGACTTCTGCATTTCAGTGTTAAGTTGCTTCTTGACTTCTTCTAGTTCAAAAACAAGTTTTTCATTTTCTCTTTTTAATTGACAAATATCATCTTGACACTTTTTCTTATTACTCACATATGCTTTTACTTGTTGTTCAAAACTAGCAATTATTAGACTTGTTTCTCTGCTTCTTTCCTCAGATTTTGACAAAGTTTCACATACAACTTTGTTATGATCCCTGTATTTTTTAACAGTTTGAAGAAATTCTTCATTACAAAGTTTGAGCTTTACCTCTTTTGGCATGTCATCTGATTTTGTTGAAGTTTCTGCCATTAAAGCTTGATTTGATGTGGCAAATTCAGCATGTTCACTTCAATCAAAGTGAGCATCTCCTTGTGACACCAGTGCTGTTGAATTGTTACTCTGAATGTTTCTGTTGTTGGATACTTCTTGTGATCCTTCATGCCTTCTTTCTCCTCTACATTCCCTTGCAAAGTGTCCATGTTTGTGACATTTGTAACACTCAACCTTGCTTTTGTCAAACCCAGCTTTATCATCTCTTTTAATACCAAAGTCTTTTCTCCCAGTTCTTTGAATGAACCTTTTTGCCCTTAGTGTGAGCATTGCCATTTGCCATTTAATATCCATCTCCTCTAGATCATCTGGATGAGTTTGTTCTAAATCATCATTCACCAATGTGGACTTGGCATGACTTGCAAAAAATGCTTCTAGTACATCATCACTTGTTGCATTCACCCTGGAAGTTTGAGAACCAGATGTAACTTCACCAATTGATGAAACAAATGCTGCATTTTGAGAAAAACTTGAAGGTTTCCTTTTTGCTTCCACTTCTACTTCAAAGACTCTAAGATCATTGTAAAGATCATCCAATTATTTTCCTTCCAGATCATCACTTTGTCTAGATGCAACTGTGTACATAGTCCATTCCTCACCCAGTAACCTTAGAAACTTTCTGTTGACATCATCTTGGTCGATTATAACTCCTGCAGTAGCCAATTCTCCAACCAATTTGTTGAATCTGTCAAATGTTTGTGTCATAGTTTCTTCCTTCCCTGCACTAAAATTCTCATACTATTGTTTGAGTATAGATCTTTGATTTCGTTTGGTACTTTTTGTTCCAGAGAACCTTTTCTCTAATGCTTGCCAGAGTTCTTTTGCTTGCTCACATCTACTAAATTGATGCTGATATTCATTTGGTATAGCCAATAACAGAGTACTCAAGGCCTTCATCTCACTCTGTCTTTCTTTCCTCTCCAAGTCATTCGCTGGAGGATCTCTAGGTAATTTGTTTCCATCAGCATCTACCTTTTGAGTACCCTTAGGGCCATTCACAATGATGTCCCACGTCATATAGCCAGTAAGGAGAATATATTGCTTAATCCTTATTTTCCGCATATCGAAATCGTTTGGTTTCAACATTGGAACTTTTGTTAACATCACGCCATCAGTCATGTCACCCATGATGTTTTGTGTCACCCAAGAACTTCTGTTTTTGATTTGTTCTTGATGATCTTGGATTCAAAGCTATAACGTAGCTCTGATACCACTTGTTAAGATCGAATTAAACACACAATAACAATCCAAGATTTGAAACAACTAGTTTGCGGAAACAACTAATCGAATTATCAAGAACAATGATTATAGAATACGAATAAACACCATAAGCCCCAATGCATTAATTCAAAACGAACCAACACACGTACAATTCTTCTCAATTGTAAGGGTTTTTCCCTTGAGGCTCGTCTACTTTTCTACCCTGAACAACATCTATATATATACTACGAAATAACAAACCATACGCAATAGTAGATGTTTATCGAGATCATTTAGCTAAGGATAGACACAATGTTATCTTCTCATAGCTATCACTCCGGAATATTTCAAAACAAAGTTTATCACTAAAACTGCGTGAACAAACTTGAATTTTTATCCTTATCCCATCCTTGAAGATCACTGCCTATATTAATTATGCTCGCCTGTACAAACTACGAGCACCTGCACTAAACACCAACACCTGTACTAACTTTCAAACAAAATAATTTCCCACATATTGAAGTTCTTGCCATCCACTTTAATATCATCTCATCTCATTTATTGTTTTGTGATCACATATTAGAATTGCAACGGTTGGGTTTTAATCTTGATAGGGTTGTTTGATTATTATTTAAATAATATTTAGTTTGAATTTTATGAGATAAGTTTTAGTTGGAGTTAATAGATTATTTAGGAGTTTTCCTTTAGAATAGGAAATAGTAGGTAGAAGTTGGTTTATCTATTAACTTTATTAGGCTATCCGTTATACTCCCCCTTTTTTCTTTCCTTACTCACTGCCACATCAGCACAGCATCATTTTTCCTCCCCTTTCGTTTCCCTTATCCACTACAAGTGTTATACCTTCCCTTTTCCCTTTCTCTTCCCTCCCCCTATTTTTTATTTTATTTTTATATTAAATAAATCATTATTAATTAAATAATAATTTTCATTAATAACAAAAATATTTAAAAAACTACAACCAAAATTTCAAAAAATCTAAACTACAACTAGTCTTCGTTCCCGGTTCCTTGAATACTCCAAATGTGTTCGGCCAAGTCGTACAGAAGGTTGATATGAGTCTTCCGGTTATTGACTTGTCGAACGTTTTCTGCCCGTTGTTCCACACTGATATGTGCTTCAATATCATCCGCTACAAGGTCGTCATCATCGAAATCATAAATCGTAGTTCCTTCGTCTTCGAGACTACTGCTCAGGTGAGTTATCACTAACTTACTCATTATGATATGATATGTATATGTTGTGAGTATATGTTATGTGAAGTTATGTTTTAATGAATTGTTATATGATATTACGTGATATATGTGTTATGTGTTATATGGCAGAACGGGTTGGTTAAGATCGACTTGACAATCCGGAGGTGGCAAGGTTGGTTTTTATAACCATCGGATAGGTTGGTTTTTATAACCATCAGAATAGGTTGGTTTTTATAACCAACGCAGATGCAAATTGCATCAAAGGTCAGGTGGACCATATGTGAAAGGGTCAGATGGACCGTATGTGATTATGTGTATATGTGGTATTATGCCTACGGTATATGATATCCGTTATAAGGTGTAAGTAATGTGTTTCTCACTAAGTTTTATGTTTACCCGTTGTTATGATTTTTCTTTTCAGGTACTTCAGGTAAGGACAAGGGGAAGTCTCCGGCTTGACAGCAATTTTTCCTCACTCTGATTTTATAATGCTTAATGTAATGTCTGTTTGTAACTGTTTTGTACGTTTGAATGTTGTATTAAAATATTTTTGGTTATGGTTTGTATTTTGAGACACCGTAATACTTCACAAGTCGATATATCTAGTTGAATGGTGTCTAGAATAGTCGCTTCGGCTTGGTTGTGGATTTTCCGAAAGGTCATGTACCGAAAGGATCCTGGCCCCCGATCGACGTACTTGGCCATTTAATTTGATAGTCAAAAGTGACGTGTTTAGTAATTGTTTTAAAAAAAAAACATTTGGGATGTTACAACTTGGTATCAGTGCGTTGGTTTGAGAGAATCGGGCATACACTTGTGTGTGTTCCGGACTTAAACCTTGGTTTTTATTTTTAAAAGTTTTGAAAAATGTTTTCAAAAAGAGAAGGCTGTCATGCGGAACTTCATGTCCTGGTGAGTAGGTTATGATTATATATATATATATTCATCTTTTGGACTTATATTATATAATGAATATGATTGTTATGCTAGTAGCTAGGGTACTTAGCATAAATATGGCCTTGTGTGTTTATTTAAGTGCTTTAGAAATGATTTATGTTATATTTTATCTTATGTAAATTATGAATAGTATCTGCTAGGTAAAATATTAATCACATAGGTTTAGAATCCTTGATTTGGCCTTATTACATGTTCTTGTTTGATTGTTGCGGTGGGGTAGAATCAAATATTCGAATACCTATAGGTTTAATATTATGCTTAGTATGTATTTATAAAATGCAAAAGGTTATAAATAATATAATGACTTGATGTGTTAAGATGGTTTATTGATACATAATCCAAGCCCGTGAATCGAGAAACGATGTGGTAGTGATGAGATCGAATGTGTAAAATATATTTGGAATAATATAAGAGCTCGTATTATCACAAATATACGGTACACATTAGAACTTATCAATGTCATAAAGAATCTTGTGAATCTGGTGAGGGATATTTGTGTGAGGATTATGCTGTTAGGTTAATAATGCCTTAGACTATTTAGGGTTATTTCTTAACATGTATTTATATTATAAATGTTACTAAGCATGGGGAAAACAGTATATAATGCCTACCTAACTTATGGTGCATTAGTATCACTCCATAATGGTTAACACGAGAAACCGCAGAACGATCCATGTTGGTGAGGGGACTAGTCGTCTTCAAGAGGGGATCGTTGAAAGTACAAATGATGAAACTATTCGATCTACACCTGTGATGGGTGAGGGAACGTCCACACCGAACACTATCGTATCCCAAATCGGAAAAGTGTTGAAAGAAATACTTCCTAGTATGTTTGTACAGATGCAGAACTAAATGAATCCAAATGTTGTCAGGGAGCCGCCGAATGGATGTCAATTTCGTGATTTTACAACTTGTAAACCCCATGTTTGAAGGACAACCGGATCCTGTACTTAGCAACCGTTGGATTGCTAAGATTGAAGATTCTTTCCGTACATTTTCTTGTGCGGAAAATCAGAAGATTCTGTTTGCAGCAAACTTTCTACAGGGAGCTGCAATAGATTGGTGGACGGTTCTAGTCAAACGAAAAGGTGAACAGATTCTTGAGTCCATGACTTGGGAACAATTCAAGACGTTGTTCTTGGATATGTTTGCACCGCAAGTAGAGATCGAGCGGATCAGCACAGAATTTTAGGTAATGAAACAGACAACCAAGTCTGTCACGGAAATAAATGGGAAATTTCTTGAAAAATCGGTATTTGCCCAGAATATGTGGCAAATGAGAAGATGAAGATGTATCGATACTTGAACATCTTAAAAACGGAGATCCGAGAGTTTGTGGATTCACGAGGATTCAAAACTCTGGATCAAATGATGACTGCTGCAAGATCCCGAGAGTTGGAGCTCGAGAAACAAGAACTGGAAAGAGGTAGCAAAAGAAAGACCGGGACTCTTGAAGCAGCTGGTAAGAAACAGAAGTTTGGTAACACCAAACATGAGGCAAAGAAGGAGGTATCTCGCTGTACTCGTTGTGGGAAGAATCACACGGGAGTATGTAATGTGGGTACCAACAACTGCTACAAATGTGGAAAGCCGGGACATTTGATCAAGGATTGTCCCACTAAAGCTCAAATATGTTTTAATTGCTTCGAGCCTGGTCATATCAGGACTAATTGTGCTCAACTTGTTTCGGGAAGCGTTAAAGCTGTAGCACCTGCTACTCTAAGAATTACCGACGGTCGACAGGGTAAAGCTGACTCCAAAACTACGGGGAAGGGACGTGCCTTCCAACTCACTGCGGAGGAAGCTAAAATCCAGTCTGACGTGGTTGCAGGTACTTATCTTGTTAATTCAGTACCCGTACTTGTATTGTTTGATTCTGGTGCTAGTAGATCATTTATATCTTTTACTTTTTGTGGAAACTTTTTATGTACTCCTGATAAGTTAGAGTTTCCATTAGAAGTAGAAATTACCGATGATAAACTTCTTAATGTTTCGACGGTGTATAAAGATGTTTTGATAGAGTTAGATGACGAGAAATTTTCAATAGACCTTATTCCTATTGCTATGCGGGAATTCCATGTTGTTATTGGCATGGATTGGTTAGGTCGTCATCAAGCTGCTCTTTTGTGTAAGCAAAGAATGGTGCAGATTCAGACTCCAAGGGGGGGAGAACTCACCATTTTTGGCGAACGAAGAAAAGGTGAAGTGGCTTTATGTTCGATGTCTAAAGCCAGAATATATTTACGCCATGGATAAACTGCTTTCTTGGCATACATCTTGGATAGTAAATTGGAGAAGAGAAAGCTTAATGTCTCAGATGTTCCGGTAGTTTGTGACTATCCGGAAGTATTTCCAGAAGACCTACCCGGAATCCCTCCCGATAGACAAGTGGAGTTCAGAATCGACCTTGTATCGGGTGCGGCTCTGATAGCTAAAACCCCATACCGATTAGCTCCACCAGAGATGAAGGAACTTATGAGTCAATTGAAAGAGCTTCTTGACAAAGGGTTCATTCGACCAAGTAGTTTACCATGGGGAGCGCCAATTTTCTTTGTGAAGAAGAATGATGGATCATTCAAAATGTGTATCGATTATCGGGAACTAAACAAAGTGACGGTAAAGAATAGGTATCCATTACCTAGAATCGATGACTTATTTGATCAATTGCAAGGAGCTGCATGGTTTTCAAAGATCGACCTTCGATCAGGTTATCATCAGCTTAAAGTCCACGAAGGGGATATTGCTAAAACGACATTCAGAACACATTATGGGCATTATGAGCGTGTGGTCATGCCTTTTGGACTCACAAATGCTCCGAAAATATTCATGGATTTGATGAATTGAGTATGCAGACCTATGTTAGAAAGGTCGGTTATTGTGTTCATTGATGATATTCTTATCTATTCAAATACTCGGGCAGAGCATGAACATCATATTCGTGAAGTCTTGGAAACGTTGAAACGAGAAAAACTCTATGCAAAATTTTCAAAGTGTGAGTTTTGGCTTCAAGAAATCCAATTTCATGGATATCTCGTAAATAAAGATGGGATTAAGGTGGATCCAGCGAAGATTGAAAGCAATTATGAAGTGGGAAACACCAAAGAGTCCAACGGGGATTCGTAGTTTCTTGGGTTTAGCCGGTTACTACAGGAGATTCATCCGAGACTTTTCAAAGATTGATGTTCCTTTGACAAAGCTAACAGGGAAAGACGTGAAGTTTGATTTTGGAGACAAACAACAAAGGGTGTTTGAAGATTTAAGAGAGAATTTATGCAAAGCGCCTGTTTTAACTCTACCTGATGGGGTGGAAGACATGGTTGTTTACTGTGATGCTTCACAAATTGGGTTGGGTTGTGTACTTATGCAATGAGGAAAGGTTATTGCCTACGCTTCACGGCAATTGAAACCACATGAAGAAAACTACCCAACTCATGACCTGGAACTCGCTGCTGTAGTTTTTGCCTTGAAGATTTGGAGACACTATTTATATGGTGTCAAATGTACGATTTATACGGATCACAAAAGCTTAAAATATTTTGTCGATCAAGAAAATCTGAATATGAGGCAAAGACGGTGGATGGAGTTAATTAAGGATTACGACTGTGAAATACTTTACCACCCTAGTAAGGCTAATGTCGTTGCGGATGCACTGAGTAGAAAGTCTACTTGTGTACTTTTATGAGTGGAATGTCTTCGATTAACAATTTCTACTTCGTTATTTGACTTAATACATTCAGCTCAAGTGGAAGCCATCAAGAAAGAGAATCATCATAAAGAACGAATCAAAGGTCAAGTTGTTAAGTTTATCAGGGTCGGGATTTACTTACACGTTTTGGACGAATTTGGGTACCGAATGTGGAAGATGTTAGATTGACCTTATTGAGCGAGGCTCATAAATCTAAATTTTCTATTCATCCTGGTGCTACAAAAATGTACAGAGATCTGCGAGAAGATTATTGGTGGCCGGGAATGAAACGGGATGTGGCAAAATATGTCGAAAAATGGTTAATGTGTTTAAGGGTGAAAGTGGAGCACCAAAGGCCACATGGTAAACTCCAACCGTTAAAGATTCCGGAATGAAAATGGGAGAACATAACGATGGATTTTATTACTAAGCTACCTCGAACCCCGAGGAGTTTTGATACCATTTGGGTTATCGTGGATAGATTGACGAAGAGTGCACATTTTATTCCGATTCGTGAAACTTTCTCATCAGCGGCCTTGGCCAATGTGTATGTGAAAGATGTAATATCTAGGCATGGTGTGCCAGTGTGGGTGGTGTCCGATAGATATACGAGATTTACCTCTAGATTTTGGGAGAAGTTTCACAAGGAATTCGGAACGAGATTACACTTCAGTACAATGTATCACCCTCAGACAGATGGTCAAAGTGAGCGGACGATACAAACGCTTGAAGATATGCTTAGAGCATGTATTTTTGATTTTGGAGGTAGGTGAGATACTTATATTCCATTAGCGGAATTCTCTTACAACAATAGTTTTCATGCAAGTATTGGTATGCCACCATACGAAATATTGTACGGAAGACGATGTTGAACTCCTATTTGTTGGGGAGAAGTTGGGCAACGTGAAATTGGAAGTACGGAAGTGGTTCAGAAGACAACAGAAAATATGAAATAGATCCGTGAAAGACTTCGAGCTGCACAAAGCCGACAAAAGAGCTATGTCAATAAAAGATGTTCAGATTTAGAGTTTCAAGTGGGAGACTTTGTTTTACTCAAAGTTTCACCATGGAAAGGCGTTATCCGTTTCCGAAAAAGGGGGAAACTAAATCCTCGTTTTATCCGGCCATTTAAAGTGATTGCTCATGTTGGCAAGGTAGCATATAAGTTGAAACTTCCAAAAGAATTATCTAATATCCATAGTACATTCCACGTGTCTCATCTGCGGAAGTGCTTAGCCGATGAAACAGCATTTGTACCATTGGAAGATATTACCGTGGGATGATAAGCTTAATTACATTGAGAAACCAATTGCAATTCTTGATCGTAAAGTTAAGAAGCTACGGAACAAGGAAGTTGGCATCGTCAAAGTTCAATGGGAACATCGACGAGGATCGGAATGGACTTGGGAGCCCGAAGAAGAAATGAGAAAAAACTACCCAGAATTATTCAAATGAAGATTTCGAGGACGAAATCGTATTTAAGTGGGGGAGAGTTGTAATACCCGTTTTTCGATTATGTATTTATTTTTATTAATGAAATAAAGAGTTGATTATTCTTTAGTAAATAAATATATATTGCACATCAGAGATATATTATATATATATATGTTATACTGTCAAATAACACCCTAATGCGCGGTGAGTTCGCCGAAAAATTTATGGGAATTCACTATATTTTAGAGGGCAATTATATATACGAGTTGTATATATTGCAAGCTATTTTCATGTGTCGAATCAGTTCGAAAATTTAAAGACTCGACTGAAATGACGATTACGTGCCGCGTAAGTGACTTGTTACGCGACGCGTAAACAGTGAATTATTGAGATATGAGTGGATGAATACTTTTTATGAGTGGGCGGAGAAATTATTGACGCATTACGTGGAAAGCTGCCGAACGTAAATCGATTCTCGATTATTTTAATTTGCGCGCCGCGTAAGTATTGGGTTACGCGCCGCGTAATCTCACTTTACAGCCACTATATATAGAACACTTATTCAGCCGTTTTGAGGGTTATTATTTCGACTTTAAACTCTCTCTACACTATATATATGAGTTGGTAAGGCAGATATCCTTTTTGGAGGTGTTAGGAAGCTCGGGTGGAGTCATTTTGAAGATTGAAACGTCGTTGTGCTACCCGCGAGTTATTCGGATCGGATCTAACATTCTAGAAGTGATCATCTAAGAGGTATGCTTCTCATGAAACTAGTATGATACGATGTGTTATGCGGTTAAGATTACATTTTGATGTTAAAAGTCGTGTTATCCAGTGGTAAATATATGCATGATATCATTATAAGATCTAGATATATACTGGACTGTTGAGAAAAACCGACTGTCGACGTTCCGGGGATGGTACTTGATTACGCGACGCGTAACAAGTAGAATACGCGCCGCATAAATTCTTTTGAAGTTAGAAGTCGATTTAATCAGTGTTATCTATATCTATACTAAATGAAGAACCATGAAATCCTAAGTGGCATGCTTAATATTCCTTCAAAACCTCAATTCAGTCATATCATTGATTTGTATAATCTGAGTTGGAATATTTGGGCTTGTGAGGCAATCTTCGATGGGCTTTGAAAGGAACCTGGGCTGCGATTGAGTGAACATAGCAGGGTCATTAAATTTGGTTTTCTAAATGGCCGACTAACGACGCGGTATGCTTTCATCGACGGAGGTATACCGAGCGACCGAATGACGTCCTATGGCAACGAAGCACTTAAGGCATGCGTTACAGTCGGTTCAGCAGTCTTCTTATTCGATAGGGTTTGTTCGTCCCCAAAGGTACGCAGATCCTTCTTTCATCCCCTGTGATCGAAGTTTTGCTCAATCAATTTTTCATGTACGCTTATCAGTTAGAGTTTCTGCTCATTATCCGAAAACCCCACGAGACCCAATCAATCGATTGATTGACTTGTGTATGTTGTTCTCTTTCAAAGTGATTCCTGCAATCCTGTTTTACGGTTGTTATTTTAGATATTTTGATCTGGATAATCGAATGCGGTTTTTTTTCCTGTGTTTGTTCTTCATAAGACTGTTACTCGAGAGGGCTTCTGTGTTGAAATCAAAAGACGAGGGCTTAAGATAATATATTGATTGGGAAGATTTTGAACATTGCTCTTTATTGCAATTTCCCCTTTGTAATATTTTGATTACTTCAACTATATTTACTTTATGGTAGTTTACGTAACACTTTACTAAGCAGTCAGGGAATGTTGTAGAAGAGTGCAAATTGAGAGTGATATATGTTCCTCCAACCACATCAACTTCAGCGACTGAACAAGAAATAGAGGAAGTGTATTCATCAAATGTTCCTGGGGTAGATAAGGGAAATTTGAGTGGCCCGGAGGTTACTTTTGGTTCATTAAATCATCATTTTTCTTGATTCCTTCTCATTATCTCTGATCATGTTATAACAATGTTTTCTTTCTAATTTGATTTTTTTATCTTTGCAGGTTCAAGAGCATATGTGGATACTCATGACAAATCCTTAGAGGTGAGTTGATATATACAAACATTTTTAGCATTTTTTTAGCAAGTTATGTGGCAACACTATTAGCACAATGGAACATATGACAGAAGTCAGAATCAGAATTAGATAACCGGGTTTAGTGCACCAAATAGGCAAATATTACAAATTCTCACTTTCTTGCTAAGTGTCGCCTTCCTTTCCATCATGATAATTTGTCAATTCTGGTCTGTTTGGCGTTTGCCTATCAACAACAATCATCGGTTGTTTAGCTTCAACTTTAAAGTTGATCTAATTTATAGTTTGCAATTTTAAAAAAGAAGTGAAAATGAAGAAGATAGCGAAAATGAGAAACCACAACTTACATTCGGTCCTAACTTTTTACATTTTACTTATCATGATAATGAAGAAGATAGCGACTTTGATTATGATGAGACAAAAGTATACTGAATGCTGCAAATCAATCATTAATGAGGATGCTGTAAGTGTAATTGCATCATGCCTATTCTATAATGCACACCATAATATCTTTTTATAGTGTTGAAGGCCTTGCAAGACATGATGCTTTGTGGTGGATCTGAGTCTGCCATTATACCGGTAGGTATTTTTGAGTTTTCTTGAAGATTTGGTTGAATCTTGAGATAAAGTTGAAGAATTTTGCAGGAATAGGAGGTTTTGCGGCATGTAAAGCTTTAAGTGAGCGAAACGGTGATCCTACCAAAGCTTCACGACCATGGGATTCGGTATATGTCTTTGTTCTTTTTTCCGTCTATTTCTTTTTATTTTTGTCAGATTTTGTAATATTCCGATACACTTGAACAGGGACGTGACGGATTTGTATGGGAGAAGGAGTTGGAGTTCTGTTGCTAGAAGAACTTGAGCATGCTAAAGTATGTTGATATATTTTGGAGATTTTTGTGGCAATGTTGCTAAAGATATATGCTTATCATCTTTCTTTTTCTGATTTTGTTATAACTTGCTGTAGGACAGAAACGAGGCGCTAATGTCTATGCAGAAGTTTTGGGAGGAAGCTTTAGTTCTGATGCTTATCAAATGACACAGCCTCACCCTGAAGGTAGATCAAACAAACTCTCTTATGCATGATGTAAGATGTATGATGAATGTAAAAAGTAACCGAATATCGCGCATATCTGTTTGTACCACTATTAGGTAATGGTATAATATTGTGCATTTAGAATGTGTTATCTACATCAACGCCAGCAAGGGGACAACAACGAATACCACGCTATTGTTCATTGTTTTGGCCAGAATAAATAGGTGACGAGATCGATAAACTACTTAACCATTCTCATGAAACAAAATTACTTGCATTAATCAGTTCTTTTTATATGAAAATTTTATTGTGTAGTTGAGGTTGAACTCTACAAAATCAATAATAGATCACCTTTTGGGAGCTGCTGGTGTTGTTAAAGCTATTGCAACTATGCAGGTAATGCAATGAAGTAGTTTGTAGCTGTATTTTCTTGAACCATTTGTTTGTAATTTTAGTTTTGGTACGTTATGTAGATGATGCGGACGGGTTGGGTACATCCAAATCTTAATCTTGACCATCCAGACAAAGATGTGGTATATATGACTTCCTACCGGTTTCTTCTCTTCTAATTAGTAGTAGCAATTTCAACCCAAGTACTCATAATTGGACTCGGGTTGCAGAGAAAAACCGGGTCAAACATATTCAAAGTGGTTGAAACTCTATTTGAAAATGCATATAACCTCCTACATCATCTAATTCAAAGATTTTCACTGTTATTGTACTAAATTATGACGCGTTCATTGTTTTATAAAGATAAGAAAAAGTGTTAGCGGACCAACTCAACCAGACTCTATCGATTTCAACCAGGCTGACCTGACTATCTTATCACCTCTAATTGTAATGTAATTAAATCAACCTAACAATATTTATATATGAAACAGGACATGAATGTGCTTGTGGGTCCAAACTCCAAAGAAAGAAAGGTTGGATATCAAAGTGGCCCTATCGAATTCATTTGGGATCTGATGATTCGTTTACTCCATTCGTGGGTTAGTTGTAGGGTGAGTTGAGAGTGACTCAATGAAGCCCAACGATTGGCTTGCTTGGCGGTACGTTTGGAATCGAAGGCTTCATTCGGTTGTGAAGAGGAGTCCAGTTACGTTTGTTGCTCATAGCGGTGTATAAACAGTCCCCAATCTGGTTGACATCGAAACAGATAGTAAACATACCTGCTGTCAAGGTGGACAAGGTGAATTACTCTTCTGATACCAAATTTCTGTTGGATTTAATCTCGAAGCCCTACCTTCATCAAAGGTAAAATAAATTGATCACCAAAGTCATTAGACTTTTTACTTAACTGATTCTTAGATATACTATTTACATTCAGATTAGTTACTTCATTTTTGGGAAGTATAAGATGGATTGTCACATGCATTTTCGAGACGTTAGTCATTTATTTCATTGGTATGAAAAAAGATTGCTATTAAAAATGTATTTTTTACAACTAAAAAATATAAAGCCAAAAGCATATTCTGCATATCAATTAAATTGTCGTGGTTTATTGAAACAAGTCTGGTGGTTTGAGTAAGAGGTTGGGTAACATAAACTATTTCTTTTTATAGTTTCTCTGACTATTTAGGTTGCATAGTTCATGAAAACATGTTTGGGTTAGGTTGATTATCGATGTATTTAATTGGTTCAGGTTGCTGGGTGAACTTATCGTCGATGTTCGAATCTTGAATATGTGGGAGAGTTCATTCGAGAACCGTTGTTAGTGCGAGAACCGCGAGAATCAATCTCAGCCGTTCCTTGGATATGGGAAGTTCATGGATGGAGAGCGTGGAGGGATAGAGTATGGCATGGTGAATGTAAGGAATTCATGGGTAGGCAATGACATTGAAGGAGGGGGAATTAGACGGCTCAGATTGGTTCTCGCGGTTCTCGCACTAAGAATGGTTCTCAAATGAACTTCTTCCCTTGAATATATCCAGCTTGCGAGTGCTCTAAAACTTTGGAGAAACATGGTGCAGGAAATGCAAAACTAAGATGTCATTATTTGGTATGTTTTCCTTCTCATATTCCATGAAATCAACATAATACGTGCTTGAATGCTCATATATTCGGAGAACATTTCTAAGTTAGTGATGGTTAAGTTCTTTTTCATTCTTTGCTGAAACTTAGACTTTGTATCTGATTTCTACAGATATTTAATCATTTACTTAAGCTAGCATTTATCTGTTTCAGTGTATCACTTTTAATACAGGCTATGGACATTGTTGGGGTGATTTCTGCTCTAACAGGTGCAACATTAGTGCATTTGCTTATGATTACTCATGTTATATAATCATATTTATTTGCAATAAGAAATTGTGATATGTTTAACATTTGTACATTCATTTATCGATCTTCTAATTTCTATCTTTTGGTGTTCATTCTGCAGATTCTATCGGGGTTACCGTTTCTGTGGTCATATCCAATTGCATATCTATCTAAAGCCTTCAATCTTGGACGTGTATTTATCCACTTCTGATAACCTTCTAAGCCCAAATTTTGCAGAATTATGCAATCAATCAGAATCTTTATAGTTTTTAATATTACATTGAGTCATATAAATATAAACCTTGTAATTTATTCAAGTTTTCCTAGCAGAAATATCAGGATACAACCTCAACTCCTTGGCAAACTCGGTTCTCGCTTGTGTACAAGTACTGCTAGAAGACAAACCTATTGCTGAATCCATTGAGGTCTTTCCTTTTGAATCAACATGGAGAGTGATCAAGGCGGTAGATTCCGACGTTCCCAGCCCTCTTCACCAACAAGACAATGAAAAAGAGGAGGTATGATTATTGAATAAAGATTCTATTTTGATCATATTTCTTTTGTGGTTACTCAATTTTATGTAACTCAGCCTGTTTGTTTCTTGGGTTTTTGATGATAAATAAGAAGAAATTACAACAATGGGAATCCCTTAGTGCAAGATTCGCTGGAGCTGCAAATGTTCCTTTTTTACTGCTCCAATTGTCTCAGATTGTACTCAATGCTCGCAATCTTCTTTCCGGAAACAAGGCTGCGCTTTTCGAGGTCCCATGGCTTGTATCTACTCATCTTATTCCAGTTTACAGGGTGTTTGGCATTGTGCATTGAGAGTGATTATGTGATATGAATTTATCAGATTAGGTAACTCAATGAATATATGATAATCAGATGGTTAGTTGTTTTGTGTTTGCTAAGTCTTGAATATCAGATTGGAATGAGTTATGTTTGACCCATATATAATCAGATAAGCATAATCAGTGGGTGCTTGAGATTGCACATTTAAACAGATTATGCTTATAACAACTGCTTCTTGATAAGAAAATAAACTTATTTCACTTAAAAGTAGTGTAAATCCACCAAGAATAATCATTTTGATAAGTACTCTCAAACTACTTACTTTAAAAAAAAAAAAATCCAAACATTGGAAACGGACGACTTAAGAACACAATAATCAGCGGTTTTGTTTATCAGCGAATGTAAATTGTTGTAGGGAATGTTTACCGGAATTCTTGGAAACTTGTCGTTGCTAAGAGATCTTGGATGGCCACAACGTCATAGGAAACGGTCAGATGTACAACCTGCAAATCATGAAAAAGAATGGTAACCCCGCGGGATTTCATGGAAGTGAATGGAAGCGGATGTTTGAAGACCTTGATATTTGATTCCAAG
The DNA here is from genome assembly GCA_947179395.2 of Pulicaria dysenterica. Lineage (NCBI taxonomy): Eukaryota > Viridiplantae > Streptophyta > Magnoliopsida > Asterales > Asteraceae > Pulicaria > Pulicaria dysenterica. The sequence goes on from OX359291.1 coordinate 42,240,937, forward strand.
CAAGTAGTGGTATTTACACATGAATGCAATCATGTGTTCAAGGCCTCCGTCTTTAACATGCAAGAACTGTACACAAGTGAAGCCCTCATCCTAATTTAGCTTTTCTAGCGATATTTGTAGATATTATCATGTTCCCAACAACACTTGTCCGCCCAAGAGGGCGAATACCAAATGTTGGCGCTGATAAGAGCGTGTTTGAGAAGGTTGTTGATGCAAGTGCCCTTGAACATAAACGACTGGTAGGACAAAACAACCAATCATTCCATGATAACAATATTACATTCTTCTTTTTAAAACGTTTACAAATGCGAGTTTACATATTATTTAATTAAATTGCAGACTATTCCACCAGAGTATGCAAGGGAGCATGATTTGATACGTTTTAACAAAGCTAGGATCATATTTGGTAACAAGGAGTTGGAGATCAGGATGACTAAGTATAAGAGGAACCTCCGAGGCAAAATTGATGATCATGTGGTTCTCGACGGACCAAGCTGGAACTACTTCAAAGAATTTGTACAGTTTAGGGATAGCACCACACTTTTCTTCACGCTCGACACCCACACACTTCACCGCCATCAACTAAAATTCACAGTTGTGTAGATCTAACCATGGAATCATATGTACAACAAACTAAGCTTATTCACGACTTTGGGTTTTTGGACACTTTTCCTGTCTTTTTGCTTCCACATATGAACAGCTAAATCATGCATTCATATGCATTCATATGTATGTATATATTTCATAGATTAGTCCTAGGTATCGAAGTTATCGTTACTTAGTATCTACTATATACAAACTTCTTTAGTATAACCACCAAATAGGAAGTACAATACACACAAAATTTAGAATACAGCCCCGTGTTTACACGGGCTTGATACCTAGTTTATATATTATCAGATATAAGTATATACTGAATTAACTAGAAAATCGACTGTCGATGTTTTGGTGAGAATTGAGGGTTACGCGACGCGTACGTCTCTAAGGACGCGCCGCGTAATTCCCCGAGACAGAAACTGGAATTTATCGTTAACGATATTTAAGTCAGTTTGCTGGATGTGTTAAATACTGTTTTTGGACAGTAGACTTATGGTGAGGAAGTTGTGTTGAAAATCCTATCGTAGGGTATTATCGGTTTACACGAGTATATTCCGGATAATTATTGTGTTGAACCAGTTTATTTTTTGAGACTACGGCTGTCAGGTGAGTTATCACTAACTTATTATGATATGATATATGTAACACCCTCTCAACCGGCCTAGATTAATAAGATAATTAGTTTACTAATCTAGAGATTTAAATTTGGTTATGTGAAGTAAATGTTATTATTATTTGATTATTTTTATATGTTTATTAAATGTGTATTTATTCGTAATTATAGAAAATGAATAATTAATTTAATAAAATTGAATTTGTGAGATGAGGCGTCCCATGTTGGTGACACATAGTCACCAACATCATCTCTCATGTCCATTTACATGCAAATTTGATAAGTGTGAGTGTGTGTTTATGTGTGTGTGCTCTCGGCCGGATAAAGAAAGAAAATAAGAACAAAGAATCAATTAAACCAATCTTGTGTTTAAGTTCTTTGATTTGAAGATTTCGAAACCTAGAGGTTAGATTACATCTTCTGTTAATTAATGAATTCTATGTGAAATTATTGAATAAATAAGTAGAAACCCGAATGAATGCATGAACCATGATGATTTGATGATTTGATGATTTAGGTTGTTGCATGTTAGACTTATGTGTTATATGATGATCATAATGTGTTTATAATGTTATCTGAGTAGTTAGATTTCACTATATGATCAAATCAGATTAGAATCGATGATGAAAGTGAAGTTATGTATGAAATTGATGTGTTCGGAATTGGACTTATGAATGGTTCGGAATTCATGTTTGAATTAATCGGAATTGATGAATTCCGATCTAAATGATCGGAATTGGAATGCTCGGAATCAATATTGTCTTGACCGGATAATTCTAACATTTTGACCGGAATTGATATTATTCGGAATGGCCCCTTGCTCGGAAATGACTATATTCGGAATTGCCTTTACTCGGAATTCCATTTAAACGGAATTATATCTATTCGCAATTGATGATTTGAAGTACTAAATCAGACTTGGATATTTCCTAACACTCTATTCGGAATATGCCTATGCTCGGAATTATAATTGACCGGAACTATGACTGATCGGAATGTACTCCTTGTTCGGAAATTGCCATTGATCGGAATTGGTGAATTCAATCGGAATTATATGCTGTTCGGAATTGTACTTTGCCCATGCTCGGAATTTGGGATTTTATGAGGAATCCAAATGAAGATGAAACTTAATGAACTATTTGAAGATTTCAAGATAAACATGAGTTTGTATATCCATTGTAGCCTTGACATATGAAAGAAGTATATGTATTGTCTAAGCTATGGAGTTAGAAGAATTCACAAGATACTTAAAGAGTTAGTATTTGTGAAGATGGTATATTACTTGAATATACATGGTTGTTATGTACTTATAGATCATTGGTACATGTGATATGTAAGTATATGTACATGATGATTATTTATACATATGTGGTATTTTGCTTATTGATGGATTGTTAAGCAAATACTGACTTGTGGTTACATTCACAGGAGGTGATAACACTCAGTATATTAGATAGCTGAGTATAGTGGGTGTTGAAGACTTTTGTGAGTGGATATATATCTCAGGATATATGGGATGTATTCCCTTGTTGCTTTGCTCCTAAAGATTGTATTATCTTGATGTTCTGTATATATACATGTTGATTCAGAGATCAGCTTAGTGGCTATTAGCTGGGCCTGTGCTTAGGGATTACCAGTATCCGATCTTGAGGGGAATTTGTTGCACTCAAGGGTGCTTGTACTGTTATCCAAGTTAGCAGGGCTATCGGTAAACCTTTGCTTTGGCCGGCTCTGGTTGTAGGTGCTTGCAGCACCGCTGGTTCTCTTAGTGGCTTTGAGCATTTTGTGTTTGAGCAGTATGCCCTGTATGTGCTTTGATATCTATTCTCTCACTAGCTTTGTGCTAATCCCCCACGGTTGTAACCTTTTTACAGGTCACTCTTGGTAAGACTTTTGGAGTGAAGCTGGGAATGTGGACTAATCATTACTCTGATGTTGATATTTTGTATAGAGCCTGTTTTGTAATTAACACCGTAGTGGAATTTTGTAAACTTAAAACATGATAAGTGTTGTAAATATCTTTCCATATTAATGTAATTATGTTATTTAAGCTTCCGCACGCGTTTAAAAGGTAATTTAAAAGTACGGTGTTACAAATTGGTATCATAGCCCCGGTTTGAGGATTTGCATTGGTGTTGTCGTGCAATACTCGAACCAAGGCTCTGGTCAGTCCAGTATTCCCAGGGTGGGTAATTAGTAGTGTACCTTTGAGGGTAGTTAGTGTGGTTGTACTAACGGATTTAAATCTAGCAACTGGTGAGATGTTGTGTATGAGACAGAATATGGCTGACAACGTGAACCAGACAACTACCCCTACGTTCCCCCAGAAGAAACAACAACCAGTCCTCCACTGCAGTAAATGAACAGTATAACCGAGCTGGTACTTCTCACAACGGTGAATATGATCAGCAGGATTATGTACTTCAATTAGAGGATACACTGCAAACTTTGAGGGATAGAATTAAACAATTGAAGCAGCAGCAACAACAATCCCAATCAACTCAATAAACTCAAACAATCCAGATGCCCCGGATATCAAATGTGTTTACTCAACTAATACCACCACTTGTTTACACTACAACACCTGTTAGCACGGTGTCAACGCCTTTCGGATCATTACCCTATGTGTCTATTCCACAAGTGACACAGCCTCATCAACCACAACAACAGAATTTCTTTATTCCATGGTATCCACAGGAGAGTTATAAGCTAATATGTCAGTACAAGGACTTCATGGATTGTCAACCACCGGAGTACTCTCGAAGCTCCGACCCGACTGTTATGCTGAACTGGTTAAGGGAGACGGTTAAGGCATTGGATGCCTGTAACTGTGAGGAGTCTGAGAGAGTAAAGTTTGCAACCCGATGACTGAAAGGTCAAGCGGCTACATGGTCGGATTCTCTGACCGCACATATTGAAGGGTTTTGATCGGACCAAACCACCCAATGACACAAACTGGTCAAACCTGAGTTTGATTCTACTAGTTCAATCCTAAAAGCGGAACTGGATTGAACACAACCCTCTAAACCCCAAAAAGGGTTAGGATCTTTAAAACTAATGATCAATATAGCTTCTAATGAACAAACAATCCACAGATAAGGTTACAAGAAAATATACCTGATCAAACTTGGGATTGCTAAAGACAGTCCACCACTACTGCACCTCTTAACGAACTTGCTGCTAGACCGCTCCTGGAATCACCAATCCTCAAAGCTTCAAGCTTGATTGTGTGTGTGTTCTTCGTAAACCACCAAAACCGAAACACACCTTGTGTTCTCGGTTTGTGTTCGACAAGAAAAGAGAGAGCCGAGATAGGAGAGAGTGTCGACGAGAGAGAGTGTCGACGAGGGAGAGAGGCGAGATCGAGAGAGAGAGAGCTGTGTGGTGGCTAGGTTTAATCTTTTGTTAAGTTATTCTAATCCTTAAGGCTTAAGGATATATATAGACTTTAAAAGGACCCAAGCCCGTTTAATTAAAAGCCCACTGGTTTTAATTAAACTTCCATCTCTTGCACTTTAACCCTCTGGACTTTACTAGTTAATTAATTAACTATTAATTAACTGGTCCGTTAAATATTAAAACTTAATATTTAATTTCTCCTTAAATAACAAAGTAACTTGTGATAAAACTTCATAAGCAATCTGCTTAGAAGTAACCTGTTATAAACTAACTGTTTATAAACTAAACTATCATAGACTCCCTGTTCATGAATGGGTACGTTATATATATATATATATATATATATATATATATATATATATATATAGGTTTGTCCCTTGCAGCGCGATATTTCAATTTTGAGCATAAGCATGGAGAAGGTCAACTCAGAGACTCAAGAACTTGGTTCATGACATACTTGATTTCAAAACTGCGTGATAAACGACAAAGAACAGATCAGTTCGTTTGGGCACGGCCGTGCACTTACCAGTTTCTGTAATCAGTCAAGGGGCCCGGAAATATCTCTCCTAAAAAAGGAGGTGCAATTGCCATCTTGCATATTTGCATCTGGAAATACAGCTCCCACTGAATCTAGACACGCTCCTTATGACCACCCTGTTACGGCGTGACGTTAAAACGCGCTAAGAAGACAACAGTTAGCGTATCCCAAACCAAAAACCTCAGGCTTAAGGATAACCTATGTGATAAATACTTTTGATATGAATCCACGAAGTATTATTCACAGTGGGTCAATCAAATATTCGTAACCCTAACGAATATCCGTCGATTTTGGTCCGCAAAATCCTTTTGCAGCTATATTCGATATACTTTCGAATCTACCCCAAAATTACGATGACTTTATAGCCCTATCATAGTTCCCACCACGATAAGTGGTCACGGATAATGTTTTGAATAAACCTAGTTTATTCCTGGATGAACAAAAACATACAAAATTTGTGAAGAATAATGAAACTAATTTCTACACCCTTCCATATTCCGCCCTGGAATAAAGATGCATAATTTCTACCATTTCATTGACTCGATTCACGGTGTATATCTGAATTACTTATTATTTTTGCATTGTAACTTATCACAGATTACAAGGAAAAATTAATATGGTTATAAACCTAAAACTCAAGACTAGTACCCTGAAGTACTTCTTGGTTTTGCTAGAAATCGTTCTTGCAACCTTGGAACAATTCTAGACTTACTTATTTTATAAATTCCTTAAACTTGGAGAAACTGGAAATAACTCCTAAGTTTCTGATTTTATAAAATAACCTCCCTGTAATTAAAACTTTAACGTAGATTACTAGATTTTATAGTCCATTTGAAATGATAAACCTTCTTACACCTGCTTGTAAGAAACTTGAAATTAGATTCCCAGTGCATACCAACACTAATCTAATATCATTACTAAGAATGTTAAAGAACATCATATTTCATCATTTCTAACGTTGACCAACCAACAACATTTAATTAAGCTGACTTACTGAACATTTTAGAACGTGTATAATTTTTATTTAAGTCAAAACTTGACTCAAAGTCTTGCAATGATATCTTTATTGAGTACCTCTCAATAAGTCATGCATTCCTCGGATTAGTCCTTTCTCAAGAACTTACTATTTTAGATAACTTCTAAAATCATCCGATAATTATATACTCTAAAAGTTCAATCATGTATTTATCATACTAGTTAAAAAACTTTTTATTAACTTTGATAAATACATTAGTTAGATGCTCCCACTATCTTTTATGAAAAAGTGCATTACTTTAAAACATCCTTTTAGGCTTAGTCAATCCTTGACTATCATGCCTAAAACTTGTGTTCTAAACACATGTTTTAAAACTTAGTTTTTGTAAGAAATTGTTTTATGAAACCAAAAACTTGGATATCCATATATCCATCTTTCTAATTACAGAAAATGATCTCATTAAACTTACCATAAGTGCAAAACACTTGTGAAGGCATTTTAAATTTCTTTCCCTTAAGACATTTAGTATAAAACTCCCTTGATTATAGTAACAACCATAATCACTTTTATACTATCTTAAATGTTTTATCAAAAACTATTTTACTTAGAAATAATGACTATTATTTCCATTTGTTCAAGACCTTGAACATTTACTTTTCACAAAAATCTTAAACACTTCTTAAATTAGAAAAAACTATCTAATTTTATAAACAACATTTGTTTATTTAAGTATTTGAATAGTGAAGCCAACATTTATGTAACTACAACAAATCATAGCATAAGATCACTATGAATCACCAATCAAGTCAAGACTTGACTTATTAGTATTCTTTTAGTCACAACTGGACTAATCCTGATTCATAAAAAAATATGTGCACGGGATATGAACTAAATAATTAAATTTCCATAAAGTCATAATTTCAAACATAAGTTTCCAAAAACAATGAAGATAAACATGTTCAGATAAACTTAAAAAGAGTTTAATAAACTAGGAAATATAATTATTAAAATATCCGTAAGCTGCACGTGGGATCTCTTCATGCTGGGCCGCATCACTTTCCATCTCCTCCTGCAATAAACGATTGCAAGATATTAGAATACTCGTAAAAACTTTTACAAGTGGAAAGTGATAAAGAAGCTATTTACATGATACCTGAGGGGCCAGCCTTGCCACCTGCCTCGTGAACCTTCGGACAATCTATTTTCCAATGTCCGACCTCACCGCACCTGAAGCACCGATTCTCGGTTCTTGCTTTGTTCGGTTTCGGCTTCTTGCCCTTGTTGTCGTTATTAGCCCTGGGTGCATTCTGGCTGGGCTGGGCCTTGCCCTTTCCCTTTCCGTTGCGCCCCTTCCTCTTCTTATGTCCGCCATGTCCCACCATGAGAATGTCCTTAGACTTGGTCCCGATACTCTGCTCCGCTGTCTTAAGCATGGAGTGCATCAGCCACGGATTTCTCCATGTTGTTCATGTTGTAGTTGACTATAAAAGGCTTATAGTCGTTTGACAACAAGTTGAGTATCGTATCCGTTGCTAGCTGCAACGGTACTGGGTGCCCAAGTCTCTCCAGGTGGTCCATGTAACCCTTCATTTTCATGACGTGGTTACTGACCGAGGTCCCCTTAGCCATCTTGCACGAGTTAAATTCCCTAGTAGCATCATAACGTTCTGTGCGAGCTTGCTCCTAGAACATATCACTCAGCTGGCGGATCATGTCATAAGCAGGAGTCTCCATCATGATAGACTACAACTTTGGACTCATAGTTGCAAGCATGGGGCAGCTGACATCTAGGGCGTCATTGGAGCGCTTCTGAAAAGCCTCCCTGACATCTGCCCTAGCATTGCTGGCAAGAGGATTTCCTAGAGGTTGTTCTAGGACATGCCACTTTCTCTCGTGCCTAAGCACGATTCGGAGATTTCTCTCCCATGTGAGAAAGTTTGGCCCGGCAAGTTCTCAAGGATAGAGCGGAGAGAGAGATTGTTAGTACTAGTAACGTTGGTTGCCATCTACAAATTAAAAACTCGGTTTAATTAGTAATTACAGATAAACTTTTCTATTCATATACCATCAAACCCATAAATAATATATATTAGACCTAGGACCCATATTTCACATACTTGACGCAAGGTTTGGGCACTTCCCGCCAAGTCATGCTATTTTTGGTAGGTAACACCCTGTACCAATCGTACCTAACTGATACGACTCCTAGAACCTCGTAGAGCATTTAGACCCAGTCTAGTATGTTTAACTCTACTATAGTGCTTTTTGGGCCGGGACTCCTGATTATCACCAAAATAGATCGCACCACCTAAGACAGCATGAATTCTGGCCGGGACTCCCGATTATCGCAGAATCTTTCATGCCCCTTCCCGCAATGGTTTGAACCCGGATGCCCAAGGTTTGGGCACTTCCGACACCCGAGTACCGTTTAACAGCAAGGGTGTACCATTAGGTGGGTAGCACACTGATCTAAGATTTTCTTGGGTTTTACTATTAAGTTTAAAAACTTAATTTTCCAGTTTTTGAAAAACCATTTTAAAACTAACTATTTTAAAAAATACGATTTACATGTGTACCTAAACTAGGTGCACAAAACGGCTTTTATAAGTTCCAAACTTATAACTTTGACAAAACTTTAAATTTATAAAAATTTAGTTAATACGACTACCAAACTGAAGTCATATTTTAGTTTGTCATAAAAATGTGGTTATTCACTGTTTAATAACAACCTGTTATTAAACCCCTTTTTATTTAGCATCATATAAATGTCACATATATATATATATGAATAAGCAGTAAATAAAAACACAACCACACACGTAATAATAAGCATATGAAACCTATAGTTTTGCCAACTAATCCTAAGGTCAAACCTAAGGATAAAGTGACTTGTATTCGCCTTCTTGATGTGCTGCTCCCACTAGCCTTGACACCTCTCCGAAGTATCCGTGCTTCGTGTGAAAACACCATTTTCTTGATCACCTTCTTGGAGTCCATTTTGGTTGAGGGATTAAACTACTACTAATCTATTACAAATATAATATTGAATGGGGTTGTAAGTGGCATGCAGGCCTCCCCGAACCAGTACAATATTACAAATAAGAAGGGGATTGTAATTGGCACGCAGGCCTTCCCAAAACCAAAATAAAAGAAGAAATGGAAAAGCGAGTCCTAAGTCGGCAAAACTATAGCTATATGTATCACAACCACGCAATTATATATAAGCACTATATATAAAAACAACCACGCAGTTATAATATATAAACAATAAACTGTGTTGTTAAGCACATAACCTGATTTGTTTAATCATTCTCATTTACCCTTTGATTAATACCTATTAACCAAAAATATGAATCATGATCTTCTAATTAAATTTATTTGACCAAAATAGTTTTTCAATAAAACTTTAAAAACCTGATCTCATTCAAAACTTGAATGAAATCCTTATGTCGGGTTTTCTTACTAGTTTTCCAAAAACTTAAAACCGACAACTTTTGGTCAATTAAATATTATCTTATTTGTTTCTCCATTTTATTATATAAACTTTACCCTTTTAGAATTTATTCAAAACGACTAAACTAGTCATAATAAATAAAAATCTAAAAATATATATTTTAACTAAACTAATTAAAACATATAATACTAGTTTATATAATACCTTATTAATTTTTAACACTTAAAATTAATATCCTTTTTTGTTTTAACCGAGAAACTATTTGGGCCAAAAATTTCTGTGCTGAGAGCCCTACCTGGGCCGTGACCTCCTTTAGGCCGAAGCCTAATGGGCAGAACTACATCCTAGGGCCGATAGCCTCTGGGCCGCAGGCCTTACTGGGCCGTAGACCACCTGGGCCGAAGCCCCTGGCCCGTAGCAGCGCCACCTGGGCCGAGTCCACCCTACCGCCGCCGCCTATCACGGTGATGGTGGTTTCCGTTTTCCCGATTAATACATAAATTAAAATAGTTTAAATCATTTTTAACCTATTAAAACTAACTGTTTTAATATCCTGATTAAAAACCTAGATTTAATTTCGAAAACCAAAAAATATCAATTATTAATATTAACTAAAACTAGTTTTATTAACAATTGATTATCCTAAAACTAAACATTAACCTTTTTAAACAAAAGTTCAAAAATTACTGGTTAAGATAAAGTTTTAGATAAAAGGTTTATCCTTTTTAACCGTTTATACACAAACATGGTTTAAACCTAACTGGTTAAAATCAAACCTTTTATAAACTGGATAGTTTTTATCCCCTTATGGTTTTCGAAATTTATATGGAGAATAACAAGATGAAGAAGATCATTTAAACCTAAACAAACCAACTAACTAGATTATCTAGGTTTGACTAACTAAACAAACTGTTTAATTTTCTTGATCAATCTTATCCTATATTAAAAAAAACATAATCCTTTAACCTTTCAAACTAACTGTTTGAATTTTCTGGTCAATAGGATTAAACCTGATGACAAAACAAACTGTGTTTGTTACTTCTTGTTTTTCGAAAAACCCAAGAACAAGAACAAGATCAAGAATTAAACCTTTAATCTAGAAACAAGAATAAACTTAGAAACTAATAGATCATAGAGCCGAGGCTCTGATACCACTAAAGGGTTTTGATCTGACCAAACCACCCAATGACACAAACTAGTCAAACCTGAGTTTGATTCTACTGGTTCAATCCTAAAAGCGGAACTGAATTGAACACAACCCTCTAAACCCCAAAAAAAGTTAGGATCTTTAAAACTAATGATCAATATAGCTTCTAATGAACAAACAATCCACAGATAAGGTTAAGAGAAAATATTCCTGATCAAACTTGGGATTGCTAAAGACAGTCAACCACTACTGCACCTCCTAACGAACTGGCTGCTAGACCGCTCCTGGAATCACCAATCCTCAAAGCTTCAAGATTGATTTTGTGTGTGTTCTTCGTAAACCACCAAAACCAAAACATACCTTGTGTTCTCGGTTTGTGTTCGACGAGAAAAGAGAGAGCCGAGATAGGAGAGAGTGTCGACGAGAGAGAGTGTCGACGAGGGAGAGAGGCGAGATCGAGAGAGAGAGAGATGTGTGGTGGGTAGGTTTAATCTTTTGTTAAGTTATTCTAATCCTTAAGGCTTAAGGATATATATAGACTTTAAAAGGACCCAAGCCCGTTTAATTAAAAGTCCACTGGTTTTAATTAAACTTCCATCTCTTGCACTTTAACCCCCTAGACTTTACTAGTTAATTAATTAACTATTAATTAACTGGTCCGTTAAATATTAAAACTTAATATTTAATTTCTCCTTAAATAACAAATAACTATTTATTATTTATTTCCTATTAATAATTAATACAAACTGATTAATTATTTATTTCTCTCTTTTCAATAATTAATTCTACTGATTAATTATTTACTTTTCTCTTTAATAATTAATCCAACCTGAGTAATTATTTCCACACAGATTTATGGTAAAATCCAACTATTCTGATTTGGGTGTGTAGTAGTGTGACCCTTTAGTCTCTTATAACATTGGATACAATGTGACAATTAATTATCTCTTCACATAATCTAACACATCTAACTAGGGAGATTTTGAACTCTATAACTTGGGAACAATTCCAGAATAAGTTTTGTGAACACTTCTGCAATGCTTTCGATTTGGCAAAGGTGAAGCGAGAGTTTCTAGATCTGGCTCAAACGGATAAAATGTCAGTGGATGAATTGATTACCAAATTTAATGAAACTTTAAGGTTTGCAAAGCAGTGGGTGCTTGATGAACCTTCCTAAGTTCAGCACTTTGTGCAAGCTTTACTGCCTGAATATCGGGGTAACACTCGTATGGCAACATCTTTAGTTCAGGCATTCACCATAGCAAGAGCTGCTGAAGGTGATGTGGGAGCTAAGGAGAAGATGAACAGAGAGAGGGTTTCGTCTTACAAGTCTAGTAGGAACCAGAATAAGGGAAAGTAATCAGAATCAGGAAGATCAGAAGTTTGAAGGTTTGGGATATATACAAGGAAACCAGTGGTGTAGAACTTGCAGGTCACGTCATACTGGTCCGTGCACACCGCAGACTTGTCGGTGTTTGCGTTGTGGTGAATTGGGTCATGAACTTTATGACTGTAGATTTAGAACAAATGTCTGTTGGAATTGTCATGAGGAGGGTCAGAGCTGGAGCATGTACAAGCCAACAAACAGCGGGGACAGGGCAAGGGGTAGTCGATGTCGGGGGATCGTCTTCTGCAGATCAGAAGAGAAAGAATCCACCTTCTGCTGAAGGAAGGGCTTTTAAAATGACAGTAAATGAGATCACCGAATATGAGAATGTGACTACGGGTATGTTTCTAATATACTCTGTTGTTTGTCGTGTGTTATTTGACTTTAGTGTAAATAGAAATTTCATATTTATGTCATTATGTGATAAATTGAAAATGTTTGTTACTGTGATTGATTCATTCTTTAGAAGTAGAAATAACATATGGTAGATTAGTGCCTGTTATTAATTTAGTGATTGGAGTGCGAATAGAGTTAGACGAAACCTTCCTTATTCCTGAACTATGAGATTCCGAGGACGGAATCTTTTAAGGGGGAGAGATTTGTAACACCCTCTCAACCGGCTTAGATTAATAAGATAATTAGTTTACTAATCTAGAGATTTAAATTTGGTTATGTGAAGTAAATGTTATTATTATTTGATTATTGTTATATGTTTATAAAATGTGTATTTATTCTTAATTATAGAAAATGAATAATTAATTTAATAAAATTGAATTTGTGAGATGAGGTGTCCCATGTTGGTGACACATAGTCACCAACATCATCTCTCATATCCATTTACATGCAAATTTGATAAGTGTGAGTGTGTGTTTATGTGTGTGTGCTCTCGGCCAGATAAAGAAAGAAAAAAAGAACAAAGAATCAATTAAACCAATCTTGTGTTTATGTTCTTTGATTTGAAGATTTCAAAACCTAGAGGTTAGATTACATCTTCTGTTAATTCATGAATTCTATGTGAAATTATTGAATAAATAAGTAGAAACCCGAATGAATGCATGAACCATGATGATTTGATGATTTAGGTTGTTGCATGTCAGACTTATGTGTTATATGATGATCATAATGTGTTTATAATGTTATCTGCGTAGTTAGTTTTCACTATATGATCAAATCATATTAGAATCGAAGATGAAAGTGAAGTTATGTATGAAATTGATGTGTTTGGAATTGGACTTATGAATGGTTCGGAATTTATGTTTGAATTAATCGGAATTGATGAATTCCGATCTAAATGATCGGAATTGGAATGCTCGGAATCAATATTGTCTTGACTGGATAATTCTAACATTTTGACCGGAATTGATATTATTCGGAATGGCCCCTTGCTTGGAAATGACTATATTCGGAATTGCCTTTACTCGGAATTCCATTTAAACGGAATTATATCTATTCGGAATTGATGATTTGAAGTACTAAATCAGACTTGGATATTTCCTAACACTTTATTTGGAATTTTCCTATGCTTGGAATTATAATTGACCGGAACTATGACTGATCGGAATGTACTCCTTGTTCGGAAATGGCCATTGATCGGAATTGGTGAATTCAATCGGAATTATATGTTGTTCGGAATTGTACTTTGCCCATGCTCGGAATTTGGGATTTTATGAGGAATCCAAATGAAGATGAAACTTAATGAACTATTTGAAGATTTGAAGATAAACATGAGTTTGTATATCCATTGTGGCCTTGACATATGAAAGGAGTATATGTATTGCCTAAGCTATGGAGTTAGAAGAATTCACAAAATTACAGGATGAAAAGGGGGTAATTATGAAAAATGGTATATTTATTAAATATACTTGATATATTTATTGTGCATATTGTACTAGTTGATTTATTGTACATATGATTGTATGTTGTATTGTGCTTATTGTAGACTGTTAAGCAAATACTGAATGGTAGTTGTATGCTCAGGTGGTGACAAAACTCAGTAGATAAGATTGCTGAGTAGCTTGAGCTTTTGAAGATATCAGTGACTGGATTCATATCTTTGGATATGCGGGATATGATATCCTAATTGTAACTATGCTCTTGAATGATATGTATACATGTTTGGTTGGAGATCAGCATTAGCTGGGCGGCTGGGCCTGTGCTTAGGGGTTAATAGTATTTGATCTTGAGGGGCATTTGTTGCACTCAAGGGTGCCTGTACTATTATCGAGGTTAGCAGGGCTATCGGTAAACCTTGGTTTTGGCCGACCTTGGTTGTAGGTGGTTGCAACACCGCCGGTTCTCCTGGACTATGAGCTATGTGTTTGGGCTATTTGCCTTGTATGTGCTTAGATATTAATTCTCTCACTTAGCTTTGTGCTAATTCCCCACTAGTTTGTTTTGCAGATGCTCCGTGGTGAGTTTCTGGAGATATAGGACTGGGAATATGGACATACCACTACTCTGATGTCAAATATTTTGTATAGAGCCTGTTTTGTAATTAACACCGTGGTGGAATTTTGTAAACTTAAAACATGATAAGTGTTGTAATTATCTTTCCATATTAATGTAATTATGTTATTTAAGCTTCCGCACGCGTTTAAAAGGTAATTTAAAAGTACGGTGTTACAATATGTATATGTTGTGAGTATATGTTATGTGAAGTTATGTTTTAAGGAATTGTTATATGATGTTAGTGATATATGTGTTATGTGTTATATGGCCGAACGGGTTGGTTAAGACCGACTTGACAATCCGGAGGTGGCAAGGTTGGTTTTTATAACCATCGGAAAGGTTGGTTTTTATAACCATCGCAGATGCAGATTGCATCAAAGGTCAGGTGGACCATATGTGAAAGGGTCAGATGGACCGTATGTGATTATGTGTATATGTGGTATTATGCCTACGGTATATGATATCCGTTATAAGGTGTAAGTAATTTGTTTCTCACTAAGCTTTATGCTTACCCGTTGTTATGATTTTTCTTTTCACGTACTTCGGGTAAAATACAAAGGGAAGTCTCCGACTTTACAGCAAGGTTTCCGCACTCCGATTTTATAATGTTTTATGTAACGTCTATTTGTAACTGTTTTGTACGTCTGAATGTTGTATTAAAATATTTTTCGTTATGGTTTGTATTTTGATACTTTTACCGTAATACTACACAAGTCGATATAACCGGTTGAATGGTGTCTAGAATAGTCGTTTCGGCTTGGTTATGGATTTTTCAAAAGGTCATGTACCCAAAGGATCCTGGCCCCCGATCCTCCCTGGCCATTTAATTTGGTAGTCAAAAGTGACGTGTTTAGTAATTGTTTAAAAAAAAAACATTTGGGACGTCACAACTTGGTATCAGAGTCTTGGTTTGAGAAAATCGGGCATACACTTGTGTGTGTTCCGGACTTAAACCTTGGTTCTATTTTTAAAAGTTTTGAAAAATGTTTTCAAAAAGAGAAGGCTGTCATGCGGAACTTCATGTCCTGGTGAGTAGGTTATGATTATATATATATATATATATATATATATATATATTCGTCTTTTGGACTTATATTATATAATGAATATGATTGTTATGCTAGTAGCTAGGGTGCTTTAGCATAAATATGGCCTTGTGTGTTTAATTGAGTGCTTTAGAAATGATTTATTTTATATTTTATCTTATGTAAATTATAAATAGTATCTGCTAGGTAAAATATTAATCACATAGGTTTAAAATCCTTGATTGGTCTTATTACATGTTCTTGTTTAATTGTTGCGGTAGGGTAGAAACAAATATTCGAATACCTATAAGTTTAATATTATGCTTAATATGTACTTATAAAATGCAGAAGGTTATATATAATATAATGACTTGATGTGTTAAGATGGTTTATTGATACATAATGAATCGAGAAACGATGTGGTAGTGATGAGATCGAATGTATAAAATATATTTGGAATAATATAAGAGCTCGCATTATCACAAATATACGGTACGCATTAGAATTTATCAACGCCATAAAGAATCTTGTGAATCTGGTGAGGGATATTTATGTGATGATTATGCAGTTAAGTTAATAATGCCTTAGACTATTTAGGGTTATTTCTTAACATGTATTTATATAATAAATGTTGCTAAGCATGGGGAGAACTGTATATAATGCCTACCTAACTTATGGTGCATTATTATCACTGCAGAATGGTTAACACGAGAAACCGCAAAACTATCCATGTTGGTGAGGGGACTAGTCGTCTTCAGGAGGGGATCATTGAAAGTACAAATGATGAAACTATTTGTTCTACACCTGTGATGGGTGAGGGAACGTCCACACCGGACACTATGCTATCCCAAATCGGAAAAGTGTTGAAAGAAATACTTCCTAGTATATTTGAACATATGCAGAACGAAATGAAACAGCTTGTGGCAGCGGAGATGAATAGCAATGTAATTCCGATGCCGAAGTTTTCGTACTGGAAATCCAAATGTTATCAAGGAGCCGCTGAATGGGTGTCAATTTCATGATTTTACAGCTTGTAAACCCCATATGTTTGAAGGACAACCGGATCCTGTACTTAGTAACCGTTGGATTGCTAAGATTGAAGATTCTTTCCGTACATGTTCTTGTGTGAAAAATCAGAAGATTCTGTTTGCAACAAACTTTCTACAGGGAGCTGCAAAAGATTGGTGGACGGTTCTTGTCAAACGAAAAGGTGAACAGATTCTTGAGTCTATGACTTGGGAACAATTCAAGACATTGATCTTGGATTTGTTTGCACTGCAAGTGGAGATCGAGCGGATCACCACGGAATTTTTGGTAATGAAACAGACAACCGAGTCTGTCACGGACATAAACGGGAAATTTCTTGAAAAATCGGTATTTTGCCCGGAATATGTGGCAAATGAGAAGATGAAGATGTATCGATACTTGAACATCTTAAAAACGGAGATCCGAGAGTTTGTGGATTCACGAGGATTCAAAACTCTGGATCAAATGATGACTGCTGCAAGATCCCGAGAGTTGGAGCTTGAGAAACAAGAACTGGAAAGAGGTAGCAAAAGAAAGACCGGGACTCTTGAAGCAGCCGGTAAGAAACAGAAGTTTGGTAACACCAAACATGGGGCAAAGAAGGAGGTATCTCGTTGTACTCGTTGTGGTAAGAATCACGCAGGAGTATGTAATGCGGGTACCAACAACTGCTACAAATGTGGAAAGCCGGGATATTTGATAAAGGATTGTCCCACTAAAGCTCAAATCTGTTTTAATTGTTTCGAGCCTGGTCATATCAGGACTAATTGTCCTCAACTTGTTTCGGGAAGCGTTAAAGCCGTAGCACCTGCTACTCTAAGAATTACCGACGGTCGACAGGGTAAAGCTAACTCCAATAGTAGGGTGAAGGGATGTGCCTTCCAACTCACTGCGGAGGAAGCTAAAATCCAGTCTGACGTGGTTGCAGGTACTTATCTTGTCCATTCAGTACCCGCACTTGTATTGTTTGATTATGGTGCTAGTAGATCATTTGTATCTTTTACTTTTTGTGGAAACTTTTTAGGTACTCCTGATAAGTTAGAGTTTCCATTAGAAGTAGAAATTACCGATGATGAGCTTCTTAATGTTTCGACGGTGTATAAAGATGTTTTGATACAGTTAGATGGCAAGAAATTTTCAATAGACCTTATTCCTATTGTTTTGCGGGAATTACATGTTATCGGCATGGATTGGTTAGGTCGTCCTCAAGCTGCTCTTTTGTGTAAGCAAAGAGTGGTGCGGATTCAGACTCCAAGTGGGGGAGAACTCACCATTTTTGGCGAACGAAGAAATGGTAAAGTGGCTTTATGTTCGGTGTCTAAAGCCAGAAAATATTTACGCCATGGATGTACTGCTTTCTTGGCATACATCTTGGATAGTAAATTAGAGAAGAGAAATCTTAATGTCTCAGATTTTCCGGTAGTTTGTGACTATCTGGAAGTATTTCTAGAAGACCTACCAAGAATCCCTCCCGATAGACAAGTGGAGTTCAGAGATGAAGGAACTTATGAGTCAATTGCAAGAACTACTTGACAAAGGGTTCATTCGACCAAGTAGTTCACCATAGGGAGCGCCGATTTGTTTGTGAAGAAGAAGGATGGATCATTCAGAATGTGTATCGATTATCGTGAACTAAACAAAGTGACGGTAAAGAATAGGTATCCATTACCTAGAATTGATGACTTATTTGATCAATTGTAAGGAGCTGCATGGTTTTCACGAAGGGGATATTGCTAAAACGACATTCAGAACACGTTATGGGCATTTTGAGTTTGTGGTCATGCCTTTTGCACTCACAAACGCTCCAGCAATGTTCGTGGATTTGATGAATCGAGTATGTAGAACTATGTTAGACAGGTTGGTTATTGTGTTCATTGATGATATTCTTATCTATTCAAATTTTACTCAGGCAGAGCATGAACATCATATTCGTGAAGTCTTGGAAACGTTGAAACGAGAGAAACTCTATGCAAAATTTTCAAAGTGTGAGTTTTGGTTTCAAGAAATCCAATTTCTTGGACATCTCGTAAATAAAGATGGGATCTAAGGTGGATCCAGCGAAGATTGAAGCAGTTATGAAGTGGGAAACACCAAAGAGTCCGACGGAGATTCGTAGTTTCTTGGGTTTAGCCGGTTACTGCAGGAGATTCATCCGAGACTTTTCAAAGATTGTTGTTCCTTTGACAAAGCTAACAAGGAAAGACGTGAAGTTTGATTTTGGAGAAAAACAACAAAGGTGTTGGTCCCAATAAGGATGAAGCAATGCAAATGAAGAGAGAGAACACACACATACACCTTGAGAGTTGTGATGAAATGATTGCAAAGCTTGGAATAGAAATCGCACCAAGGCTTTTTATAGCCTTGGGAAAGTTACAAAATACACCCTCACTTTTTGGGTTCTAACAATCTCCCCCTAAGTGAGGAGTGTTCCTATTACAAGCATTTGAATTACAAAAAGATAAAACATTTAAGGTACACTATTACGTAATCCAAAATAGCTTTGCCACTTTCTAATGATCCTCCTACTCTCCAGTGTTTTCTTGAATTTTTCAATGTAAAGACCAATCCGTTGTCTCTCTTGTTCTGTGATAGAAGTCCCAGCATTTGCATTTTTCATCTCAAGACAGTTGTATAAGATTCTCAGCGTGCCGTCTGAATAACCTAAGAGATCGCACATACGTACGAATGTTTTCTCTTTCCTTGAGTTCCTAAAAACGACACCTGGTTCACCATTGAAGAACTTGTGGTCAGCATCTACAATTGTTAATAGGTTCATTTGATCCAAGTTAGGATGATTCTATTGAGGTTTCTAAACATTAACTTTTTCATGATTGTTTTCAGCTGCCAGTTGCATGTCATGCTCTTCGATAAACTCCATTAACTTTCTCATATATTTCATCAGTGCGGATCGGCCAAATATCTTATTCGGTTTCTTTCCTTGTTTTTCTGACAGGTACAAATAGATGAAGTTGATGTCGTGAAGTTGAATGAATATGAGATCTGCTTCATTGAATGTGAACTTCTGACCATTTGACCTTTCTACTTCAAACCAAACAATAGTATGACCGAATCCTGTTTCACTGTAAATATTAAGAAGTTTGGTTATTGGATATTCAGAGATGATCTTTTCTTTGGGAGTTCTGCTTCTTTCCAACATGTGCTGATATCTTCTAACTAGATTTTCATCTAAATGTCTCAACTCTGGAGGTGTTCTCGTTTCAATCTTATCCACATATATTTCTTGTATTTTGTCTTCCAGATATGGACCATTCACAGAGTAATCCCTCCAGATTGGATTCAGTCTTGCTTGTCTTGTAAACATATTGCTTCTATCAAGAGACGGAGTGCCAGTATACACTGAAGTAGCAGGAGGCACAAATATGTTTGGAGGCACTGGCCATTCTGTATTTCTAACAAACTCTCTGGCTACTTCTATTTGTTGTTCTTGTCTCAGCAGATCTACAGTAGATGTTTGAAATTGACCTGTTGGAGGAGGGAAAGCAGAGTGAACTTCAAAGTTTACCTCACTTAGAACTCTTGAGATATCAAACATTTTCTTTGTAGCTTCACTTTTCGATCTACCAACTATTTCTTTTCCTTTTCTCCTCTTTTCTATTTCAGCCGGTTCCAAGTAATCCTCACACCTTCTAACAATTTGTGTATGACGAGCTTCAGGATTTGTTACAGTAGTAACATACTCATCAATTTCATTATAAATCTCATCAAAACTTTCATTAACCTCTATCTCAACCCCAACTTCACCATACTTATTATGTACCTCTGTGTCTAATTCAATAAAAACTTCCTCTGTTTGTTCACTGCTCAGTTCAATCTCCCCCTCTTCATTTACACCAGGCCTCTGTTCAAAAATTGTTAACTGTTGTTTCAGAACATCATCAGCCTGAGAATCACCACCTTGGCTTCTACTTATCCCTTCACCTGGAAAACTTTGACTCAGCGGAGTAATTGTCACTATATCCCTCGATCCCATATACAACCTTCTACGTTTCTCCCCTTCCGGACGATCATCAGGATCTTGATCGTCACGTCTCCGTGTTCGAGTACCCGCTTGAGTCTTACAGGAAACATCCACAGCTCTCAAACGTTCAGAGATCTCAGCAAATTTGGCATTAATATAAGAGAACCAGCGATCAAGTTTTGAATCGATAGCATCAAGCTTAGTCTGCAAGGGAGTCACAGCTTGTTGAATGGCAGCATGAAGCTCAGACTGTGTAACAAACCGGGTATCACGAGAGATACCCGTTGAGTTCTTGCCACAGAGGCTGAACCACCTAAAGGAGCTGTTGTTATGTTGACTCCAGCATAATACCCTCAGGAGTATTACCTATGGATGTTCCGGGTACACTTTGGATTAGTGAGACCAGTGCATTGATTGTGTCTTTGTGTTTATCAAGAAAAGCGGAAATCCACAGATAATCAATGTGCTCGGAAGAAATGGGCGAGGACGAGGGAAGCAGTCCTCTTGTTTCAATACGTCCAGTCTCCGAAGGAGAAGGTCGTAGACTATGTTTAATAACCCTGTGCAATAAAGTAGAAGATCTTTGAGGATCTCCTAAGTGGCTTGGTGGGGTTTGAATGTGCACGGTTGGGATAGCCGTGTCTGGTTCATTATCAGACCCAACAGTGTCAGGTCCAATAGCAGATGTGGTTGCCCGGCTTTCTAGGTTTGGGGGAATCTCAACATTCACTTGTTCTTTTCTCACAAAACTACTACTCACATCTTCTTCATCTTCGTAACCAGCATATTAATTCAGAGATAGCAATGAAGTATCATGGGAAACAGATGCAATTTCAAAAGATGGTTAGCGAACATGCCCAGGAGCAATTTAAACGATTGGAGTGAACTGAGGAACTATTACTTGATTTGGAGTTGGATTAAGAATTATGGTAAGACCTGCTTGACTGACAGGAGAACTAACAACGGGAGAATGCTCGTGAGGATCGGTTAGTTTCATATATGAGGGAGTGCTTTCAGGAGTACGAATGATTGGAGCATCTGGTGTACTCACAGGAGATATAACAGTACGCACAGGTGGAGTATTAGCAGTGTTTGACACAGAATCATTAGTATCTGAATGTGAAATTGAAAGATTTACTTGCTCGGTAGATGCATTTGATTGGACATCAGATTGTACAGCTAAGGATTCAACAATATTAGGAGCATCTGCTGGATCAAACATACCTGCGCCCTCTCTATGTGTTTCACCCTCACTATTTTCACCACCCCTCTCTGAATTTTCTCTCTGCTCATCCCTTTCAGCATCTCCCATGAACTGCTGAGTCCTATCCTCTACTGCCTCACTTGGTGCTACTCCTCCCTGGGTAGGTAGGACCGGCTCTGGTCTAACCAGGGGAGGTATCCCTACACTCATCCTATAACTAACAATTAAGTCAGTTTGCTCACAAAGATCAAGTAGGGAAATAGGGAAAGGTTGAGGGACAGGCAGTGGATCAGGAATAGTAGGCTTTATAATATTTAAAGCTTTAGGAGCAATAGAGGGTGAACCTGCTCTTCGAGGAACTGTCGGGTTTTGATCCATGACGTGCTGGATGATTATTGGAATGAACCGTAGATAAGGTAAGAATCTTGCCCCTGTCTTTTTCTAACTGTTTTTCTGGGATATTGTTGCCTTAAGATCATTGAATAGCAATTGAGCATAATCCACATCGAGGTGGTTTCCTGCAGCAACAAAAATCCGCAATTGATTTTCTGTAAGAAACTCATACCCTGTATGCTTGGCAGTTAGACATTTCTGGAGTATGGTCATGAGCATGTTGTACATAGGATGCAGATTGTTTCTTTTGAATTTGTTTTTCTTTTCCAATGGACCAGAGTAACCAAAGGATTGAATGGCAGCTAAACACACTTCCTCATCAGGAATTTGATCAAAATCAATTGCCGGAGGACGACTATCAGCTGTAGGAAGGTGAAAGATCTCCCTAAGTCGGTCAACAGTGATAACAACTCTAAATTCATCAATTTCTGCTCGAATGGAAAGATTTTCAGAACGACTGGTGTGAATATGACAGGTTTTCCAAAATTGTTGAGCATACACCTCGGGAACATGAGTTCCACTTGTAGCAGGGTTGTAGGTAAGTGCATGATTTAACGGATGAACACGTAGGATTTTAGTGAGAACTGGATAGTTGGGATTTTTCAAGGTGACTAGGTCAACGAACTGATTATTCTCATGAGAGGTGACTGACAAGAATTCTGCCCCAGGCATTAAGAGCTCATCTGGTTTTGGGTTTTGGGCTGGCTAACTCGGAGCGACAGAAGGAATAAGTAATGTGGTGTCACCTTCCATGTTAGCCTTTTATCTGCACAAAACAATCAGTCTGGTTAAATCTGTAACACAATGAACATTAATAAGCTCACACACGCATGAAAAATGATCAAACTTAGAGCAAACTCGTCCTTTTTATGCTAAGTTAACTTATTTTGACCAAAAACACTTTATTTTGAAATTTTGAAATTTTTCATCAAAAACCTTGACACTGAAAAATCCAATGTGTAACCGATGTTTAAACTAATGAAAAATGAAATTTGGTCTTCGATATACCATGATTTCATGTATATGAGCAATTTTGTTACACTAAAGTATGAGCAAAAAATGACTCTAACACCTTGGAAAAGATCAAAAACCAAATTTTGAGTATAAACTCATAATCACGAAGAACACGAAGAACACTTTTTAGAATTTTGAAAAACTTTTTGTAGATCCATGTTCCTCATGAAAATCTAAGAACAATTGGTCAAAGCAACAGTAGCAATCGAAGTCAAATGAGGGGTCAAAAATCAAAAAATACATTCCGTGAAACCCTCGAATACGCAAACTGTTTTTGCGTGGAAACAGTATCAAAAATTCAAAAATTTAAAAATTCCACCGTAGAAAATAGTCACCTTGTTCGTGCGGTTCGAATGATGTAAAAATTAGAAATTTTTATGAAGGTTTGTGTAGGTTGCAAGTTTGAGTAACAATGGAGATCGAGAGCGATTTACTGTTGTGTGAATCGAAGAAGATGACCGGTCATGGGGATAAGGAAAGGATGATGAAAGGACAGGACACGTGGCATCCTATGAGTGGACCACCCTTTTCGAAATTTGAATTCTTGAGAACATCAAAGGATCGCATGCGAATAGAACACGGACAATCGATCGCATGTGATCGTGTGAGTCATGATGAATCGAAGTTGAGATTCATGAAACGAGTAGACTGATCGCATGCGATAAGTGATTGAATGCGATCGAGCAGTTTAGTGAGATTGAATCGCATGCGATTGAAATTCCATTACATGAGTAAAAAGGATTGCATGCGAATGAGGAGCTCACAACCAAATTCCAAGATAGATTACCTGTGAATCGATCGAGTCCGATTGCATGCGATTCAGAAAATTTAGATTATTCTCATTCTCTTACTTGTTCAATTTTATTTTTATTTTTCTATTTTCCAATTTTAAAATATGCAGTATGTGTAAAGATATAGACACTCCCCCTTATTTTCTTCAATAAAGACCTGCAAAACGAACAAACTGTATAATACCTATTCAAAACCCAAAAAAAAGGAATAAGAAAGAAAAAGGAAAAGTAATATGTCATACATGTATGTTAAGCATGCCAAGCTTATAGACTAAATCATTGAAATGAGATTCGTCTAATGGTTTAGTAAATAAGTCAGCCAACTGATTATCAGTATGAACATATCTGAGTTCAATTATACCTTTTTACACATTATCCTTAATAAAATGATATTTGATGTCAATGTGTTTGGTTTTAGAATGGTGTACCGGATTGCATGAAATGGCAATGGCAGATTGTGAGTCACAAAACATTGGGATCTTGTCATACTGTAGGCCAAAATCTGATAACTGTGTCCGAATCCACAAGCTCTGTGAACAACACATTGCAGCTGCAACATATTTAGCTTCAGCAGTTGATGTAGATACAAAGTTTTGTTTCTTTGAAGCCCAGCAGACTAATCTATCTCCCAAGAAATGCACATTGCCAGAGGTACTCTTTCGGTCTATCATGCAACCGGCATAGTCTGAGTTAGAGTATGCATACAAGTCAAGATTTGAATCACGAGGATACCACAAACCTAGGTCCATAGTCCCTTTGAGATACCGAAAAATCCGCTTGACTGCTAGTAGATGCGACTCTTTGGGATTGGCCTGGAAGCGAGCACACAGACAAGTGGAAAACATGATGTCTGGTCTGCTTGCCGTCAAGTACAGTAAGGAACCAATCATACCCTGATAGGTCTTCAGATCAGCAGATGGACCAGCTAGATCCGCAGATAACTTCGTTTTGGCAGCCATAGGAGTTGATAGCGTGGAGCAAGTGAACATGTCATACTTTTTGAGTAAGTCCTTGATGTACTTTGACTGACTGATAAAAATACCAGTGCTCAGTTGCTTCACTTGTAGACCAAGGAAAAAGGACATTTCTCCCATCATACTCATTTGAAAACGATTGGCCATAGTCTTAGCAAATTCATCACTGTAGTTGGGATTTGTTGAGCCAAAGATAATATCATCAACATATATCTGCACCAAAATTTTATCTTTGCCTCTGGCCTTAATGAGCAGTGTAGTATCAGATGTTCCTTTTGTGTAACCCTCAGCAAGTAGATAGTCAGAGAAGACATCATACCATGCGCGAGGTGCTTGTTTGAGACCATATAATGCCTTATACAGAATATAAACATGATTTGGGTGATGAGGGTTAACAAATCCTTCCGGTTGTGAAACATAAACTTCTTCCTTTAGAATGCCATTGAGAAAGGCAGTTTTCACATCCATCTGAAAGACCTTAAAACTGCGACTTGCAGCATATGCGAGAAATAGTTAAATAGCTTCAATTCTGGCCATAGGAGAAAAAGTTTCATCATAATCAATGCCTTCCTGCTGATTATAGCCTTTTGCCACTAGCCGAGCTTTATTGCGAACAACTACACCATCAGAATCCCTTTTATTTTTGAAAATCCACTTAGTCCCCACCATAGATTTTCCATGTGGAAGTGGCACTAATCTCCAAACGGCTAATTGATCAAACTGATTAAGCTCATCCTGCATGGCAACAACCCAATCTGGATCACTTAGTGCTTCGAAGACCTTCGTGGGTTCGATGATACTCAGAAAATTTGAGTACAAGCATTCGTTTGCTGTTGCAGATCTTGTACGAACACCAACATTTGGATTGCCAATTATCTGATCCTCAGGATGATGTCGCGTCCATTTAATTTCATAGGGAGTTGAAGCTGAAGGAAAGAAGATATCCCAAGATGGTAATTGTTCCTCAGCTACAGTAGGCAGATTCGGATCTGAATCAAAAATAGGCGGACTCTCAAATTCTGCTTCTGGAGTAGCCTCTTCAGGACGTGTAACAGAACCAGATGTTGTGTCTTCAAGAGGAAAATCAAGAAATGGATTTGATGATATTACCGTTGGAGGAGTAAGAGTAACACTTTCTTGAAGAACAGGTTCAGTCCTAGGAACATGATTAACAGGATTAGATTCAGAGTGGAAGATATTAAACATAAAATCTAAAGCATTATCATTCGAACTGGATTCAATGGTTGTATCTGTTATGTGAAGACCCGGTTCTGAAAGGACATGTTCAGAAGCGATTGAAGGATGTACTTGGAACCGAAATAACATTTGATGAATCATCAAATGTGACATTTATGCTCTCTTGTACATTTTGTGTTCTTTTATTGAAAACTCTATATGCTTTTGACTCTTGTGAATAACCAAGGAAAATTGCTTCATCTGCTTTTGTTGCAAATTTTCCTAAGTTAGCCTTATCATTAAGCACATAGTACCGATTACCAAATATGTGAAAATACTTTATATTAGGTATAATTCCATTTGCCAGTTCATAAGGAGTTTTATTTAAACGTTTATGTATGAAAGAACGGTTATGTGTATAGCAGGCAGTGCTGATTGCTTCAACCCAGAAGGAAGGTGGGAGTCTAGAGTAAGACAACATGGTACGAGCAGCCTCAACCAGAGTTCGGTTGTGTCGTTCCACCACACCATTTTGTTGAGGTGTGTATGCGGCAGAAAACTGATGTGTGATTCCCACAAGGTCAAAGTAGCTTTTCAGAGTATTGTTCTTGAATTTTGTTCCATTATCAGATCTAATGGCACCAACACTCTGATTGTGCTTGTTTTGTTGCTGCTTAAGAAATGTAATGATGATTGAAGCAGCTTCATCCTTTGAATGCAAGAACTTGACCCCAAGTATATCTGGAATAGTCATCCACCATGACTAAGATATACTTCTTCCCATTTCTACACTGAACTTTCATCGGACCACACAAATCCATGTGTAGTAATTGAAGCGGCTTAGTTGTACTCATCTCTTGTTTACTGAAATGAGATGACTTCCGCAATTTGCATTTAGCACAATCTACACACAGATTATTCTTTTTGAACCTTAACCTTAGCAGGCCTCTTACCAAATCATTTGTAATCAATTTATTGATGCTTTTGAAATTCAGATGAGACAACTTTCGGTGCCATTGCCAAGTTAAGTTTGAAGATGCTTCGGACAGTAAACAGATAGAAGTGGGTATGTTATAGTTGTTCAGATCCATAGAGTATAACTTGGATTTTCTTGATCCTGAGAGAAGAGTATCACCAAACTCAGTAGATACCGAACAAGAATTCTTTTTGAACACCACTTCCAAGTCTTTGTCACAGAATTGCCCGATACTGAAAAGATTGTGACCCAACCCTTCCACGTATGAAACCTTCTTAATCTTTATATTCTTCCTTTCGATATCTCCGTACCCCAAAATTGGTGCGACATTGTCATTCCCAAATCTTACATTTCCGGAGTACTTAGAAACATAATTTTTTAGAAGACTTTTGTCCCCCGTCATGTGTTTTGTGCAACCGGAGTCCAGGTACCATAAATCAGGTGCCTGCAAAAGGAAAACAGAGAAGATTTAGGTCCCCATTTATGAATGGGTCCTGATTTGTCAGTTTGTGGTGAATGACTCTCTATATCTGTGGGTGAATGTGATCTAGCAGTATTAACAACATTCGATGAATTCGTTGGAACCCATTTGGAAGTTAATCTCTTCTTTGGGTTAACATGTTTGTGTTTTGGTGGCAATGTCATAGTGAACCTATGAGATGTGGACGATGGAGATTTAGAAATGATGTGAGTTGCACATGTTGCGGAAGCGATGGACTTGGATATCCACTTATAAGCATATTGCTTAGAAGCAGATATGGATTTCTTGACCTCCAGGAGATGTTGGTTTTCGGAAATAACAGACATTGAATTCTTAACCACCCATTTTTGGGATTTGGATGTAACAGATGAAGTGTGATAGACTTTTGATGACGAAGTACGTTTGGAACGTGATTTTTGTTTGAGTTCCTGCTCACGTGCAAGCCATGCATTGTAAAGTGCTTGGTAACCATGATTTTGATACGCTTGTAATTCACGTATTGTCAGCAACCTGCGAGACTTGTTTAACTGCTTAAATACATATGCCTGTCGTTTGGTTATCCAGATGTTGAGGACACATCCTTTTGAGTTGAGAAATGGAAACACAACTTGATTTTCATAAAAATCTGACCAATGAGTACATGGTTTAATTCCAAAAGATTTTTGAAGTTGATCATACTCACACGTAAATTCACAATGACCATGCAAGCATCCACTACTCATACAAAACATATTCATGGCAATTGTTTACCTTTCATTAAAACCTAAACATGTTTTTCCAAACATCAAAATGTTTTGACAAACAGAAGAAAATTTAGTACATATCCTATTAGACTTAGGCATGACTCTTTTCCATTCATCTTTTATTTGCTTCTTCACATCTGCAGGAAAATCAAGCAAATTATATTTCAATTTTGGACGACGTGCAGCTACGGCTGATGTTTTTGGTTTGTCATGTGAAGCAGAGAGAGAGTGACTACATGCAGGAACAATCTGTTTTGATTTATTGTTAAAAATTAAGTTTGAAACAGATGTCACTGGACTGACAGGTTTAGTAACTGATGGAGTTGATGGCACAGCAATGGTAGTTGTATGATCTGTCAAGGACGAATTCTGATAAAAGAAATCTTGGGCATCATAATCGTTGTTTGCTCGTGGAGTTGAGCTTAGCTTCTGGATTTGACTTTTGAGTCAAATTTTTCAATACACAATTGTCAATGATTCTTTCAACATATTTCTGAAGTGTGGACAACTTTGACTGAAGAACATCATTTGCAAATTTTAACTCTTCGACTTGGCGTGTAAGAATGAAAAACACAACATGAAGAGATGAATTTGGAGTAGTTGATTCAACAGATTGTGAACAATGAGGATTTACGCTTGAGGCATGAGAGAGAACCAATGAGATGAGGTCATGCATGATTTGAGAAGTGAAGCAATATTCCTGAAGAGTATAGAATCGCTTCAACAACTCAATAGACAGAATATACTCCAATAGAGGATTAGGAACGGAAGTTGCATACAACTCTTCAACAGTATAAACAGAAGAAGTGTGTTTGGCGAAGTTGTTGGAAATTCAGAGTTGTAAGATTCATTCAAAGCAGTGTAATCAAAAAATATTTCTGCACGTTCCTGAAGACTTCTTTTCACCTCTTCCTCAATATGTGCTTCTTCTTGGCCAGCAAATTTCATTCTTGTTGTAAGACCCATATTGAACAAATCCACGTTGAACAGTTGTTTACAAGTAACTTTATTTAAAAAATGAGGATTCTCAAATCCTAAGCCTTCAAATGTCGATCGACTGTAAGGTCTTTCTTTTTGTTTGTGCAAGAAGATTGTTTGTTCACTTTGATTTCTTTTAATGATAAAATCTTCAAGATGTTTAATCTTAGTGGACAATTCACAATTTTTGGTTTGAAGGACCTCAGAATCCTTTTCAGCACTCAACCGTTCAGCCTTGAGATCATGAATGATGATTTGTGACTTAGTTGTCAAGTCTGAAAGTTTTGAACTTGTTGATTTTAATTGATCTTTTGACAATTGCAAATATTTTTCAAGTTGATCAATTATCCCCATTGCCTCTTGATCTTGACTTTGAATTACTTGTTTTAGAGACTTGTTTTAATTTTTCAGATTACTAACATTTGATTCTAGGTTTTTCATCTTTTTAAGAATTGTCGGGATATGAGCACTATTAAAACCTGCAAGCAAATCAATGTTAGTATTTACCTGTTCTGATTCTGAGTATGATTTGTCAAAGGTAGGGTTGCTCTCCTCATCTGACTCTGTGTGCTTTCCCATGAAACAAATTGAGCTTGTTCCTCAGCTTCAAGGTCACTGTCAGCATCTGTGTCAGATAGGAATTGATCCTCCTCAACCATCAAAATTTTCCTAGCCTTCTTTTGTTTGGACAGAAGGTACTTTTGTTTATAGTATTCAGCATCCTTGGTTTTCTTTTAAGAACAATTTCTGATAAGATGACCTGATCCTCCATAATTGTAACATTTCATTTCTCCTCTTTTATCCACCTTCTTTTCTTCTCGTTGAAACCTGGGTTTTTCAGTAGACCGGTAGTTCTCAGGACGCCTTGATCCAGAAGTGAACCTCTGCTTGTTGTTGGTCTTGTTAAACCTATTCTTGAAGGTTTGAGTGACAAAAGATAAAGCTTGAATAGCTGCCTCCACAGAGTCTGTATCTGAATCTTCAGGATCTGATTCACTAAAAACAACCTGTTTATACTTGGTAGATCTTGTGTATTCTCTGGAATGTTTGTCAGCACCTACCAGAGCTAGAGGATCAGCAGAAGACACCTTAGGCAGGGACTTTGACACTTCTGATTGATACTGATTCAGATCTTCAAAGATGTTATGAAAGGTTACTTGTGTCAAGTCTTTGTTAACATGTTTGTATAACTTCACATGCTCGCTCCATTCACTTCCCAAAGACTTCAGAAAGACACAATTCTGATCAAGATCCAATCATGGTATTTTGTTTGATCTAAGCTCATTCAACAGTCTGCAAAACCGGCTATAAGTTTCATGAAGTAATTCATTTTTCCTAGCAGAGAAGTCATGAAAACAATTCACCAATTGAGTCTTTTTGATGTATTCACCTTGTTCAGTACCTTGAAGTTGTATTTTCAGCTCATCCCAAATTTGTTTTGCTGTCTCAAGGCTATCCACCTTTGTATATATCTCTGATGATAAACCTTGTTTGAGATAATACTTAGCCATTCTTTCAGCCTTTTTAATTTCTTTCTCTTGAGCTGTGAGCTCATCAAAAGATTTTTCTCTTCTTTCAGCAGGAATTTCAGGATTATTACCAGGAATTGCAGGAATAATTTTGAAAAATTGTTTGTTACCATGTTCAATGCAATCCCGCAAAGCTTGACCATATGTATCATTGTGTTCTAGAAAATCCATAAATCTTCCCTTCCAAACATGATAATCATTTCTAAACAAAACCGGTGGTTTTGTATCAGTGCCAATCACAAGCATCTCATTTGAATTTGACATTTTGATGATCGGTTCTTCTTTGAAATTATAAACCTTGTTCAAATTTACTTATATGAATCAACTCAAATGCAATCAGTATAATCGAATGCAATCACGGCGATCGAATGCGATTCTGTTCTTGTTCAGTCAATTGAATGTTTCTGTTTTCAAAGTTTAATCAATCGAATGCGATCCAATCAATCAAATGCGATTCTGTTTTGATTTCAAACTTCTGATCAAATGCCAGCAGAGAGATCGAATGTAATCAAACCAATCGAATGCAATCAAACCTTTTTCTGATAGATCGAAAGTAACCTTATAAAAACGATCGAATGCAATCTAGATAATCAAAATGGGTAACTTGAATCAACTAGCATTAAGTACATCCAATTGAATGCGATTCTTTGTAGTCAATTAGATGCAATCCACACTTATAACTTGTATCTTGAATCGAAGTCAACGTAAGAAGTCAATGCAATCAGTAATCTTTGAATTGTAAAACTGATCTTAGTGAATCGAAGGCAACTTCAATTGAATGCAATTCGAATCGATTGTGAAGTGTTAACTCAGATGTACACAATCAACATTTTGATGCAGATAATCGAACTTAATTGTAATCGAATGCAATCCAAATTGCATGCAATAACAGTAAGGTTTAATCGAACTCGTCTGTTACACCTACCCTTTTCGATCAGTAACAAACTTCCTAATCACAACAAACTTTCACCTACAAACACCTTCCAGTAGGTGTTATTCAAATTAATGGATTGAAATCTCATATCTGAATTGTTCTTGGTGTTCTTGAGCTCAAATTCCAAAGTTTCATAAATCAATCATTATCCAATCAATCTTTTGAAAACAACTTGCAAAGTACGATTCCATGATTAGCGATCTCGATAGACTCAATTTGAATTCAAAAACAAATCTCAAAATGATACTCATAAATTCAGAAGTCACGTCAACCTGAAACTTCCATGCTTAAACCTTCACTTTTCTCAAGAACAGTTGATGTGACAAGTGATGTGTGACAAAAAGTACAGCAGATAATAATTGCTAATCAATTTTAATTATCATTCCAATGATT
This sequence comes from Pulicaria dysenterica, assembly GCA_947179395.2. NCBI lineage: Eukaryota > Viridiplantae > Streptophyta > Magnoliopsida > Asterales > Asteraceae > Pulicaria > Pulicaria dysenterica. The sequence goes on from OX359291.1 coordinate 42,273,112, forward strand.
AAAGAAGAAGAATGTTGAATTTTAAAGAGAAACTTCAAACCTTCATGAAGAACAGTAAGCAGGAATGAACGATTGAAGATGAAGAACTTTCCAACAACAATTGTTCAATGATTGTGCAATGATTACTTAATGATTCACCAATGATTGATCCATGATTCTTCAAACAAACAAGCACAGATCTCGAGATGATCGATTCCAGGAAAAATCTGAGAGAACTTTACCTTTTGGACACTGAAATCGATGCAGAATTCTTCACCATTTGTACTTGTTTTGATTGAGAAGATGATTGCTAATGATTGCACCAAAAATCAAGAACCAATTTCAAAGGAGAATTGGCTCAGATACCACTTGTTGGTCTCAATAAGGATGAAGCAATGCAAATGGAGAGAGAGAGAACACACACATACACCTTGAGAGTTGTGATGAAATGATTGCAAAGCTTAGAATAGAAATCGCACCAAGGCTTTTTATAACCTTGGGAAAGTTACAAAATACACCCTCACTTTTTGGGTCTAACAAAAGGGCGTTTGAAGATTAAAGAGAGAAATTATGCAGAGCGCATGTTTTAACTCTACCTGATGGGGTGGAAGACATGGTTGTTTACCGTGATGCTTCACAAATTGGGTTGGGTTGTGTACTTATGCAACGAGGAAAGGTTATTGCCTACGCTTCACGGCAATTGAAACCACATGAAGGAAACTACCCAACTCATGACCTGGAACTCGCTGCTGTAGTTTTTGCCTTGAAGATTTGCAGACACTATTTATATGGTGTCAAATGTACGATTTATACGGATCACAAAAGCTTAAAATATTTTGTTGATCAACAAAATCTGAATATGAGGCAAAGACGGTAGATGGAGTTAATTAAGGATTACGACTGTGAAATACTTTACCACCCTAGTAAGGCTAATGTCGTTGCGGATGCGCTGAGTAGAAAGTCTACATGTGTACTTCTATGAGTGAAATGTCTTCGATTAACGATTTCTACTTCGTTATTTGACTTAATACGTTCAGCTCAAGTGGAATCCATCAAGAAAGATAATCATCATAAAGAACGAATCAATGGTCAAGTTGATAAGTTTATCGGGGATAGTCAGGATTTACTTACACGTTTTGGACGAATTTGGGTACCGAATGTAGAAGATGTTAGATTGACTTTATTGAGCGAGGCTCATAAATCTAAATTTTCTATTCATCCTGCTGCTACAAAAATGTACAGAGATTTGTGAGAAGATTATTGGTGGCCGGGAATGAAACGGGATGCGGCAAAATATGTCGAAAATGTTTAATGTGTTTAAGGTTGAAAGCGGAGCACCAAATGCCACATGGTAAACTCCAACCGTTAGAGATTCCTGAATGAAAATGGGAAAACATAACGATGGATTTTATTACTAAGCTACCTCGAACCCCGAGGAATTTTGATACCATTTGGGTTATCGTGGATAGATTGACGAAGAGTGCACATTTTATTCCTATTCGTGAAACTTTCTCGTCAGCGGCCTTGGCTAAAGTGTATGTGAAAGAGGTAATATCTAGGCATGGTGTGCCAGTATGGGTGGTGTCCGATAGAGATACGAGATTTACCTCTAGATTTTGGGAGAAGTTTCACAAGGAATTGGGAACGAGATTGCACTTCAGTACAGCGTATCACCCCCAGACACATGGTCAAAGGAGCGGACGATACAAACGCTTGAAGTTATGCTTAGAGCATGTATTCTTGATTTTGGAGGTAGCTGAGATACTTATCTTCCATTAGCGGAATTCTCTTACAACAATAGTTTTCATGCAAGTATTGGTATGCCACCATACGAAATGTTGTACGAAAGACAGTGTAAAACTTCTATTTATTGGGGAGAAGTTAGGCAATGTGAAATTGGAAGTACGGACGTGGTTCAGAAGACAACAGAAAATATTCAAAAGATCCGTGAAGGACTTCGAGCTGCAGAAAGCCGACAAAAGAGCTATGCCGATAAAAGACGTTCAGATTTAGAGTTTCAAGTGGGAGACTTTGTTTTACTCAAAGTTTTACCATGGAAAGGCGTTATCCGTTTCCGAAAAAGGGGGAAACTAAATCCTCGTTTTATCGGTCCATTTAAAGTTATTGCTCGTATTGGCAAGGTAGCACATAAGTTGAAACTTCCAGAAGAATTATCTAATATCCATAGTACATTCCACGTGTCTCATCTGCGGAAGTTCTTAGCCGATGAAACAGCATTTGTACCATTAGAAGATATTACCGTGGGATGATAAACTTAATTACATTGAGAAACCAATTGCAATTCTTGATCGTAAAGTTAAGAAGCTACGGAACAAGGAAGTTGGCATCGTCAAAGTTCAATGGGAACATCGACGAGGATCGGAATGGACTTGTGAGCCCGAAGAAGAAATGAGAAACAACTACCCAGAATTATTCAAGTGAAGATTCCGAGGACGAAATCGTATTTAAGTAGGGGAGAGTTGTAATACCCGTTTTTCGATTATGTATTTATTTTTATTAATGAAATAAAGAGTTGATTATTCTTTAGTAAATAAATATATATTGCACATCAGAGATATATTTTATATATATGTTATACTGTCAAATAACACCCTGATGCGCGGATCAAACTCATCGCGGTGAGTTCGCCAAAAAATTTATGGGAATTCACGATATTTTAGAGGGTAATTATATATACGAGTTGTATATATTGCAAGTTATTTTCATGTGTCGAATCAGTTCAAAAATTTAAAGATTCGACTGAGAAGACGATTACGCGCCGCGTAAGTGACTTTTTACGCGACGCGTAAACAGTGAATTATTGAGATCTCAGTGGACGAATACTTTTTCTGAGTAGGCGTCGAAATTATTGACGCATTACGTGGAAAGCTGCCGAAAGTAAATCGAATCTCGATTATTTTAATTTACGCGTCGCGTAAGTATTGGGTTACGCGCCACGTAATCTCACTTACAGCCACTATATATAGAACACTTATTCAGCCATTTTGAGGGTTAATATTTCGACTATAAACTCTCTCTACACTATATATACGAGTTGGTAAGGCAGAGATCCTTTTTGGAGGTGTTAGGAAGCTCGGGTGGAGTCATTTTGAAGATCGGAACGTCGTTGTGCTACCCGTGAGTCATTCGGATCGGATCTAACATTCAAGAAGTGATCATCTAAGAGGTATGCTTCTGGTTTTATGTTTTTATGATTACATATAAACCTTAGATGCATGATTAAGATGTATGATCACGAAACTAGTATGATACGATGTGTTATGCGGTTAAGATTACATTTTGATGTTAGAAGTCGTGCTATCCAGTGGTAAATATATGCATGATATCATTATAAGATCTAGATATATACTAGACTGTTGAGAAAAACCGACTGTCGACGTTACGGGGATGGTACTGGATTACGCGACGTGTAACAAGTAGAATACGCGCCGCGTAAATTCTTTTGAAGTTGGAAGTCGATTTAATCAGTGTTATTTATATATTATCAGATATAAGTATAAATAAATTAACCGGAAAATCGACTGTCGATGTTTTGGTGAGAATTGAGGGTTACGCGACGCGTACGTCTCTAAGGACGCGTCGCGTAATTCCCGGAGACAGAAACTGGAATTTATCGTTAACGATATTTAAGTCAATTTGTTGGATGTGTTAAATTCTGTTTTTGGACAGTAGGCTTATGGTGAGGATGTTGTGTTGAAAATCCTATTGTAGGGTATTATTGGTTTACACGAGGATATTTCGGATAATTATTGTGTTGAACCAGTTTATTTTCTCAGACTACTGCTGTCAGGTGAGTTATCACTAACTTACTCATTATGATATGATATGTATATGTTGTAAGTATATGTTATCTGAAGTTATGTTTTAATGAATTGTTATATGATGTTATGTGACATATGTGTTATGTATTATATGGCCGAACGGGTTGGTTAAGATCGACTTTTCAATCCGGAGGTGGCAAGGTTGGTCTTTATAACCATCGGAATAGGTTGGTTTTTATAACCATCGTAGATGCAGATTGCATTATAGGTCAGGTGGAACATATGTGAAAGGGGCAGATGGACCGTATGTGATTATGTGGTATTATGCCTACGGTATATGATATCTGTTATAAGGTGTAAGTAATGTGTTTCTCACTAAGCTTTATGCTTACCCGTTGTTATGATTTTTCTTTTCAGGTACTTCGGGTAAGGATTAGGGGAAGTCTCCATCTTGACAGCAATGTTTCCGCACTCTGATTTTATAATGTTTTATGTAACGTCTGTTTGTAACTGTTTTGTACGTTTGACTGTTGTATTAAAATATTTTTGCCTATGGTTTGTATTTTAAGACTTTTACCGTAATACTTCACAAGTCGATATAACCAATGGTGTCTAGAATAGTCGCTTCGGCTTGGTTGTGGTCTGGCCATATAATTTGGTAGTCAAAAGTGACGTGTTTAGTAATTGTTTTTTTCAAAAAAATTTGGGACGTTATATATATATATATATATATATATATATATATATATATATATATAGGGGAGAATTCATGCGAAAACCGTTATTAGTGCGAGAACCGTGAGAACCAATCTCAGCCGTTCCTTGGATATGGGAAGTATCATGGATGGAGAGCGTGGATGGATAGAGTGTGGCAGGGTGCATGTGAGGAATTCATGGGTGGGCCATTGACATTGAAGAAGGGGGAATTGGATGGCTTAGATTGGTTCTCGCGCTAACAACGGTTCTCGCATGAACTTTTGTCTCTCTCTCTCTCTCTCTCTCTCTATATATATATATATATATATATATATATAGTAAATTATTGAAAAAATCTTATAAAATATAATAATAAATATTTAGGTTTATATAATTAATTATTTTAAAAAAAGGTTAAAGGACTAAATGCGAAATTATTTGACAACCACAAGGACTTGGCTTGTAATGTTACAAAAGAGCAAAATGGTCATTTTGAAAAGTTTAACACTTTGACCATTAGTTTTAATGGTCCAGGGACTATGAGTGTAACAAGTTTGCTACAGTAAGAACCATCTAAGTACTTTTTTAAAATTATGGACTAAACTAGTAGAAAAGTATAAACCATATTGACCAATCAGTAATTAATTCTAGATTAATAACATGTGTTGTGATAATTAATAGTTAATTAATTATCAGATGAATAAATAATAAATGGTTATTTATTATTTGGAGATTAAATATTTAGTCAAATATTTAATTAAAAGGTTTGGTTAAATTATTATTAATTAACTAGTTTAGTTGCCCATGTAGATACATGGGTATGTCATAGTTATTTATATGAATATCATATTTACTTTTTATAATATTTTAAAATATCATATTTAACCAAATTTTTAGTTTTATCATTCTAAAATATTTTATAGTCATTCTAAATTTCTTTTTAATTATAACCAATAACATTTAACTTTATTACCTTTAATTGTAATAATAATGATTGATTACTTATATAAGAAAGATTTAGTTCATAATTATGTATACAACTTGTCACATTTGCTATTGTATGTACCAGACTCTCAAACTTACCATTTAATGTATCCAAATTTTCAAAAGTTACCAAATAATGTATCTGGTTACCTACACAATAGGTAACCGGTAATTTTAATTTTTTATTTATTTTTAATATTATAACATTTTCCACCTCATTATTGTTGCCACCTCACAATTTCTTCAAGAACATTCATAATCTTCATCTTTCAAGAACATTCATAATCTTCCACAGATGATTTGAACATAGATTGAACCAAACATACAAATGTTACATATGAAATCCACATAAATCGAACCAAACATACAAATCTAAAACCCTAATTTGCAACAGATCAGGAATTAATACAAATGTACATTAAGAATGAACAAAAATGCACAGAAAACTTATTTGTTTCATCAGAAGAACCCTAAACTTGAATCAAAAGAACACATAGAACACAATCAAGAATTTGAATTAGAACTTAAATCAAGAAAAATCAGGTCCAAGAACCGAACGAACCCTAAACTTATGAACTAAAATCGAACAAAAAACTGAACTCTGAAACTTACCACGTTGGTGCCGGAACTTGACGGCGGTGGTGATATTGGAACTTGACGATGGGGGTGATTGGTCCAAAACAAAGAGAAATCAGATCTGAAACTTACCAGCCTCGTCCCGTATATTTTTAACTTATATATGTATATATTATGAGATATGTTATTTATTTTTAGTCTGTATTATTAGTAATAAGTTAAAATGTACTTAATAACTTCATTTATTAATTTCGAGTTAAAAAAAAGTATGACAGAGAATTTTTAAGCAAATAGTAAAAAAAGAAAAGAAAATCTGATAGCTTTCATATACCTGCAATAATTTGATCATATATCACTCAAACTATCTTATATCCAAATTATCAAACGGCCATGAAAACCAGAAAGAAAAAAAAACGCCTTAAGTACATTGATGTCTCAGTTATTAATTTATTATTAAACCAGACATGCGGCTAGGAATTTGTATATTGGGCCGAAATTAAAAGAAAACAAAACAAAAACGTGGGCCATTTATCTTCTTTTGGGTTGTTGTGAAATTAATTCTCTCACAAAAGCCTAGAAAAGCATTCAGTTTTGAGCGTCAAGCTAAAAGGAAACATAATTAATTAAACGGGCTGAGAAGAAGATAAGAAAAGCGTTTGGACTATTAATTACGTGTCCCAAGCCCAAAAAAAAATAGAGAGAGAAATCTCAAGTGGAATACAGATGATTTTTAGAGGCAGCAAAAATAAGAACTCTTTTGACGAGTCTCACATAGAGGTGAACAAATGGGAGTGGTCCGACAAAGACCGTCAAGATCGGACCGGTCCAGGACCGTCATGCCACTCCTCAGTCTGGACCGGACCGGAAGACTGTCAAGGACGGGTCCGAAACGGTCCGAGAGTCGGTCCGGACCTCCAGACAGAGCCGGTCCAAGAGTCCAAACCGGAAATCCTCACTACCTCTTCCTTTTTTCTTTACACAGAACTTCTTTTTACATATTCTCTCAACTTTTTAAGTTGTCAAAAAAATTCGAAAAAGAAACCAAAAACCGGAAATTTTAACCGAAACTTAAAATTTAAAACCGAACCGAAAGATATCCGAATGAAAACCGGACGAGTCTGGACCGAAGTCGGACCGGTCCGAAAAAGGAGCGGACCGCTCAAAAACCGAATGGTCTTATGCGAGGACCGGTCCGCCGAGAACCGGACCGGACCGGCAGTGCTCCATGACCCATTTTGTGCATCTCTAGTCTCACATAGGATATACGATCGAGACGACAAAAAAACCAATATAGAATATAATGTGATCGTGATTATCTGATACAATTTTAATTATAATTTGCTATGACCATTAGGTATCATGATTAGTAATGAACAAAATTATAGGATTAGAACATTTTCTGATTGAACTTTGACAAGTGCATACGATGACCATTCGGTGTTAATTGATTGATTTTGTAACCAATATAAAGATAAGTCTAACATAATACGAATTAATTGACTAATTATAGGGATAGTTAATATCATGACTATTGATTTAATGTTTATATGATTATAGGGTTAGTGAATCCGACTAAGAGATCTAAACAATTTTGAAATTTGTATATGAATGAATAATATCCATTGTTCTTCTATGAAATTGTTATGAATATACAAGTGATAGCTGTGAAGGATAGCAAGGTAGAAATAAGCACAATATTAACTCCTATTGTATTACAATAATACAATCCTAACAGAAATCAATTGTTAAACAAGGGGATAATCGAATCTATGTGGATAAACTTCGTATTGATAGTTTTCATTCCAAGCTCTCGACTTTATCTTGCTTTTGAAGTCTTTTATATTTACTTTGATTATTAGTTCAAATATTTACTGTGTTTTTAGATTAAAACCCCAATCTCCTCAATTTTCTTTAGACTAATTAATAATTAAATCTTTTAAAATCAAATTATACTCGTCACTCAAGTATTCGACAACCCGGTCTTTACTAATACTATACTATAATACGATTACACTTGGCTACCCAAAAAATGAAATATTTAAATACATAATGATATTTTGTGGTTTAAGCAAACGTAGTATACACAAAAACTATGCCATGGGCTATTGAATAATTGATATCGCGTTTTTTATATATATTTTTAATGCGATATTTAATTATTTTTAATAGAAATCATGGAAAATATGTTTAATATATGTTTAATATCTTTATTAATTATTTTCAGGTTAAAAATCGGATATATGGTGATAAGGATGAAGAAAAATGGATAAAATCCGAGATAAACATCAAAAGATGAAAAAAGTAAAAAATCTGGCGGATCTGACGCTAGCGCCGCTAAACCCGCCGCGGTCGCGGCGCGACGTACTGCTTCGCGGCGCGAAACCCCCGCTGACAACTCTATAAATTCGTTTTTGTGCTTTCATTTGGGATGAATTACTTCCATTCGACTTTTTCACCACCATAACTCCAGAAAGCACCCCTTAATCGTCCAAAAGACTTGGAGCAAGTGCTTGGAAGGATTGAAGCTTAATTTTGAAGATCAAAGTGAAGATCATTCGGCTTTTTACGGTTTTTCGTATTCTCTTCATCATGTTCTTGTTTGTTCTTGATTTCTAGAACTTTATCATCAATGTTAGAGGCTAGATCTTCAGTTTTCCTCCCTAGAGGAGATGAAACTCATATAATGGCTTATTGATTCATGGCTTTAATACTTAATTCATGTTTAATTCTTGTTTAAACTTAATCTTAGTTCATCCATGCTTAGTAATCTGTTTTGGTTGTTTATAATCTGAGTTTTGTGATTTAAAAGACCATTTAATTCATAAAGCTTTGATCTTGATTGTCTAGGACCGATAGATGATTAAAGAGATAGTGACTGATCAAATCCTAGTGTTAACCAACTTTAAATGGATGATTTTGCATGTGATTAAACATATAATGACCCTTTATGTGTTAATGATGTTTTGTTGATCATAGGAAACATTAAAGGTTGAGTCTTTACTTGATAATCGAATTAATTGGCTAATTATCCCTTTTAATCGCGCTTTTGACCATAAAGGTTATTAATTGGTGTAATTAGACGGTTATAACCGGACCAAGGTTTTAACTAATTTAGGAATCGATGCATGAGTATTCAAAGTGTCTTTAGCTCTATTTGCCATAAATTAATTGCCATGAAAAGGGTTGAATTGAATCTAGGGAGGGGACATCTTCATTATATTGTTTAATTCTCCGAGTTAGTCGCTTTCTTGTCACATTTGCATGCTTTAGCGGTAATCCAGGGTTGTTAGTGGCGTAGTTGGTTGAAAGTTCACAACTTTTTCATACAAATCCCTCTTTAATTGCTTTCTTTATTTTTCTTGTCATTAGTTTAGATTTATTTGCTTTTTAGTTTAGTTTAGTTTAGATTAGATTAGTTTGTTTAATATTTAAATCATTATAATTTTATCAAATCATATCCGTTCCCCTTGTGTTCGACACCCGTGCTTACTGATTATACTAAGAAAACCGATTAGGTACACTTGCCTATTCGTGTCGTTTTGGTACAATTTAACACGGAATTTATAAATAAAAAACTAATACGTAAAACGCACATCAATAATCAATAATTATAATTTAAATGAATGAATGAATTATCTTTTGACAAGTAAAAGGAGTAAAAGTACACCTTCAGTTGTGGACGAAATCTGAAAGATTTATCGTATCTCACTCATACGAAATCGAAACGAGATGATTCAAAATGTTATGGAAACCAAAATAATATTATGTATGTAATATTTAATTGGGCCTTGATTATCTACATATGAGTCGAGAGTTGCAGCTAAAAAAATAAAGGTATGGTGATGGATTTATACAAGAAAATCGAGAATAGCACTACTTGTTTTGGGCCATTACGTGTGCTTCTCATCAACTGAATTGATGATTGTTGGATTAATTATTGAAAGTGCTAGCTTGATATTAATTGATGGAGGTCACATATTGTCTAAACTTGGAGCTGCCATTTTACTTGGACTATGCGCCTTGAAGCCCATTGCTAATGAAAGTTAAAATAAAAAGTAGCCCATCAATCAACTGAGAAAAAGAGGAGGATTACGAGATATATTTTTAAAAACGGCGCTGGAGAACTTAATCATCAGATATATATTTTTTCGTGCGATAAGAAGCAGCAGCCGACGAGAAAAAAAACATGCGACAGTTTTGAGGAGCAAAAGATGTGATTAGTGATGGAGAGGAGAGGCTAAAACATCTACAGGGTTAACTTATGTTGCTACCATCGTTCTATAATGGTTTGTAATTTCTGTTTTACTTTGTATTTGTTATCTAATTTGTTTATGAGTTAGACCTCTCTTGTATTTACCATGATGAACAAACCCTAGTTTTGATTTGTATCTTTATTACAATTTATGATTGGTTTTGTTTATGCTTAATCAAGAACCTTAAGTTTTTTATCTTAACTTTTTCTGAGTAATCTGTTAGATACAGTTTTTGCATGCTATGAGACAATGACTTGCATATGTATTTTCTTCTGGATTATTGTTCGGTTGATCTTAGACAATGACGTTTTCAATCAATAGGATAGATAACTTTTCTGAGACAATGAAGGTTAAGATTATTCAGTTTACCATAGATAAAAGTTTGAGTTCAATTCACCATACATAGGGTAGTGTGTATAAGATTTTAACAAAGTTATTAGTTAGAAGGTTGAGCACCGTAATTTTAGAGGTCTTAGGGGATTATCAATTTGCTTTCACTAAGGGAAGACAGATTGTGGATTGTGTGATGATCGTAGAAGAGGTAATACATGAAATGAAAGCAAAGAAGGAAAAAGGTGTCCTAATGAAACTAGATTTTGAAAAGGCATACGATTCAATAGAGTGGGGCTATCTGGAGGGGTGATGGGTGAGATGAACTTTGGGAAGAGATGGATTTCGTGGATCATGAGTTGTCTTAGGATATCGTCGTTTTCCGTATTAGTCAATGGGTCACCAACTAGGAGGTTCCCTATGAGAAGAGGGCTTAAGCAAGGGGATCCGTTATCCCCGTTATTGTTCAATCTTGCGGCAGAAGGCATCAATGCACTTTTAGGTGAGGCATTGGAGATGGGACTGTTTGAGGGGTTTAGAGTGGTAGGGCAATGTGCCATGTCCATCTCGCATATCCAATTTGCGGATGACACGATGCTAGTTAACAAGATGGACATGAGTCAACTTAGGAATATGTGTCTCTTATTAATAATCTTTATCTAATGTCTGTAATGAAGTTTAATATGAGCAAAAGTGTTGTGTACGAGGTTAACGTGAGCGAGGTGAGGTTGGGTGAAGTTCGGGATCTTTTAAGGTGCCAAGTAGGTAGGTTACCATGCACTTACCTGGGCCTACCTATAGGGGGAATCCCAGGAAGTTCTCGTTTTGGGAGCCGGTGTTACAAAAAGTTAAAAAGAGACTTGAATCGTGGAAAACTAAGTTTCTATCAAAGGCAGGGAAGGTGACTTTGATTAAATCAGTGCTAAATAATTACCAATGTATGTCTTTGTTCCGTATGCCTGCAAGGGTGTATAAAGAGCAAAAGCGAGAAGGCAGTTTTTGTAGGCAAAAGGAGATGACAAGAAAGGTATAAATTTGGTGGCATGAAAAACAGTTGAAAAGCCTAAAACTTTAGGGGGATTAGGTGTTGGTGACCTAAACAGAAAAATAAAGCCCTGCTGTCGAAATGGGTATGGCGGTATTGGGAAGGTGGTAATGCCGTGTGGAAGAGACAGTGAAGTGCAAGTATGTGGACTTTACTTTAGGGGTTAAGGAATGGCATTTAAATCATGCTAAGTTGTCGAATGTCTGGAGAAGCATTTTTACAATGATTAAATCTGACGATAAGATAATGAAAGCAATTGATGAATGTTTTGTGGCTAAAATATGGAATGGGGATACGTTTGATTTCTGGAATGATAAGTGGGTGGGTGAGATACCATTGAAAAGTAGGTTTCCATGGGTGTTCGCCCTAGCTTCCAATAAAGAAGGAAAAGTTAGTGATTTCGTTACTTGGAGGGATGATACATGAATTTGGGAAATAAGTCTGAGAAGAAGAGTTTTTGATTGGGAGGTCGGTATTTATAATGAGTTTATGGGGTTATTGAATTCTCAAGTGTTGAAGAAGAATCGGAATGATAGGATCATGTGGACGAACAATGGTGAGTTCTCTGTTAGGAGTCTGCTTAATGCTGTGAGTGAGGAAGAAGAGTTGCATGGTGCAACTAGGGTTTGGAAATTTTGGGGACCCCCAGAAGTTCAAATGCTTGTATGGTAAGAAGTTTGGAACGGTTTGCCAACTAGGGGGAACTACTCAGGAGAGGTGTAGTAAAATATGGAGAGAGTCTGAGAGCACTTTGTGCTCTCAGTCGGAGGAGACCGTAACACACCTTCTGTTGCACTGTAGGAAGTCATGGGTGGTCTGGTCTAGGGTGTTGAGCGAAGTTGGTATTTACTGGGTGATTCCAGGTTGCGTAAAAGAGTTGGTGGAACTATGGCCACAATTGTGTAGTAGTAACTGGATTAGAAAAGTGTGGATACTAGTACTGTACGGTGTTATGTGGACTATATGGACTGAAAGGAACGAGGTAGTATTCAATAATAAGCAATTGAATTATGAGAAGATGGTGGATCTAGATTGGATGATGGTAGGGCAGTGGTGCTATGTGAAATGGCCAGAGATTGCGAAGTCTTCTTTGGATATATGTATAAGGCCAATGATGGTACTCAGAGGGGATAATTTGTTATCTGGTTCTAGGCCTAATTCTAGTACGGAGGGTTTAGTCAGAGTCGGGGTTTTTGTGGATGGTTCGATAAATAGGGTCCTTGGCAAGGGTGGTATCGGTGGGGTCTTTAAAAATGAGGTTAATGGAGCACATCTTGGTGCATACTCAAAGGCTATTGCTTTGTGCACTCCATTAGAAGCTGAACTGGAAGCCATGTATTACGGCCTGTTGCTATTAAGAAGCAACAAAGGGTTGTGTAACTACCCAGTAACAGTGTTTTCAGACCCCAAATTTGCAGTGGGCCTGGTTGCTGGGACTGTTGATCCTCCAGATGGGGTGGGGCGATGTGCTGGGTAGAATTAGAGGCCTTCTTGAGACATGTGCGGTAGTAGAGATTAGGGACTTCCCACGGGAGTTGAATGAGGAAGCCGATTCACTAGCTAAGAAAGTTTCTGGGAGACTAGGTCCATGGATTGCTTGGGTGTAGTAATTTTGGGGTTACACGACTTATAAGTGGGTGTGTGTATGTGTTGGAAGCAGATGTATGCTGTGAGTAAGGGAAGTTTTGTCCTCCTTGAGGGTGTTAGGGTGTGTATGTGTCTGATAAGATGCTGTGCTTAGATGTTTGTGTCGGGGTATAGAGTGTGACTTTGTCGAGGTTGTTTCATTTAGTTGGGTGGTCTGTGGGGTAGGTGTTCCTAAGTATATGGTCTGTAACTCTAATTGCCATAATTTTACTAATTATGGGTGTTGTGTATATGCTCATGCTGCAGGTAAGTCTGGTTCTAATGAGCAATTACGACAGAGAACAGCTAGCGGAACGGAGACATAATAGGGAAGGAGTGGTAGCAGGTTATAGGGTCAGATGGTTAACATGTATTTACAAGTACTGATTAAAGTGGGACACTATGGCGTGATAAATTGCTTTGGTATCCTACAGGAGTTCGATACAATGGGTGGTCTGGTTGGGTGATGGGCGGGTTCAACTTAGGTTTTGGGTATGTCTTATATTTACCATGATGGGCATTGTGGTGGGTGTAAGGCAACCGTATTGGTGTGTGTAGTCTCTGTCAGAATTGATTGATGGGTGTCTGGGTGTAAATAAATGGGTAAGTTTGGTGGGTTCAATATGGTGAAGGTAATAGGGGTCGAAGGGGTATATCCATGTAGTGTGGTGGTGGTGACGGGTATGGGAATCATTGTACCGTTTTGAGTCATTTCAACCATTGAGCCCTAGATTGTTCATGTAGTTGTGACCCAAAGAGAGTGTGAAAGGAGGTATGTGCGCATGAAGGGTAAGTTTATGAACTGTTGACAGTTCCTTAGGTGGTATGTGATTTCATGCCGTGCTGTTATACCAGTCAATGGTGAAGTACACGGTGTTATGTATTTTGTCTGTCTATGTTTCGAGGTCACAGTGGGTGTTTTCGGTTGGGACCTATGTAGTAGGGGGACCTTGTGTGTGTGGTCACTGTGTTGTTAAATGGTGTGGGTAGTAAGGAATCTGGCGTGTGTGGTCACGGTGATAGTAAAATGGTGTGTCTTTTATCTGTCTATGTTTCGAGGTCTTAGTGTGTGTTTTCGGTTGGGACCTATGCAGTAGGGGACGTGGTGTGTGTGGTCACTGTGCTGTGAAGTGGAAAGGGTAGTAAGGAATCTTGTGTGTGTGGTCGCGGTGATATTATTATGGTGTGTGTATGGTGTGTTAAGTCAGTGGCATAGTAGTTTGGCTAGTTATGTGTATGTCGGCCATGTGTGTGTGTAGTATGGGTTGCGGGTGGGGTGGATATGGGTGCTAGTGGGTGAATTTGGTCACTGTCGATAGGGGGTCAAGTCGAGTAAGTGGTCACTAGTGTGTTTTATTTTGGGATTTTCTTGGGTTGGGTTGATGTGAGGTGGCTCTCGGTAGTGGCCAGGTGATGAGGGGAGGCCATCCTAGGTTTTGGTAGTCATAAGGGGAGTGGTAGGATGTATTCGGTGTGTTGGAGGAATGGAGGAAGGGGGTGTGGTCTGGTGATTCCTAACCTACTTTATCGACCTTCGAGCTCCTGAGTTTTTCTCACCTACACTATGATTGTGGTGTTCATCATTTTTTGTAATATACTTAGAGAGTAGTGGAAGTGAGTCAACATAGGTGCTTTCCTCTCGATATGTTAACCCTTTTGAGCCTCTGAGTTTGTTTGGTAACCGATGTTTAATACCCTGTTCCGTGTGTGATTTATGAAGCATATGTGACTGTTTTTTGGGGAGGGTTGGGAGGGTGTACTATTGTGACTACTTTTCAGTGGACTATGATGAATATGTCGTGTTGATTCGGTTACTATGGCCTTGATTGTGTATCTGATACTCATGTATGGTTATCATCAAGGCGCTGCGATATTACTTGTGTTGCGATGTGCTGTCTTCTAATAAGGGATTGTGTTTTTTTTTGTTCGGTTGATTTTCGGATGCTGATCTGAGGATGTTTTAATACTAATGCTGCATTAAGTTTCCGTTGTATGAGTTTGTAATATAGGCTGTGTGGTGGTTTCGCCAAACTGATAATGCAGGTGGTCCTGTAGTAGGCTGTTTTGGGGTGTGTGCTTTTGCACAGATGCTGTCATTGAGTTTGTAATATCGATGACACTGCGTACCTGTGTGTTGCCTATACAGTTGCTGAGGCGTGCCGTGTTGTTGCTTTGCTGCTGTGTTATGATCATGTATCTCGAGTGGCTGTTTGGTCTAGTTGATATGTTGTTCTTTGGCTCGATGCGGTTTTAACCACGTTGTGGCTGTTTGGCCTGATGTTCGTGGGTCACGATTTAGATGCTGTCTACCTTTTGTTGTCTGATACCATGCTGGATGATGTCTCTCGAGTGACCATGGATGTGGTTCTGTGTACTCTATTGCGCAAATTGAATACAATTTCCTGTGAGCAGTATTATGAGCAGGGGAGAGTGTGTTGAGGATTCCTACATGTGCTTGTATTGTTTTGTTTTAGAACTATGACATTAGTGTGTAACCCAATGATATTTGGTTGGAATGAAAGGAATATACTTGCTGTTAAAAAAAAGTGTGTTTTGAAAAGATTAAGTCGTAATCGGATTAGTAGGACTGATGGTTGTTGGTTCGGACGCCCTTAGAAACCTATTATATTATTTATGTTTATAACAAATTGAACCTAGAGAGAGTGATTCATTGTTAAATACATCTCTATCAACTGATTTAACTTCTTAAAATTGTTTCTAGTTCATTACTTTTAATTCAATCCTTTCAATACATTGGTAGCGGTTAGCTACTAGACTTCAAAAACCCCATTTTTACTTTTAAAGCACTCTAGTATAACTAGTTTATTTCATAATGGTATATTCCATAACTGTCCCTGTGGAGACGATCCTAGTCTTACCTGGTTTACTGTTATACGATCGGGTGCACTTGCCCGTTAGTGTGTCAGTTAAATACGGTTAGATTAGTTTATAAATTTAAGACGTATCAACACTCTCCCTCTATTATCTTTGATAAACTTAATGGTTCCAAGATCGTAAATCCAAAATCCTTTGAAATCAAAATCAATCCTGCTTTGTATTTGAAACAAAATAAAAAATTATAACTCAAATATGTACCTGGTGAGTGATCCCTAATGTTCGAAATCCCAAACCCTATGAGAGAATACAACGAGCAGAGAGAATTGACGACAATGGTGTCGCTGACGATGGCGCTAACGGTGACACTAACGGTGACGGAGATAGAGACGTTCGTCGGCTGCATCAATGTTGATGACGACTTGCTTTTGTGCCGGCGACGTTGGTTGTAGCAAGAGAGCAGGGAGTCAGTTTATGAGTAGAGTGTGCGAGTCCACATTTTGTTTAGGGCAAGACATGAGAGACATTTTTTAACTTCTCTATTATCTTTGCCCACTAATGGTTAACCGTCACAATAGGTAAATAAAAGGATTTTATGATATTTTCTTTTTTTATATTCGACAATGTTTTTTTTTCCAATTATTGCCACATATTGACTTAAATAATTCCAAATGCTTCATCTTATCCCAAAAACATAAAGTAAGTAAAAATGATGCTAAATACCACAAATGGCAGAAAAATATATATCAGCTAAACAAGGATATCAATTATTAAAACATGTTTAGAATAAGTTATATCAAGTATATTTTCGTCCATCATGGTGACTTTGGTAAATTGCATGACCTCATTCAAATTGAACTTAAGCAAATTCAAAAATCCGGAAAGTTTTTATTATTTAGTTGTATTGATATTTTAATACAAATAAAATTTTACGACAAAGAAATTTCAACCACATATATATGCAATAGACTCTCTGATACTATTATTTAGTTGGTAATTTTGAAATTTTGCATAATCTAAACATGATAAATAATAGTATCTAGATTATCTAAAAGTTGATGTAACACTGTTAATTATCATGTGTACTACTACCATCACAGACCGTCACTAATACTCACCGTCACATTCTTCCACCGCAAATATTTTACTACGATCTTATTCATAGGTGAATTTACAAGGTATAATATTTATCAGATTATCTTGTTAAATAAACAGCTAATGTTACATGATAATTTTTAGAATATTATAAGCACCACAACATAGATGAGTTGTTATACATTTTTTAACAATTTAGGGTACTACTTGAAGCGTGTTTCTAGGTCTTCAACTTTCTAAATCAACAACAAAATAATATAATAAGAATAATGATAATAATATATCCATAACGTGGAGCATATTTTAATTATTTATTCATTGCGGTAATAAAATAATAATAAAGCATAAAGTGGTGCAGTTTCCTATGAGTCTTCAACTCGATCTCTTAACTTTTTCTTTGTCGCGTTAGCAATTTAAAACATTTGTTTTCAATTAACTTTTTAATTTTTTCTTCATTGCTGATAATTATATTTAATAGTAACTGGTTTAATACTTCGTGTATAAATTGAAACATGAGAATTGCTTATATAAATTTCAAATCATTATAGTATGAAATATCAACATTTAATAGATTTATATTTTGATAATAAATCAAAAAATATTTATGAAAATCAAAAGATGAAGAAAGAAAAAGGATATACTCAAGTTTTTAGCCATTTTAGAAAATAAATAAAGACTATTAGTCTGAAAAATTCTTAAAATAATTTGAAACCATTTTGAAATAGTGGATTCCAATTGGTAAAATATATTTAAAAAATAGTTTTATGATGCTCTCCTTCAGTTTAAAGAAAACCTTTCCTCTATCAACATCTCTACATCTGGGTTTACAGGTCAAGTCCCTTCAGAAATTTCTCTTCTTCATAAGTTGGTTTCTTTAGATCTTGCTTCAGATTATGAGTTCGTCTTCAAGCTTGAATCTCATGTTTTCATCAATATGCTCCGAAATTTTACTGTTTTGGAACAACTTTCATTAGCTTATGTGAATCTTCTTCGGTTTTACCTATTTATCCTAACATTTCTTCGTCATTAAGATTACTAGATTTACGCTCGACTAGATTGCAAGGAAAACTACCTCACTACATTTTCAATCTTCAATATTTGGAAAAACTCTACTTGTCAATGAACAATAATCTCGCAGGTAAACTACCAAAAATTGTCTCAAACACTAGCTTCCCACTAAAGGAGCTAATTCTCTCATCCACCAATTAAGCAGGTGAGATACCCAACTCAATTGGCCATTTCAAGTCATTAACAAAATTGGATCTATCTTCTTGTCGTTTGGTGGGGTCCCTTCCCAAATCCCTAGCTAACCTAAGACACCTTAAGTTTTTATTTTTATCATCTAACAAACTAAACGGGACACTGCCATCTTGGTTGTTTAGCGTTCCCTCTTTGGAACACATCTTTCTAGATGATAACATGTTCAGTGGAAATATACCATTCAAGTTGTTTTCTATGCAATCACTGAAAGGACTATCTCTTGCCCAAAATCAATTACCTGGCCGAATTGATGTGCTTGATCAAGCCCCCGTTATGAAAACGTTTCAACAACTCACCAACCTCACTTTCCTTGATCTTTCTTATAATGATTTTAGAGGTGATTGGGAGTTGGATACGTTGTTATCAAGCCTTACAAACCTGTTCGATCTTTACATCTCTTATAGTGGTTTATCAGTTGTGGCCAATAATGCTAACCACTATCTTAACCGTGACTTTCGTACCTTAGCATTAGCCTCTTGCAATATAATGTCGTTTCCGGAGTCTATACGAGCCATGAAAAGTCTTCAACATTTAGATCTATCTAACATCAAATTGCAAGGACGCATTCCTGATTGGGTAGGAGAGATAGGAGGATATGATTTCTATTCTTTCAATCTCTCGAATAACTTTATAACACACTTGCCAAAATTTCAATGGAGTGGAATGTGGTATATGTATTTGCAGTCAAACATGATTCAAGGACCATTCCCCCTCTCAATTTGCAACATGAGCGATCTTTACAGTTTGGATATGTCTAATAACAGTTTTAGTGGAGTTATTCCTGAATGCTTTGCAAATATCACATCTTCTCTGAAAACAATAAATTTGCAAAACAATCATTTTCAAGGTATCATTCCAAATGTGTTTGAAAATTGTGGAATTTTAGAGGGGTTGATTTTGAATGGAAATCAATTGGAAGGAGATGTCCCAAGTTCCTTATCTAAATGTGAGTATTTGAAAGTACTAGATGTGGGAAACAATCACTTAAATGGCACATTCCCTCATTGGTTAGTAGGTCTTCCAAATTTGCAGGCTCTTGCCTTTAAATCAAACAACTTCCATGGTCCAGTTGCAACCACTTCTTCTCATGGACACGCATTTCAAAGTCTTCAAGTTCTTGACTTATCTCATAATGGCTTTGTAGGCCAACTCCCTAGAAATTATTTTGGTAATTTCAAAGCCATGAACAATACGGTGAAAACGGGGTCCGAACCAAAATACTTGCTCATCGATGGCATGTATTACTCTCTCAATGTCACACTAAAAGGGGTGATCCAAATGTTTCCAAGAATTTTCGTGGACTACACAATTATTGATGTATCACATAATCGATTCGAAGGGGAGATTCCAAACATCATCGGCAGTCTTAACTCACTCAAAGCACTCAACTTATCCCACAACAATCTCAACGGTCGAATCCCGCATGATCTAGGAAATCTTTCTGAGATTGAATCTTTAGACCTATCGTGGAACCAACTCATAGGTGAGATCCCCAAAAATCTTGCAAACATCAAGGGTCTTTCGGTCTTAAATCTTTCTCAAAATCATCTTGTGGGACATATTCCCAAAGGACAACAATTCAACACGTTTGATGCAAGCACGTTTGGTGGAAATTCAGGACTGTGTGGGTTTCCTCTTCCAAAGGAGTGTGAACATTCGAATTCCCCACAACTTAATGGTGATAGATATGATGATGATGATGATGATGATGATGATGATGATGATGATGAGAGTGAATATATATGGAAAGTTGTGTTGTTAGGATTTGGATGTGGAACTTTAATTGGATTAGTGATGGGATATCAAATGTTGTCAACCGGAAAACCAAAGTGGTTTAATGCAATTTCCAATTCACTAGAGCATATGACGTCGAAGAGGAGAAACAAGAGAAGACACATATATATTGGGAAATGAAATTAGTTTATTTTCTTGTGTACAATTTTAAGATGTGAGGTTGTAGTTGAACCTTGTGGAATTATGAACTTATTGAGACCCTTTTTGAATTAAGTTGTATCTCGAGTAATATTAAGTTGTTCGTTAGGTGATCTTGTGTTAATGATCATGAATCTTTAATCATAGTTGAGAGTAATTTTGTTATTTCAATGAGTATACTAGCTAAGCGACACACGGGAGATGATATAAATCAATTTTAAATTTATATATTTTTAAAGAGTACTAACACGTATAGTAAAAATAATTAGAAAACATAGATATGAATTTAAAATCTTGTAAGAAATGAGTAAACATTATAAAATTTTGAAATTCATACATAAGATTATCATTAGACTTTGTGTAGATCTTTTTATAAACAACATTCATAGTTTTATTAATAAGGTTGCCTTCATAATCGCAAATTAAAACTTCTAAACCTCCCTTGGCACAGGGATGACGACAATGCTATTCAAATGGGAGATGCCCGTTGATCAATAATTAAATGAAAAACCAGAGTTATAATAGTGAAATCATGTGTGAAAAGGTAATGCCTGCAGAATTGTCAAAGATCCATAATACCTTTCATGTGTCACAATTACGCAAGTGTTTAGCTCATAAATCAACTTTTGTACCGTTGGAAGATATAAGTGTTGATGAAAACATAATTATGTTGAACACTCTGAGGTGATATTGGATAAAAAGATTAAGGTTTACGCAATAAACAAATTGGAGTGGTTAAAGTTTAGTGGAAACACAAAAAAGGTGCAGAGGCTACATGGAACCTGAAGATGAGATGAGGAATTACCCGGAAATGTTTGTGGACAGATTTTGAGGACGAAGTCAAAATAAGTGGAGGAGAATTATAACACCCCAAAGTATGTGAGTCCTAAATTTTAAATATTGTTATAAATGATTAAATTATCTATATTATGTTACCCTGTGATAATAATAGAATAGAGATATCAAAGTGTGTATGAGGTCAAATAATAAAGTATAAAAGAAAATTAAGAAATTAAGAATTTTATATTATGGATGATTAAATCAAGTGATGATGGTATGTGTTTTGACCCATTAAACACTAATTGATGTGTATTTCTTCTTGTGGTATGTTATTGGTAGGATTAAACATTTCTAATTATCATGGAGTTTTAAATCTGAATTGGTTAACAATTTAGTGAAATAGTGTTGAAATGTCGTTCAATTCTTGAGTCACTGTAAGAAAATGGGTCAAAATAGGTGCTCTTGAGTTGAAATGGTCAAAGGATGATCAAATGAGTAAATTATATATTCTTTATGTTATTGTTAATGTTTGTAGTAGTTTTTGAGTCATGAATAAGTGCTGGAAACACTTGGTTTTGATAGAGATTGTGAATTGATCGGATATGTAGTTGTTCTCATCAAACAGAATACTGATATGAAATAAGGCACGGGGGTACCTACATAAGGTACGGGTGCCTATTGACCGTGGCAAACCCTATCTCAGTGGGTACCCCGTGCTTTGAGGTTAAGGCACGGGCGTACCTCGTTAAAGGCACAATCGTACTTGAGTGAGAGGCACGGTAAGTTACATGATCTTAACTACCAAACTGTGTATATATTTAATAATACACACATATTATGTCAAATTTGTAAGATATATATAGAGAGAGAAAAGTTCATGCGAGAACCATTGTTAGCGCGAGAACCAATCTGAGCCATTCAATTCCCCATACTTCAATGTTATTGCCCACCCATGAATTCCTCACATGCACCCTGCCACACTCTATCCCTCCACGCTCTCCATCCATTGAACCTCCCATATCCAAGGAACGGCTGAGATTGGTTTTCGCGGTTCTCGCACTAACGACGGTTCTCGAATGAACCTTCCGCTATATATATATACATATATACATATATATATATATATATATATATATATATATATATATACATATACATATATATATATATATATACATATATATATATACATATATATATACATATACATACATATATATATATATATATATATATATATATATATATATATATATATATATATATATGCAAAAGTTCAAACGAGAACTGTTTTTCGTACGAGAACTGCGAGAACCAATCTGAGCCGTCCAATTCCCCCTCCTTTAATGTCATTGCCCAATCATGAATTCTTCACATGCACCCTGCCACACTTGATCCCCTCCACGCTCTCCATCCATGAACCTCCCATATCCAAGGAACGGCCGAGATTGGTTCTCGCAGTTCTCGTACGAAAAACAGTTCTCGTTTGAACCCTCCCCTATATATATATATTGTGGGTGAGCTGTGAAGTATAATTACCATTTGATGTGTTGTGAGATTGAATTAAATACGGAGGTGAGTTACATGATCTTAACTACCAAATTGTTTATACTTATACGTGTATTATGTGGTATGTGTATTGACTGATAATGAAGATGATGTTGATGATGATAACGATGATCATGTGTTGAGCCTGAGTGGCACATGTGGCTAGTCATTGAGATTAGCGGGATGCTACAGATCGATGTGATCGCAAATGTTGATTGGACTTCTAGTGATCGGGGACCACATATGTGATGACGATAATTGTGATAATTGTGATGTATGTATATCTCTTTGTTGGTTTTGATTATGTACTTACTAACATTATCTCTTTGTTGGTTTTGATTATGTACTTACTAACATTTATAGCTTACAATTATTGGTTTCATATTTTTCAGGTGTGTCTAGTTTTCGGGAAATTGACAGCCGTTGCTTCCACCATAGTCCAATTTAAATTAATGTTTTATATAAGACTCATCTTTTTAAACAAGTATAGTGTTTTGGAAAGTCATCATTACAGTGATACTCATTTGTAGATATTTGATAAAAAAACAATTTATTACATTTATATACACTATATAAAAAATCGGTGTATTACAAGTTCACAGGAAAAGTAACAAAGTGGCCAACAACATAGGCAATAACTAAGCACGATCCGAATGGTGATAGAAATCAGAATTTCACAAGGATCATCAACGATCTAGCAATATCAAAAGCTTAATAGCAAACTGGTCAGCATAAATGAAAAGAATTTTGACCCGTTAAGGGTATGGACCAAACAAAGTAGGGACCATCATAGGCTCTATGTATGAATCAAACAATAAAAATCTCTATTAAAGAGATAAATATCCGTACCAACAATAAAATAGATGCATACAAAAGAAAGTAAAAATCCGTACCAATGAATTATGAATCAAGCAAAATAAGAACATGAGGGGGACATAGTACCGATAATAAAAATGACCACATTCAAAAGGGATTAAGAATCCGTACCTTGCTTCCACGATCAATGAAGTCCAACTTCTATCAAGCTCAATTTAATTTCCTTTTCCTCCGTCTATAACATATGTTACCGTTAGTACTAAACTATTTCCGTTATTTTTCCTCCATTGCTTATGTAGGGTCTATGGTTAAACCTCTCTTATTAGTATTCTTTTCCTCAAATTATTTAATCAGGTAGATCTCTTAGGGTCTATGGTTACACACCAATCCTGTTTATAACATGCCAAATTGCCTATCATTGAAATAGAATTAGCACACTTCCAATTTGAAGGCCACCCAACATTTAAAGATTGGTTTTTTTTGTAAGTTACTCACGGAATCAACCAAAAACTGAGTTACCATTTGAAATTCAAAGTAACAGAATCACTTGGGAACATTTTATAAACTAATAATATGAGACTAGTGTACAACTTTCTCGACTAAAAGCAGGAATTGAGGTTGTTGACTACACTATGTGTGTTCCCAAGTGTGACCGAAGATACTAATTTATTACTTTAATCATATATTAGTACGTGGGTGATGCTTAAAATCAAAGAAACGCAGAGCAACAGACAGAGTACCTAATCGAGTTTGTGTATTTCTCTCGCGTGAGCAGTGAACGAAAACAGTAAAGAATAATTCGAACTAACCTCAATGGTTGCTGAGCTCGAATTGATCTAGTTGGCCAAGTCGGTAATGTCGCTGTCAAGCGTTGAGCAACCCTCGATCAGACTGTGTTTGCACCTCAAGTGCAGCTCGTAATCGTCAATTCAAGAATCATACGGGAACAGGGCTGAAGTTGACCTTCGACCGTCTCGCTTCCCTTCTTCCTAGCCGTCGCAATCGGTTGCCCTCTCTCGCTCTCTCCCTCCCCCCTCCCTCTCTCTCTCTCTCTCTCTCTCTCTCTCACCACGAGTTAGTTTACAGACGATTAGCATGAGAATGGCAGAATGCAGCTTCATTGATGGAGAGTCGTGAGGATCGATTCGGTAAGCATCAGGAGTTCGTTCCCCTTTCTCCGGACGATTTGTTGAAGAGTCAAATCACACAGATAAGTTGGGCTTATAGTGTGGGCTTGCCTATTGGGTTATTAGGTTTGGGTTAGTCAAATGTTAAATGTATTGGCCCTAGTCTGTTTTGTTTTATTGATTGTTTTATTTGATCATTATTATTATTACATTTATTATTATTATTATTTGTATACATAATCATATACGTATACATATACGGGTATTATTATTATAATTCTATCTTTCTTAAAGAAATTTCGTTCTTCCTCATAAACCAAACATTATCAACATACAACAACATGCAGATACTCCGCTCACAGTATTTCTTGTCGTATTATGAAAGAACTAGATTACATTCTCCCAAATCTGTTGATATAACTAATGGTAGTCATATTGTTTGACAAAATTTTTGGGTATAACAATTTAACTGCTTAAAAATAGTTCTCCGAATCCCTACTATTTAAGTCTTACCATAACCAAACTTACAATCTCACCAATCTGTACTATTAAAGTTAATCTCACCTAGGCCACGGATTTGAATCTTTCAAGTAATCCATCAAGCTTAGAATAACCAAATAACTACTAGCTACATTTCCAACTTTTAAGAGAATCATACCATCAGTACACTCATTAAAAAATGTCCATAAATATTTTATACAAGCATTGACCTCAAAATATATCTCAACACTTTCAACTTATGACACTAGATATCTAATATTCGTTTAGATCATAAGCACCATATCTACCACTCAAACGTCCAGATGACTAATTATGTATAATAATCTCCTACCATAATAATAAAATAAAGTGCTTACTCCACTCCCTATAAATTTAGTACTAAGAGCTTCCATACCACTAAAACCTCGAAACTTGAAATTTCATTAGGGAAGGATTAATCATCAATATCGAGTAACTAATGAACTCCAAATGTTATCCACTATGCTCTATAGTTTACCGTCAATCTAAAATGGTTATCTACAAGATCCGCCTTTGTGAATAATAACCAGTTTGTTCTTTGTGTCGGATCAAACCAGTTGAGTTTGATTACGATGACACGAGAAGGTTATAAAACCCGTGGTATGAGAGCTTCGGATAGTTAATCTCAATATATATATATATATATTTGATTTAATTACACAAATGGTCCCTGTGGTTTACCAAATATTCCACCAATAGTCCCTAAACTTCAAAAATTACACCCACAATCTCCGTGGTTGTCAATTTGTATCAATCTTGGTCCACTTTTAACTGAGCCTTTTAAATCGACGTTAACCCTTATACTTGTGAGGGTAAAATTGTATTTTTGACCCCTAAAGAGGTCAGCTTATCTGCCCTTCTTCTTCAACATCAATCTGTGCAATTTCCTTTTGCTTCCCTTCCTCTTCAACATCAATCCATCATTGTCTGTTGCTAACATGGGGCAACAATGATAGTATCCATCTAATTATTATAACAGTTAATTACTTAAATGGTCCCTGTGGTTTGTCAAAAATATCCTTTTTAGTTCTTTAATTCAAAAATTGATCTGTTTGGTCCTTCACATTGTCATTTTGTAACATTGGTGATCCTTTAGCCAACATCTGTCTACTTGGAGACGTTAACTCCCTTTATGAGGGGTATTTGAGTCTTTTAACAACATAAAGGACAAAACACATGTACTTTCCCACTATTTAATAAAGTAGTTGGCATATCATCTTCTTCACCCGCCAATTTCATTTCTACAAGCTCCAAACAGGTAAAATTCTTTTTTCAGCAATGGCTCTGGCGTGGAAGAGAAGCAATTGTGAGGACATCATGGACTTCTCACAACCGTAATCATCGCTTCTACTGTTGTCCACAACAGGTAAGTGATTTTCTTAATAACCATCCTTCTTAAAGGTTCATGATTTGAAGCTAAAGATATACTTTTTTTGATGAAGGGATCTGATTGAACATTCATGGGGTGGGTTGACCCCCCCCCCCCCCCCTATGTGTACTCATGTTGTTCAAATCATACCTGGACTGCTTAGGTCAAAGAATGCCCTTGAAGAAAAGATAAGGATGGCAGATAGTGAATCAAGAAGATATAAGTTTAGGTTTTATTGTATTTTGGTAGTGTTTGCTATTTATGTTATGTTTGTTTAAAGTTTCTGTAATGTTTGATTTTGGAATTAATGCTTTTGACAATTACAACCACTGAATTGTAAGTTTTGTTTGAAATATGAAATGAAAATGGGTAGTTATTTATGCAAGTCTGTGATGAATGTGTGTTTGCTAAACGAAGAAATAATTTCCATAAATGTGTGCCAATTCACACATGATATTCAAGATTGACAAAATAAGCAAAACATGTCAATCTTAGACATAATATCCATGATTGTTTGTCAAGTCAAGCATCATCTACTAAACATAGTAGAGAGACATAAAACAGTAAACATAAATTTTCAAGCATACATAATTAAACACTAATATGAAATTGTTCAGCAAAATAAACATACTTAATCAAAGTAGCATCATGCTTTCAGTTGCTTTAGGCTTCTTCCCTCCTCTTAAACTTGGTGTGGCTTTCTTCTTTGCACTTAAAGATGCAACATTTTCAGCTACACAACCACTATCACCTTGTGTTGATCCACTCTCACCTTGTGGTGGTATCTGTGCCAACCATCTATAAGCTCCATCATTAAATGCCTTAAGATCATCCATGCATTTTGTAAATTGTGGGACTATTGTTGCTGTTGCATACTTCTACAAGTGGTCATTGAATGCTCTTACTTTCCAAAGAAGCTTCATGTTCTCATGCAAGTATCTAAGACAGTATATGTGCTCACCAGAAGGGAAGACACTTGCAATTGCTTGAATTAAACCCTGTAAAATTAAATGTTTTAATAAAAGGACTAAAATGTTAAAAAACAGAATTAAAAGAGACTTGTAATGTTACCTTTTGTCTATCTGTAATGAAGGTGAAATTAGATCTTCTTCCTAAATCAAGATCATCACCAAGGCACTCTAGAAACCATTTCCAAGATTGTCTACATTCTATCCCCATACCCCGCTTTATACGGATTGTGTATTATTGTTGTTGTTGTATACGAAATGTATGGAATTACATATGATATGATATGTCATTTGTTGCTATCTTAATCTCACCGATGCCGTGTACAGGAATTGAATCTTGTGTCTGATATTCGCCAATGATGTTGAAACAATTATTAAGTTTAACATATAAGTCTTTGTTCAGTGTCATGTGCGTTGAAACCTTCGAGTTCACATACCAAATCGTGTTCCAATTGCCTTTCTCGGTTCCATCCACAAGATAGTCACCATTCACGATAATCTTTTCGACATAAGTTTGTTGCATAGGGCCAATTTCATGATTAAAAATTTCCCAGTGTTTGTTTGAAACAGAGTTCTATTTCTTGCTTGACCAGCTGACTAATCTTCCACCTAATAATTGACAACCCCCTGATGTACTCTTTCTGTCTAGTGTGCAACCTGCAAAGTCAGAATCAGTGTATCCAACTAACTCAAAATCAGAGTCTTTGGGGTACCAAAGACCTAGATTAGGAGTTCCTTTGAGATACCTGAAAATTCTTTTAACTGCAGCTAAGTGAGATTCTTTGGGATCTGCTTGGTATCTAGCACAAAGAAATGTAGAAAACATAATATCTGGTCTACTAGCAGTTAGGTATAAAAGAGACCCTATCATACCTCTATAAGTTGTAATGTTCACTGATTTACCATCAGTGTCCTTTCCAAGCTTTAAGGCAGTGGACATGGGTGTTTTCATTGAAGAACAATTTTCAAACTCAAATTTATTAAGTAAGTCATTTACATACTTTGTTTGATGAATGAAAATTCCATCAACCTCTTGTTTAATTTGAAGACCTAGAAAATAGTTTAATTCACCCATCATACTCATTTGATAGTTATCAGACATAAGTTTAGAAAACTTTTTGCAAAGATCAACATTTGTAGACCCAAATATTATATCATCTACATAAATCTGTACAAGAATCACATCACCCTTGAATTTTCTTATAAACAAAGTGCTATCTATGCTTCCTCTTATAAATCCTTTATTGGTCAAAAAAGAAGAGAGGGTATCATACCAGGCTCTTGGAGCTTGCTTCAGACCATACAAAGCTTTGTTCAAGAAGTATACATGATCTGGTTTGCTTGTATCCTCAAAACCTGGAGGTTGTTTGACATACACCTCTTCTTTCAATTCACCATTGAGGAAGGCACTCTTAACATCCATTTGGAATACTTTGAAGTCTTTGAAGGCAGCATAAGCAAGAAATAGTCTTATTGCTTCAAGTCTTGCAACAGGGGCAAAGGTTTCATCATAATCAATACCTTCTTCTTGACAATACCCCTGAGCAACTAATCTTGCCTTGTTTCTGATGATCAGCCCTTGTTCATCCATCTTGTTTCTGAACACCCACTTAGTGCCAATGATGGATTTGTCCTTTGGTCTTTGCACCAAAGTCCATACATTGTTTCTTGTGAATTCAGCCAATTCTTCTTGCATGGCATTTATCCAGTGAGGATCAGTTAGAGCTTCATCTACCTTCTTTGGTTCAATCATAGAAACAAAACCTGTATATAAACAGAAGTTACAAGCTTTTGATCTTGTTAGTACAGGTGCTTCTATGTTACCTATGACCTGGTCAATTGGATGATTTCTAAGGTCCTTGTAGGTATTTTGGATTCTGGGAGTTGAAATTCTTTGGTTTGGATCAGCTGATGAGACTTCTGGTTGATCAGCTGACAGAATTTCTTGATTACAATCTGATGAGACTTCTACTGATGAGGGAATGTTTGATATGGAATTAGAGTCCATTGATGTTGAATCATGATTCCCTTCATTTAGTAAAAGTGTGGGTTGGTTTAGGATAGAATGTGCAGAGGTGTTTTGTACATTCGGAATAGGTTCATCTAAGTCATCTATGTCAGCTGATGAGATTGGATCAGCTGATGGGAGTGGATCAGCTGATACTGGAGTGTTGTCTTCAGTACGCAGCAAATCATTAAATTCCTTACCTGTAGATGGATTAGTAGAACAGGAAGCAACAAAGTCATTTTCATTAAAACTTACATTGATTGATTCTTCTATGACCTTTGTTCTGAGGTTGTAGATTCTGTAAGCTTTGGAAATCACAAAATATCCAATGAACACACCTTCATCAGCTTTTGGTGCAAATTTTTGCAATTGATCTTTCTGGTTCAGAATGAAACACTAACACCCAAAGATGTGTAGAAAGCTGATGTTGGGCTTCCTTCTCTTGAGCACTTCATAAGGAGTCTTGTTGTGCCTCTTTATTATAAGGGATCTATTCTGAGTAAAACATGCACAGCTGACAGCTTCAGCCCAGAAGTTGAATCCTAACCCACTCTCACACAGCATGGTTCTTGCAGCTTCAATCAAAGTTCTGTTTCTTCTTTCAGCTACACCGTTTGGTTGTGGAGTTCTTGGAGCAGAGAAGTTTTGAGATATTCCTTTCTCATCACAGAAACCTTCAAGAGTTTGATTTCTAAATTCAGTTCCATGATCACTTCTAAGCATCCTTACCAGATTGCCATTGAGTACTTCCATCTTTCTAATGAAGCTTATAATTTCTTCAGCAGCCTCACTCTTTGCTTTTAGGAAGATGAACCAAGTGTATCTTGAGAATTCATCAACCATCACCAATTCATACTTACTTCCACCAATACTAGCAGTAGCAACGGGACCAAATAGATCCATGTGCAACATGTAGAAAGGTTCAGTAATGGAGAAGGCTTGCTTAGATGGAAACGAAGTCTTGTGCTGCTTTCCCTTCTCACAGGCAGAGCAAGGTTTAGGCTTAACATACGTCAGTGAAGGTAGTCCTGACACTAGTTCACCCTTGCTCAACTTGTTAATGTTTTTGAAGTTTAAATGGGAAAGCCTTTTGTGCCATAACCAGTTTGTGTCAGTTACAGACTTGGTATACAAACATGTTAACTTGGATGGATCACCAGAGGACATATCAAGAGTATATACATCCTTGGTTCTCTTTGCACAAATTATTGTTTTACCTTCTTGATCTAAAATGGAACCACCTGTCTTTGTAAAGAGGACTTTATGATCACCATCACATAACTGACTTATGCTGATGAGATTATACTTAAGTCCTTTAACATATGATACCTTGGATAAGGTTAGGTTCCCATTATGAAGTTCTCCGTAGCCTTTTGTTTGCCCACAATTGTTATCACCAAAGGTTACTCTTGGACCTTTTTCCTTCTTGTAGTTACTAAGCAAAGCTTTACAACCTGTCATGGTCCTTGAACATCCACTGTCAAGATATCATGTGTTCAGACCCTGCATAGATGTGATTGAAAGAAGGTTAGTGACATTTGGGCATCCACATTTAAGTGGACCCCTGTGGATTGCACCTAGCCATCCACTTTATATTAGGTTGTTTATGAATGAGAGAAACAGCTGTGTTATCATAATCAGTCCACTGTCTTGAGTTACCTTCTAGAGAACAATTACCTGCCTTATGTTCTTTGCTCTCACATTTATAACATTTTTGATTTTTGGAGCTTTTAACATGTTTTGGTAATTGACTAAGAGACGTCTTAACTGTTTTCTGATGACTATGGGTCATCAGCTGACAGATTTAACCATTTAGCTGTTGCAGCTGATTCTGTAAACTAATAAGGTCTTTGTTTACAGTCACCTTAGGTTGACCCTTAGTTAAAATGAGTTTTTGATCAACTTTAGGTGTGGCAGACTTAGACTCTTTGTAAACAAAATGTTCTTTTCCCTTAGTTTCTCCTATTAAAAGAGTTTGAAGTGATGTTTGATCAGCTAAACAAACAGAAGAGGATCCATGATCAGCTGACAGGCTATCAGCTAAGCAGTTATCATCTACTTTTCGATCAGCTGATGTAACATCATTAGCTAAAGAATTTTCAGTCAGCTGAGTTCCTAAATTTAATGTATCAGTTTTCAAGGTTTGACAACAGAATGTCTCTTTGGTATCAACAAATGATTCCATTCCTTTACTTACTTCCTTTACACTTAAATTTTCAGTGCTTTTGCTTTCTGTTAAGACAATAGAACTTGAACCAACTTTTGAAGAGGTTGAGTCTTTCAGCTGAGTACTTTTACTTTTGACAAATCTGTTAGTGATAATACTTTTTCCTTTTACGATCTTTTGAAAAGTAAGAGGTACAATATCAAATTTTTCTAAGATATTTATGTTCTTGCTAAAATCAACACAATTAGCAGCTTGGGAATAATTTCCACCAATAATAGCTTGAACTTGTTTTGGAATCTGCTCATTGACACACTGAGTGGTCTTCTCAGCAGAAACACACCAAGATCTAACTACTTTATGAAGGTCATTAAACTTTATTGTTGCTTCATTGGTTTCTTTTACCAAGATCTGATTAAGTATCTTTTAATTAGCTAAATCATCTTCCAGTTTTGTCATTTGTTTAAGTTTCTCATCTTTAAGACTTAATCTCTCTTTTAGTGATTCTATTTCTAATTTTAGCTTCTTTCTTCATGTCCTCATCAAAGGAACTTGTACTTGCTGTGCTAGCCATCAAACTGAACTGAGCTGTGAGGACCTCATCTTCATCACTTGAGAGATCTTCCTCAGCCCAATCTTCTTCTTCAGCAACTAGCACCCTGTTCTGAGCTTTCTTCTTTTTCTTGTCAAGGACAGCAGCAAGAAGCTTCTTATACTTGGCTTCATAATCAATCTTGCTGTCTGAGCTTGAGGAACCCTTGAAGCCTGTGTTTCCTTTGGACTTACATTCACTGGCATAGTGACCAGTCTTGCCACAAGAGAAACAACCTTCAGAAGCCTTTGGTTTTGACATGGCTCTTTCTCCTTTGAAGGGTTTCCTTTCAAACCTCTTGACACCCTTTCTTTTCAAGAAAGGTTTGAACCTTTTAACCAACATGGCAGCCTGCTCAACAGCAGCTTCAATGCTGTCCATGTTCTCCAGAACTTTATCCCCATCAGCCACTTGCTCTTCATCAGAAGTTTCCTCCTCTTTCTCCTCATCACTGGACTCATCCACAACTGCAGCAAAACTCCTAGATCTTGTGTCCTTAGACACAAGGGCAGTAGATGGAGCTTTTGCAGCCTCCTTCATATCCTTGGTAGAGATCTTCCTTTGTTTCACTGATTGTTCATGATTCATAAGATTTCCATATAAACCAACTAGTGAAAGACCCTTGATTTTCTCACCATGTTTAAGCACAGTGATAAAATGATCCCAAGATTTTGGGAGAGAGTCTAGAAACTTGTTTACAAGTTCCTTATTGCTTTTGTGAACATCTGCCCTTCTTAAGTCATTAATGAGGCAGTTGAACCTGGTGTAAGTCTGAGTGAGACTTTCACCTTTATGAGCAAAGAAGAACTCATATTCTCTAACCAGAAGGAGTTTCTTGTTCTCCTGCACTTCTTCAGTGCCTTCATATGCAACAGTCAAAGTGTCTAACATCTCTTTTGCAGATTTTCAGTTAAGAACTTGATGATAGACATCATTTGGTAGTGCAGTGACTAAGGCTGTTCTTGCTTTAACATCAAGATTAACAAGCCTTTTGTCTTCATCAGACCACTGATTTATAGCCTTTATAATCAGTCTTTCAACAGCAGTTGCTTCATCAGTTGCTTCAGTCACTTGAATTGTTGAGGAAGGAACGTAAGGACCTTCAGTAACAGTTTTAAGCATCACATCATCAAGGCTTGACATATAGATAAGAACTCTACTCTTTCAGAGAGAGAAGTTCTCTCCATCAAACATTGGACACCTTGTGAGTGAGCCATTGTTGGAAGAACCGTTAGAAGCAGCACCAGGAGTGGCCATTTTGTAGTGTGGGGTAGAAGCAGTTGAAGAGTAAGCAAAACAGATCTTAGATATGAATTATCTAGCCTGCTCTGAGACCAGTTGTTGGTCCCGAATGGATACTACAACACCAAATGTTTGTAGAAGGGGGGGGGGTTGAATACAAACTTTAGCAAATTAAAATTTAAGAGACACACGGTTTACTTTTATATAATTCTTATTGATGTTAATCAAGAATTACATGAACTAGATGCGGAAAATCTAAGTTCAATAAAAGGTGGCAACTAATTTTGTCTAACACATAGACAATGCTAATCTTAAACAACTAATGTCTAAGACGTTTAACACATGAACAAGTTTGTTACACTGAAAGTAAAATGCTAACTCTTCTAATTCTCAACTTATGAGATTTCAGGGCTTTTCAACGCATACTTAGCATGTTTCCATGCATGAGTATTTATAAGCAAGGTGTCCGGGTTGATGAAGAGAGAAGGAGACAAAGGTAATTGGTTTAATAATATTATAATAGATAAAGGTAGTGGGTGGAAGGTAGTTTATCTTTACACGCAAAGTGTGAAAAGTAAACTTACTTTTCAGTAATGAGTATACCCAATATTTATTATTATATTATTAAATTACTACATTTATGTCTTAAGAAAGTAACCTTATCTTTCCATGCTTGTGCTTTAATCGACACCATGCTTTCTGAAGATTTGACTTTACCAAGTATGGAGTTGCCAGCCATACTTAATCATCATATCTTCGAGATCTTCTTTTCAAGAGTATCTTTCTCCTTTTCCAGGGGATAAAGATCTATCCTTTTTGTTTCTTTGCAGATACAAAAAGTGCTAAGTACTTTTACAAAGAAAGATCTAAGGCATAATAAGAACAACACATGTTCTGCCTTTGACTAAAGAAAATATTACACAGAAAAACTATTAACTGAGATGTAGAATAACTACTCAGCTAACAGACACTGAACTGCAAATGTAAATTTGCTCAGCTGGGTCTGGAAGTCAACAACAACAATAACAGAAAACAGCACAACAAATGGCCGATGAAGTTTATGAACAACAACAAAAGGAAAATGCTGACAAACAAATTGTACTTTACGTACCTCAGCAACAATCTGAACTGAGGCCAATTGATCTTGAAGAAGGTGAAATACCTTACGAGCAGTCCTATGCCGAGATGTTTGAATGGTCAAGTGACTCAGAGGAAGAAATGGAGGATTTATATGAGTCCATACACACATCACCCTCACGGCATATAGGAGAAGGTAGTTATGCTCTGTCAGAGGAGGAAGCTGAGGATCCTGAGATGGAAGGACTCTTCAAGGATATTGATGAATAAGTCGGGGTTGCTACACGTCCAACATCACCTAGAGTTGTTGACAGATTCTATGATATCCCTAGTGAAAGGGAGCTTGCACTCAGAAAGAAAGAAAGGTTAGCAATTTCTAGGAGAAAGCATAAAAAGAAGAAACCAACCTTTGACGTGTCCAGGGTTCTCAGTGGATTAAACTTTGAAGTTCATCAACAATTCCCTCCTCCTTCTGGTCAATTTCAAGAATCAACTGCTGATATTTTGGAGAGAAACAGACAAACAGAAGCAGCTGAAAAAATCAGAAGAGAATCAGAATGGCCCTTGCCACAAAGATTCACAGTGCCACCTGCTCCTCTAGTGTATCGTGGGAATCCAGGACTTGATGCAGGCAACATATTTACTAGAAGTGCTGGGCAACAACCTATATGGAAACCATATTTCGTCAATACTACCAATCTTGAAGAAAGAATATCAGAAATATTCAGCAGTGAATTGATAGAGGTTATTTCACCCGAGCTGAGGAACATGGATGACAAACAAATAAGAAGATATGATCACATCCTTACTCGTTCCAAAACTAAACCAGAAGATATCAAATCAGAAATTCCAATAGTTGAACTCCTCAGTGTTTATACCGAAACCAACTTCAACATAAAATATGCTATTTTCCATGTCAGAAGAGCCAACAACCTATCATAATGTTGGGGAGATATCAAATCAGAATTTCCAATAGTTGAACTCCTCAGTGTTTATACCGAAACCAACTTCAACATAAAATATGCTATTTTCCATGTCAGAAGAGCCAACAACCTATCATAATGTTGGGGAGATAGCAATATCAAACCTAAATCAAACCTGTCTATTATTTAAAATAGGATTTGATGTTAACAAAATCACTTATTCAGTTTGGACTTAGATAAATGAAAAACATGTGTTGTTTTTCATATTAGACTTAAAGAAAATTGTAAGTAAGAAGTGTCAGCTGAAGAAAACAAGTGTCAGCTGAACACTGAGTATCAGCTAAAGAACAAGCTTCAGGAAGATCAGCTGAGAGTAAAAGATCAGTCAAGAAGCATCAGCTGACGATCTACAATGCATCAGCTGATGGTCCAAAACCATCAGCTGAGAAAAGTTTCAAGATCAGCTGAGCTATCAAGGATCAGCTGATGCAATCATATTGAGCAGCTGATGCCTCCCATCTGTCAGATAAGGTATTTACTACTTATCCAAATCTTTCCTTCATAAGCTGATCATACTCAAACGATTAGCTGAGCCCTTGGGATCAGCTGACAGTTTAGTTTGGTCAGTTTACTAGCTACTCTGATTTGTATTCTTAGCTGAGCATTTCGATCAGCTGAACAAATCTAGTCAGCTGAGTCTTTCACATTTATCCTTAGCTGAGCAAAATTACATTTGCAGTTCAGTGTCTGTTAGCTAAGTCTTTATTATATATCTCAGTTTAGCTTTACTATGTAATATTTTCTTTAGTCAATGGAATAATATGTGTTGTTCTTATTATGCCTTAGATCTCTCATTGTAAAAGTACAAAGCACTTTTTGGATCTGCAAAGAAACAAAAAGGATAGATCTTTATCCCCTGGAAAAGGAGAAAGATACTTTTGAAGAGAAGATCTCGAAGATATGCTGCTTCAACTAAGTATGACTGGCAACTCTATACTTGGTAAAGTCAAATCTTCAGAAAGCATGGTGTTGATAAAAGTACAAGCATGGAAAGAGAAGTTTACTCTCCCAAGACATAAAGGTAGTACTTTAATAATATAATAATAGATAGTGGATAAACTCATTACTGAAAGGTATGGTTGCTTTACACGCTTTGCTTGTAAAGTTAACTTTCCTCTCACCCACTAACTTTATCTATTATAATATGATTAAACCAAGTACCTTTGTCTCCTTCTCTCTTCATCAACCCGGACACCACCTTGCTTATATATACTCATGCATGGAAACATGCTAAGTATGCGAATAGATAGTTGAATACTGAAATATCATTTGTTGAGAACTAGAAGAGTTATCATTTTATTTTCACTATAACAAACTTGTTCATGTGTTGAACATCTTAGACATAAGTTGTTTAAGATTAGCTTAGTCTATGTGTTAGACAAATTTAGTTGCCACCTTTTATTGAAATTAGATTTTCCGCATCTAGTTCATGTAATTCTTGATTCACTTCAATAAGAATTATATAAAAGTAAACCGTGTGTCACTTAAATTTTAATTTGCTAAAGTTTGTATTCAACCCCCATTTGACAAACATTTGGTGTTATAGTATCCATTCAGGACCAACACATACTTCCTCACTGAAGCAGATCTAAGGTTTGTTAATATTGAAGACATCAGCTTTATATTTGACACACTTTCTCAGAAAAGAGGAAAATTGCCTGATGAAGAATTTGGAAGAGTTGCATTAATGAGGTATATGAGAAAATTTATGGAATATTTTGAGGAACATGATATCCAGCTCGGAGCCGAAAACAAGTATCGGAAAGTCAATCTTCTTAAGCCTAATCAAAACCATCCAGATCTTGAAAAGCTGGAAGAATTGACAGTTATCTATGATGGTCATACAAACTTCAAAGGTGATCGAGGGGTCGTCTCAAAGAATACAAAAGGCGGAAAGATCTTTATCAGACTGGATGAACTCATGGCGTATTCAGACGGCACTTTGAAAATTCTCCATCACAAGATACATCAGAAAATATGGAATTACCGTGCAGCATACACTGATGAAGAACATGCTCAAGCCTATCGTGTTATAGAAAGGATAAGAACGACACTGGAAAGCAGAAGGAAAATACGCAAATGGAAAGTGGCATTCGGCATTCGTAACAAATCGGTATACGAATAGATTAATGTATTTATTTGTTGTGAATGATTACATACCTCACTTAGGGGGAGATTGTTAGAAATATTAAAGTGAGGGATGTAATATGTAAATTACACAAAGTTGGGGAAATGCTATATAAAGGCATTTCCCCCACATTTCAATGTAAGCTTTGCATAACAATACTCTTGTGTTTGTGTTCCTTATATTCTCTCTCGGTTCTCTCTCTACAAACCGAACACACACACAAATCTACACTAGTAAGATTAACATCTAGCATTGCTTCATCCGTATACATTACGGGACCATCAATTGTTCCATCCGTAGATCTTGATACCTGAACCACTAGGGACCAACATGAATTCCTTACATGCACCCTGCCACTCTCGATTCCCCCACGCTCTCCATCCATGAATTCCACTTACAAAATGAACGGCTATGATTTAGTCTCCTATTCTCAATTAATTTCTCATTCTCATTTGAATCTTCCCCTATATATATATATATTTATATATATATATATTTATATATATATATATATATGTATATATATAATATGTATATAGTGGGAGGTTTAAATGAGAACCTTAAATTAATTGAGAAATGGAGACTCAATCACAGCTGTCCATTTCCCCCTCTTTCAATGTCATTGCCCACCCATGAATTTCTCACATGCACCCTGCCACACTCGATTCCCTCACGCTTTCCGTCCATAAATCCCACTTACGAAATAAACGGCTAAGATTTAGTCTTTTATTCTCATTTAATTTCCTATTTTCATTTGAACTTTCCCCTATACTATGTCGAATTTTACACCTACCAATGTCAAATTTGTAAAACAATTCTATGTCGAATAATAAAGCAGTGCAAGTCGAATTCTTGATTGCTCAATGTGGTATTTAAGTCCAAACCACAAGTCTAAATTTGGGGTAGTTGCATAAGTCGAATTTTGAAGAACCCCCATATGCATGTCGAATTTCGAAAATATGAATGTCGAATTATTGAAGCAGATTGTAAGTCGAATTTTTAAGATAGCATAAGTCGAAGATCATCAGGAAGCTTATGTCGAATTATGTAAATAAGTCCGTAATTCGAATTTTGGTAAATACATATGTCGAATTTTTCTCGTGGACTTGTCATCTTGGTCGAAGAAACTGCAGTAACACCCAGACTCCGTTTTCAAAATCCTAAGCTCTCTAAATCTTAGCTAATACAACTTTTTATTGAACCAAAACCTTTCTCCATCTCTTTAAACCATTATTCATCATTCTTACAACAATTTAACCACATTAAATTCCTAAAATCCAATTCTTTTCTTGTTCATAAAACCCACTAAAACCCATTCTCAAAACTCAAATTTTAGACTTTGAAGTCATGCTAAAGCTACAACAATTACATAAAAAGATTCTTAAGGGTTTAAGGAACAATACCTGATGATTTGCTAAGAATTCCTTCAAGAAATGTAGTTCAAGAGAAATCTCCTATCTTTGTTCTTGATCCTCTCCTCTGCTTCTCTCCAAACTCCCAAACTAATGAAACAGGAGAAATTTCCCTTCTTACATCTTAACCCTAATAC
The DNA here is from genome assembly GCA_947179395.2 of Pulicaria dysenterica. Lineage (NCBI taxonomy): Eukaryota > Viridiplantae > Streptophyta > Magnoliopsida > Asterales > Asteraceae > Pulicaria > Pulicaria dysenterica. The sequence continues at coordinate 42,312,375 of OX359291.1, forward strand.
TCTCATATGTATTTTACCTCATAAGGGGCTTTAGCCCAATTATTACCTTCCTAGCCCATCTTGCAAGCACCCTAAACATATAATTAAGATATAAGCCCAAAAGTGTAATTTAATATCCTTTAAGCCCAATTTGAGTCCACACATTCATTATGCAACAACTATAAGTCCGACACTAGCTTCAGCTCGAGACTATCTGTGAAATAACGTAATATTATACGCGCCCCAAAACTAAAACTGTTCTTAGTATTAATTCTAGAATGCGTTGACGATGATAAAATCCTTATTAAAACTAATAATAATTATCTTTTGCGAATCAAGTGTTTGATCAAATGCCCAAAAGAAATCATTTTAGGCATGAACTTGAGATAAACTTCTATTAAAAAAATGTGTTTAAAAAAAATAATTTTAACATTCATCTAACTAAGTTCTTTTTAAACTCTGTTTTCTTACTTGCAAAAAGTTATTTAAATAAAATATATTTTAAAGACACGACCTTCTATATAAAAAAAAAATCAAAAATACACTAATTTGGAAGGCCTGTTGTAAGGTGACAAAAGTTTGAACATGCGAGTTAAAAAATATAAAATAATAATAGTAATAGTAAGATTAAAATATAATAATAAGCATTATAAAAGTAGTCCTGTGGTGGATAATTGTAAAATTTTCTTATATATATAAAAGTACGCCTTTCAATATATATATATATATATATATATATATATATACATATATATATATATATATATATATATATATATGTGTGTGTGTGTGTGTGTGTGTGTAGAAGTTCCATCGAGAACCATTTTTAATGCGAGAACCGCGAGAACCAATCTGAGCCATCTAATTCCCCATATTTCTATGTCATTGTCTACCCATGAATTCCTCACATACACCCTACCACACACGATCCCCCCACGCTCTCCATCCATGAATTCCACTTATCAAATCAACGGTTAAGATTGGTTCTCGCGGTTCTCGCACTAAAATCGGTTCTCAATGGAACCCTCCCCTATATATATATATATATATATATATATATATATATATATATATATATATATATATATATATATATATAAGGGGAGGGTTCATGCGAGAACCAATCTCGGCCGTTCTCGCATGAACCCTCCCCTAATATATATATATATATATAAGGGGAGGGTTCATGCGAGAACCGCGAGAACCAATCTCGGCCGTTCCTTGGATATGGGAAGTTTCATGATGGTGAGCGTGGAGGGATTGAGTGTGGCAGGGTGCATGTGAGGAATTCATGGGTGGGCAGTGATATTGAAAGAGGGAAAATTGGACGGCACAGATTTGTTCTCGCGGTTCTCGCACTAAGAATGGTTTTAGCATGAGCTTCTTCATATATATATATATATATATATATATATATATATATATATATATATATATATATATATATGTTGCCTCATATTTCCTACAACTAAATCTTAATAATATTTCTTCCTATCTACTAAATGGTGACATGTAAATTCTTCCTAATTCTCTTTCTTATTTTGTTATTAAATATTTTTCTTAATTTTAATAATTATCTTAATCTTGAAAGTATAAACATAAAGAAGTAAGACATAAAATATTTCTTCTACAATAAAGAAACAAATTGTATTTTGGCTAACTAAGAAGTCCACAAAAGAAGTTTCAAATTAATGTAGTCTAGTGTAGACCACGACAAGGCACTTGAAAAGTCTACACGAGTAGACAACAACATCATATTAAGGTCCCTATCTTCGATTTCAGTCTTTGAGGATATACTTATTACTTTCATTGTAGTCGTAGTAGTAGTAGTGGTGGTCCAATCAACTAAATGATGACATGTACTTAATTTATCTTTTCTCATAATAAATCTTAGTAATTTATCTTCTTATAGTAGATTATCAACTATATGATGACATGTAGATTCTCCATTAACTCTTTTTTTTAATCTCTTCTCTTGATTATGACACTGGTCTAAATGATGACTTATAGATTCTACTAATTTCTTATTTCAACTTTTCTCTTGATTTTAACACTAGTCTTGATCTTGAAAATAGACATATAAAGTAGTAAGATACATAACATTTCTTTCTAGAATAAAGAAACAAATGGTATTTTGGCTAATTAAGAAATCCACAAAAAGAGTTCCAAATCAATGTATTACAGTGTAGACCAGGATAATGACACTTGAAAAGTCTACACATGTAGACAACTCCATCATATTCAAGCCCCTATCTTCAATTTTTAGACTTTGAGGACGTACTTATTACTCTACAAGTCTTTGCTCATACATTGGTGATGTAAGTACATCAACGCTTATGTTAGATTTTCCGAACATTAATTTCCTAAAAATTGGGTTTCTAATATTAGTAAGGAGTTGTGTTCACATCAATATGAATTATATAAAAGAAAACCATGTGTCACTTAAATTTTAATTTGCTAAAGTTTGTAATCAACCCCCCTTCAACAAACATTTGGTGTTGTAGTATCCATTCGGGACCAACAACTGGTCTCAGAGCAGGCTAGATAATTCATATCTAAGATCTGTTTTGCTTACTCTTCAACTGCTTCTACCCCACACTACAAAATGGCCACTCCTGGTGCTGCTTCTAACGGTTCTTCCAACAATGGCTCACTCACAAGGTGTCCAATGTTTGATGGAGAGAACTTCTCTCTCTGAAAGAGTAGAGTTCTTATCTATATGTCAAGCCTTGATGATGTGATGCTTAAAACTGTTACTGAAGGTCCTTACGTTCCTTCCTCAACAATTCAAGTGACTGAAGCAACTGATGAAGCTCCTGCTGTTAAAAGACTGATTATAAAGGCTATAAATCAGTGGTCTGATGAAGACAAAAGGCTTGTTAATCTTGATGTTAAAGCAAGAACAGCCTTAGTCACTGCACTACCAAATGATGTCTATCATCAAGTTCTTAACTGAAAATCTACAAAAGAGATGTTAGACACTTTGACTGTTGCATATGAAGGCACCGAAGAAGTGCAGGAGAACAAGAAACTCCTTCTGGTTAGAGAATATGAGTTCTTCTTCGCTCATAAAGGTGAAAGTCTTACTCAGACTTACACCAGGTTCAACTGCCTTATTAATGACTTAAGAAGGGCAGAGGTTCCCAAGAGCAATAAGGAGCTTGTAAAGAAGTTTCTAGACTCTCTCCCAGAATTTTGGGATCATTTTATCACTGTGCTTAAACATGGTGAGAAAATCAAGGGTCTTACACTAGTTGGTTTATATGGAAACCTTATGAATCATGAACAATCAGTGAAACAAAGGAAACTCTCTACCAAGGATATGAAGGAGGCTGCAAAAGCTCCATCTACTGCTCTTGTGTCTAAGGATACAAGATCTAGGAGTTTTGCTGCAGTTGTGGAAGAGTCCAGTGATGAGGAGGAAGAGGAGGAGTCTTCTGATGAAGAGCAAGTGGCTAATGGGGATGAAGTTATGGAGAACATGGACATCATTGAAGCTGCTGTTGAGCAGGCTGCCATGTTGTTTAAAAGGTTCAAACCTTTCTTGAAAAGAAAGGGTGTCAAGAGGTTTGAGAGGAAACCCTTCAAAGGAGAAAGAGCCTTGTCAAAACCAAAGGCTTTTGAAGGTTGTTTCTCTTGTGGCAAGACTGGTCACTACGCCAGTGAGTGTAAGTCCAGAGGAAACACAGGCTTCAAGGGTTCCTCAAGCTCAGACAGCAAGATTGATTATGAAGGTAAGTATAAGAAGCTTCTTGCTGTTGTCCTTGACAAGAAGAAGAAGAAAGCTCAGAACAGGGTGTTGGTTGCTGAAGAAGAAGATTGGGCTGAGGAAGATCTCTCAAGTGATGAATATGAGGTCCTCACAGCTCAGCTTAGTTTGATGGCCAACACAGCAAGTACAACTTCCATTGATGAGGACATGAAGAAAGCTGCTAAAGCTTGTACTTCTCCTGACTGGGATCCCTCTTCTATGTATCAGGTTGGAAAATTTATTAATTATGAAGATAATGAAAAGAACACTATGTTTGATTATCTGTGTGTTGAGTTTCAGTCAAATATTCAAAGAGAAAAGAAGCTAAAATTAGAAATAGAATCACTAAAAGAGAGATTAAGTCTTAAAGATGAGAAACTGAAACAAATGGCAAAACTGGAAGATGATTTAGCTAATCAAAAGATACTTAATCAGATCTTGGTAAAAGAAACCAATGAAGCAACAATAAAGTTTAATGACCTTCAAAAAGTAGTTAGATCTTGGTGTGTGTCTGCTAAGAAGACCACTCAGTGTGTCAATGAGCAGATTCCAAAACAAGTTCAAGCTACTATTGGTGGAAATTATTCCCAAGCTGCTAACTGTGTTGATTTTAGCAAGGACATAAATATCTTAGAAAAAGCTGATATTTGACCTCTTACCTTTCAAAAGATCGTAAAAGGAAAAAGTATTATCACTAACAGATTTGTCAAAAGTAAAAGTACTTAGCTGAAAGACTCAACCTCTTCAAAAGTTGGTTCAAGTTCTATTGTTTTGACAGAAAGCAAAAGTACTAAAAATTTAATTGTAAAAGAAGTAAGTAAAGGAACGGAATCATTTGTTGATACCAAAGAGACATTCTGTTGTCAAACCTTGAAAGCTGATACATTAAATTTAGGAACTCAGCTGACTGAAAATTCTTTAGCTAATGATATTACATCAGCTGATCAAAAAGTAGATGATAACTGCTCAGCTGATAGCCTGTCAGCTGATCATGGATCCTCTTCTGTTTGTTTAGTTGATCAAACATCTCTTCAAACTCTTTCAATAGGATAAACCAAGGGAAAATGACCTTTTGTTTACAAAGAGTCTAAGTCTGCCACATCTAAAGTTGATCAAAAACTCATTTTAACTAAGGGTCAACCTAAGGTGACTGTAAACAAAGACCTTATTAGTTTACAGAATCAGTTGCAACAGCTGAATGGTGAAATCTGTCAGCTGATGACCCATAGTCATCTGAAAACAGTTAAGACATCTCTTAGGCAATTACCAAAACATGTTAAAGGCTCCGAAAATAAAAAATATTATAAATGTGGGAGCAAAGAACATAAGGCAAGTAATTGTTCTCTTGAAGGTAACTCAAGACAGCGGACTGATTATGATAACACAGTTGTTTCTCTCATTCATAAACAACCTAATATAAAGTGGATGGCTAGGTTCAATCCACAGGGGTCCACTTAAATATGGATGCCCAAATGTCACTAACCTTCTTTCAATCACATCTATGCAGGGTCTGAACACATGGTATCTTTACAGTGGATGTTCAAAGACCATGACAGGTTGTAAAGCTTTGCTTAGTAACTACAAGAAGGAAAGAGGTCCAAGAGTGACCTTTGGTGATAACAATTGTGGGCAAACAAAAGGCTACGGAGAACTTCATAATGGGAACTTAACCTTGTCCAAGGTATCATATGTTAAAGGGTTAAAGTACAATCTCATCAGCATAAGTCAGTTATGTGATGGTGATCATAAAGTCCTCTTTACAAAGACAGGTGGTTCCATTTTAGATCAAGAAGGTAAAACAATAATTTGTGCAAATAGAACCAAGGATGTATATACTCTTGATATGTCCTCTGGTGATCCATCCAAGTTAACGTGTTTGTATACAAAATCTGTAACTGACACAAACTGGTTATGGCACAAAAGGTTTTCTCACTTAAACTTCAAAAACATAAACAAGCTGAGCAAAGGTGAACTAGTGTCAGGACTACCTTCACTGACGTATGTTAAGCCTAAACCTTGTTCTGCCTGTGAGAAGGGAAAGCAGCACAAGACTTCTTTTCCATCTAAGCAAGCCTTCTCCATTACTGAACCTTTCTACATGTTGCACATGGATCTATTTGGTCCTGTTGCTACTGCTAGTATTGGTGGAAGTAAGTATGCATTGGTGATGGTTGATGAATTCTCAAGATATACTTGGGTCATCTTCCTAAAAGAAAAAAGTGAGGCTGCTGAAGAAATCATAAGTTTTATAAAGAAGATGGAAGTGCTAAATGGAAATCTGGTAAGGATGCTCAGAAGTGATCATGGAACTGAGTTTAGAAATCAAACTCTAGAAGGTTTCTGTGATGATAAAGGCATATCTCAAAACTTCTCTGCTCCAAGGACTCCACAAAAAAATGGCGTAGCTGAAAGAAGAAACAGAACATTAATAGAAGCTGCAAGAACCATGTTGTGTGAGAGTGGGTTAGGATTTAACTTTTGGGCTGAAGTTGTCAGTTGTGCTTGTTTTACTCAAAACAGATCCCTAGTCATCAAAAGGCACAACAAAACTCCTTACGATGTGCTCAAGGGAAGGAAGCCCAACATCAGCTTTCTGCACATCTTCGGATGTCAGTGTTTCATTCTGAATCAGAAAGATCAATTCTAGAAGTTTGCACCAAAGCTGATGAAGGTGTGTTTGTTGGATATTCTGTGATCTCCAAAGCTTACAGAATCTACAACCTCAGAACAAAGGTCATAGAAGAATCAATCAATGTAAGTTTGTAATCAAAATGACTTTGTTGCTTCCTGTTCTACTAATCCATCTACAGGTGAGGAATTTAATGATCTGCTACATACTGAAGACAACATTCCAGTATCAGCTGATCCACTTCCATCAGCTGATGTAGAGGATTTAGATTAAACTGTTCCAATTTTACATCAAACCAATGCACATCCAATCTTAAACCAATCCACACTTTTACTGAATGATGAGAATCATGATTCAACATCAGTGGACTCTAATTCCATATCAAACATTCCCTCATCAGTAGAAGTTCCATCAGATAACATTCCTGAAATTCTTTCAGCTGATCCACCAGAAGTTTCTTCAGCTGATCCAAACCAAAGAATTTCGACTCTCATAATCCAAAATAATCCAAACTCTCCCAGAATCCAAAATGCCTATAAGGACCACAGGGATCATCCTAAAGATCTGGTCATAGGTAACATAGAAGCACCTGTACTAACAAGATCAAAAGCTTGTAATTTCTGTTTATACACATGTTTTGTTTCTATGATTGAACCAAAGAAGGTAGATGAAGCTCTCAATGATTCCCACTGGATAAATGCCATGCAACAAGAATTGGCTGAATTTACAAGGAACAATGTATGGACTTTGGTGCCAAGACCAAAGGACAAATCCATCATTGGAACTAAGTGGGTGTTCAGAAACAAAATGGATGAACAAGGGCTGATCATCAGAAACAAAGCAAGGTTAGTTGCACAGGGGTATTGCCAAGAAGAAGGTATTGATTATGATGAAACCTTTGCCCCTGTTGCAAGACTTGAAGCCATAAGACTGTTTCTAGCTTATGTTGCCTTCAAAAACTTCAAATTTTTCCAAATGGATGTTAAGAGTGCTTTCCTAAATGGAGAATTGAAGGAAGAGGTATATGTCAAACAACCTCCAGGTTTTGAGGATGCAAGTAAGCCAGACGATGTATACTTCTTGAACAAAGCTTTATATGGCTTAAAGCAAGCTCCAAGAGCCTGGTATGATACCCTCTCTTATTTTCTAACCACCAAAGGATTTATAAGAGGAAGCATAGATAGCACTTTGTTTATAAGAAAATTCAAGGGTGATGTGATTCTTGTACAGATTTATGTAGATGATATAATATTTGGGTCTACAAATGTTGATCTTTGCAAAAAGTTTTCAAAACTCATGTCTGATAATTATCAGATGAGCATGATGGGTGAATTAAACTATTTTCTAGGTCTTCAAATTAAACAAGAAGTTGATGGAATTTTCATTCATCAAACAAAGTATGTAAAAGACTTACTTAAGAAATTTGAGTTTGAAAATTGTTCTTCAATGAAAACACCCATGTCCACTGCCTTAAAGCTTGGAAAGGACACTGATGGTAAATCAGTTAACATTACAGCTTATAGAGGTATGATAGGGTCTTTTTTATACCTCACAGCTAGTAGACCAGATATTATGTTTTCAACATGTCTTTGTGCTAGATACCAAGCAGATCCTAAAGAATCTCACTTAGCTGCAGTTAAAAGAATTTTCAGGTATCTCAAAGGAACTCCCAATCTAGGTATTTGGTATCCCAAAGACTCTGATTTTGAGTTAGTTGGATACACTGATTCTGATTTTGCAGGTTGTACACTAGACAGAAAGAGTACATCTGGTGGTTATCAACTGTTAGGTGGAAGATTAGTCAGCTGGTCAAGCAAGAAACAGAACTCTGTTTCAACTTCAACAGCTGAGGCAAAATACATTACTGCTGGAAGCTGCTGTGCTCAACTACTGTGGCGGCAAAATCAACTACTTGATTATGACATACAGTTTGAAAACTCACCAATTCTGTGTGACAACACTAGTGCCATTTCTATCTCTAACAATCCGGTTTTGCATTCTAAAACCAAGCATATTGAAATCAGACATCATTTTCTTAGAGATAATGTGCAGAAAAAGAAAGTTTCAATGCATTTTATAAGTACTGATTTTCAATTGGCTGATCTTTTTACAAAACCTTTGGATGAGTCTGGGTTCAACTTCCTAATATCCAAATTTGGCATGTTAAATTTGTAACATATTCCTTTCTTAGGTAGTTAATTTTGTGTGAGAAAATAATTTTATTTGTGTGTGAAATGAAGTACTTATCTAAGCTTCTACATATTTTACTTATGGTAGATCAGCTAATGGAATTATGTCAGCTGACGATCATCAGCTGACACTATACCTCAGCTGATAAACCATCAGCTAAGACTTAGAAGCTCAGCTAAGTGCACTCATTAGCTGACACTTATTTTATCTCAACATGGATCAGCTGACACTCTCTTTTGTCAGCTGCTGTTTTTAAAAAAAAATCAAAAATACTGTGTCCCCACACTTATTTTATTAATTTCTCATTTGTATTTATTAAGTTACTAGGTAGTATTTAATTTTATTTAATTGTCCGTTAGTTGTCTGTGTATTTACTAACTATTCCGTTTATCACCTTTTTACAGAAGTGACAGTTACTTTTTGAAATATATTTTGGTGACAGTTTAGGGTTCCAAGGAAGATATAAAGGTGTTTTCGAGCGGTTTTTCATTTCTTGTGCTTTCAAAATTCCCAAACACTCTTCTTCCCTTCAAAATTACAAACCCTAAGCTCTCTTCACTTACAATTTCTTCACTCTGTAATCACGGTGATCTTCAATCCTGCTTCTACCCCTAATGCTGTTGCTGGTGAGAACGTGCCAGTAAACTAAGAAATCACCATTCGTCTAAACAACTTTCTCATAAACACTGATATCCCCACGAGCAAAGCAAACCAAGGATACGAACCTATGGTGGCTTTCATAACCTCTCATCCCCTGTTTGCTTGTCTCTCTGCTCATCCTCTTTTCATCTTTCCAAACATCATCGGTGAGATGTGGTACACTGCAAGGTACCATACTGATCAAGAACTCATCACTTGCACTTGTCTCAATGGCACCATCAACATCAACATCACTGTAAATGATCTCAAACAAGCAATCTCTATACCCAACTTGGCCCCATTTCAACTTTTTGCTACAATGGATCAAGTTCTAGAGGTTTTACCCCTGATTGGCTACAACGAAGCTGTTTCCCATGGTCAGTATAAGCTGTCTGCACTAGGACACCCATGGAAGTATTTGGCCAGTGTGATCATTAGGTGTTTTGGTCACAAGTCTGGCAGCCATGATCAAATGAACCAGTCTGAGCTGATGATTCTACATGCTCTGGTCACAGGGAGGAATATTGACTTTGCACAAGTCATATTCTCTGAAATGGTGGATAAGATTAGTCTGGGCACATCAAAGAAATCAACCAGAACCCATGTTCCCTACATCAGGTATCTCAGTTTGATTGCATTTAGAGATATTCAGTGGGAGCACTATGCTGGGTTAGCTGCTCACTTGCACAGAATGACCATCCCTCAAATGGGTCAAAAGATCTATCATCTAATAAGGGAAGATTAGGGTCCTGCAATCACTGCTCAGATGCAAGAGTTAATTGATGTTGCTACTGAGGAGAATGAGAATGAAGAGGAGGAGCCTGCTGAAAATCTTGAGGTGCAAATAGCTGATGATTCTGAGTCCCCTGATGTGGTTACTGAAAGTTCTGAGCACTCTACTGCTCATACTCATGATGTGAAGGGTTTTGAACCTGACCAAACCACCATATGACACAAACTGGTCAAGCCTGGGTTTGATTCCACTGGTTCAATCCTAAAAGCGGAACTGGATTGAACACAACCCTCTAAACCCCAAAAGGGTTAGGATCTTTAAAACTTTTACATGATCAACATAGTTTCTTAACAAACAACCCATAGATAAGGTTATAGAATTATACCTGAACAAAAACCTTTAGGATTGCTAAAGATAGTCCACCACTACTGTACCTCCGATTGAACTGGCTGCTAGACCGCTCCTGGATCACCAACCAACAACAAAACCCTAGTGTATTTGTGTGCGTCGACCACCCTATCGCAAAACACCTTTGGGGTGTTTTCTTGTTCGACGGCAAAAGGGAGGGAGCCGAGAGAGAGTACGATCGAGAGAGAGAGAGCGAGTTCGAGAGTAGAGAGTGAGAGGGTGGCTAGGGTTAATCCCTTGTGTCTTATGTCTAATCCTTAAGGCTTAAGATATATATAATGATTAGATTGGACCTAAGCCCGTTTAATTAAAAGCCCACTGGTTTTAATTAAACTTTCAACTCTTCTCATATTCACCCCTTGGACTTTACTATTTAATTAATTAACTATTAATTAATTATCCGTTAAATATTAAAACTTAATATTTAATTCTCTTTAAATAATAAATAACTATTTATTATTTATTCCTTTCTAATAATTAATACAAACTGATTAATTATTTATTTCTCTCTTCTCGATAATTAATCCAACTGATTAATTATCTTTAATAATTAATCTAACTGATTAATTATTTCCTCTTTAATAATTAATCTAACTGATTAATTATTTATTCTTTCTCTTTAATAATTAATCTAACTGATTAATTATTTCCACACAGAATAAAGGTGAAATCCAACTGTTCCGAATTGGGTGTGCAGCGGTGTGACCCTTTATTCTCTTATAACATTGGATACAATGTGCCCATTAATTATCTCTGCACATAATCTAACAGACTCCCACTTGTGCAAGATAAGTAATAGTTACTGCACATTCTTAGCCTAAGGAGGTCCCTAGTCAGACACTTAGGATAACCAGGTTATAAGAACTCTTATACCCCAAAGTAACTTGTGATAAAACTTCATAAGCAACCTGCTTAGAAGTAATATGTTATAAACTAACTGTTTATAAATTAAACTATCATAAACTCCCTGTTCATGAATGGGTACGTTCTATATAGGTTTGTCCCTTGCAGAGCGATATTTCAATTTTGAGCATGAGCATGGAGTGTCAACTCAGAGGCTCAAGAATTATGTTCATGACATACTTGATTTCGAAACTGCGTGATAAACGACAAAGAACAGATCAGTTCGTTTGGGCACGGCCGTGCACTTGCCAGTTTCTCTTATCAGTCAAGGGGTCCGGAAATATCTCTCCTAAAAAGGAGGTGCAATTACCATCTTGCATATTTGCATTTGGCAATACGGCTCCCACTTAATCTAGACACGCCCCTTATGACCACCCTGTTACGGCGTGGCGTTAGAACGCGCTAAGAAGACAACAGTTACCGCATCCCAAACCAAATACCTCAGGCTTGAGGATAACCTATGTGATAAATACTTTTGACACGAATCCACGAAGTATTTTTCACGGTGGGTCAATCCAATATTCGTAACCCTAACGAATATCCGTAAATTTTGGTCCGCAAAAACCGTTCGCAGCTATATTCGATATACTTTCAAATCTACCCCAAAATTACGATGACTTTACAGACCTATCATAGTTCCCACCACGATAAGTAGTCACGGATAATATTTTGAATAAACCTGGTTTATTCCTGGATAAACCAAAACATACAAAATTGTGAAGAGCAATGAAACTAATTTCTACACCCTTCCATATTCCTCCCTGGAATAAAGATGTATAATTTCTACCATTTCACTGACTCGATTCACGGTGTTTATCTTAATTACTTATTATTTTTACATTGTAATTTATCACGGATTACAAAGAAAATAATATGGTTATAAACCATAAAACACAAGACTAGTACTTTGGAGTACTCTTTCTTGGTTTTGCTAGAAATCGTTCTTGCAACCTAAGAACACTTCTAGGCTTACTTATTTTATAAATTCCTTAACTTGGAGAACTGGAAATAACTCCTTGTTTCTGATTTATAAAACAACCTCTCTGTAATTAAAACTTTAATTACATTTGTAGATGTATTAAATCTTAGTAGATTTTTATCCTTTTGAAATGATAAAACCTCTTACACCTACTTGTAAGAAACTTGAAACTAGATTCCCGGTGTATACCAACACTTATCTAATTTTATAACTAAGGATATTTGAGAACATCCTGTTTCATCATTTCTAACGTTAACCAACCAACACTATTATTAAGTTGACTTACTGAACATTTTAGAACGTATATAATTTCTATTTAAGTCATAACATGACTCAAAAAACTTGCAATGACATCTTTATCGATTACCTCTCAATAAATCATGCATCCCTCGGATTAATTCTTTCTCAATAACTTACTGTTTTAGATAGCTTCTAAAAAACATCCGATAATTATATATTCTAAAAGTTCGATCTTGTATTTATCACACTGGTTAAAAACAACCTTTTATTAACTCTGATAAATACACTAGTCAGGTGCTCCCACTATCTTTTATAAAAAAGTGCATTCTTTAAAAACATCCTTTTTAGGTCTTAGTCAAAACTTGACTACCATGCCTAAAACTTGTGTTCCAAACACATGTTTTAAAGAACTTAGTTTTTGTAAGAAATTTGTTTTATGAAACCAATAACTTGGATCTCCCATATATCCATCTTTCCAATTATGGAAAGTGGTTTCATTAAACTTACCATGATCACAAGTATGAAATACTCATAATGGTATTTTAAATTTCTTTTCTTAAAACATTTAGTATAAAATTCCCTTGACTATAATAACTATTATAATCACTTTTATACTTTCTTAAACGTTTTATCAAAAACTATTTAATCTTGAAATAATGACTATTATTTCCATATGTTCAAAACTTTGAACATTCACTTTTCATAATTTAAACACTTGTTAAATTAGAAAAACTATCTAATTTTATAAACAATACTTGTTTATTTAAGCGTTTTAAAAGTGGAGCCAACATTTATATAACTACAACAAATCACAGCATGAAGATTATTATGAATCACTAATCAAGTCAAAGCTTTGACTTATTCGCACTCTTTTAGTCACAACTGGACTAATCATGATTCATATAATAAGAATACGTGCACGGATATATAACTAAAATAATTAAATTTCCATAAACTCAAAAAGTAACCATAAACCAATAATGTAAAAATTGTTCAAAACTTAAAGAGTTTAATAAACTAGGAAATAGGAATTATTATAATATCCGTAAGCTGCACGTAGGATCTTCTCATGCTGGGCCGCATCACTTTCCATCTACTCCTGCAATAAACGATTGCAAGATGTTAGAGTACTCGTAAAACTTTACAAGTAGGAAAGTGACAAAGAAGCTAATCACGCAGTACCTGAGGAGCCAGACTTGCCTCCTGCCTCGTGACCTTTCGGACATTCTCGTTTCCAATGTCCGGCCTCGCCGCACCTGAAGCACCGATTCTCGGTCCTTGCCTTGTTTGGCTTTGGCTTCTTGCCCTTGTTGTCGTTACTAGCTCTGGGTGCATTCTGGCTAGGCTGGGCCTTGCCCTTTCCCTTTCCGTTGTGCCCCTTCTTCTTACGTCCACCACGTCCCACCATAAGAATGTCCTTAGACTTGGTCCCGATACTCTGCTCAGCAGTCTTGAGCATTGAGTGTAACTCAGCCAAGAATTTCTCCATGTTGTTCATGTTGTAGTTGACTATTAAAGGCTTATAGTCATCTGACAACGAGTTGAGTTTCGTGTCAGTTGCTAGTTGCAACAGTACTGGGTGCCCAAGTCTCTCTAGGTGGTCCATGTAACCTTTCATTTTCATGACATGGTCACTGACCGAGGTCCCCTTAGCCATCTTGCACGAGTTAAATGCCCTAGTGGCATCATAACGTTATGTGCGGGCTTGCTCCTGGAACATGTCCCTCAGCTGGCGGATCATGTCATATGCAGGAGTCTCCATCATGCTCCACTGCAACTCTGGACTCATAGTTGCGAGCATGAGGCAGCTAACATCTAGGGCTTCATTGGAGTGCTTTTGAAAAGCCTCCCTGACCTCTGCCCTGGCATTGTTGGCAGGGGGATTTCCTAGAGGTTGTTCTAGGACATACCACTTTCTCTCGTGCCTCAGCACAATCAGGAGATTTCTCTCCCAAGTGAGAAAATTGGACCCGGTGAGCTTATCCTTCTCAAGGATAGAGCGGAGTGAGAGGTTATTAGTACTGGTAACGTTGGTTGCCATCTACAAATTAAAACCCGGTTTAATTAGTAATTGCAAATAAACTTTCTAATCATATATCATCAAACCCATAAATAATATATATTAGATCTAGGACCCATATTTCACATACTTGACGCAAGGTTTGGGCACTTCCCGCCAACTCATGCTATTTCTGGTAGGTATCACCCTGTACCAATCGTACCTAACTGATACGACTCCTAGAACCTCGTAGAGCACTTAGACCCAGTCTAGTATGTTTAACTCTACTCTAGTGCTTTTTGGGCCGGGACTCCCGATTATCACCAAAATAGATCGCACCACCTAAGACAGCATGAATTCTGGCCGGGACTCCCGATTATCGCAGAATCTTTCATGCCCCTTCCCGCAATGGTTTGAACCCGGATGCCCAAGGTTTGGGCACTTCCGACACCCGAGTACTGTTTAACAGTTAGGGTGTACCATTAGGTGGGTAGCACACTGATCGAAAATTTTTCTTGGGTTTTATAATTAAGTTAAAAAACTTAATTTTCCAGTTTTTGAAAAACTATTTTAAAACTAACTGTTTTAAAAATACGATTTATATGTGTACCTAAACTAGGTGCACAAAACGGCCTTTATAAGTTTCAAACTTATAACCTTGACAAAACTTTTAAATTTATAAAAATTTAATTAATACGACTACCAGACTGAAGTCATATTCTAGTTTGTCATAAAGCGTGGTTTTTCACTTGTTTAATAACAGTCTGTCATTAAACCCCTTTTTATTTACCATCACACGCATGTATATATATACCATACATATATATATGAAAAGCAGTAAATAAATCACAACCACGCAGATAATAATAAGCAGATAAAACCTATAGTTTTGCCAACTAATCCTAAGGCCAAACCTAAGGACAAAATGACTTGGATTCGCCTTTCTTGATGTGTTGCTCCCACTGGCCTTGACACCTCCCCGAAGTATCCGTGCTTCGCGTGAGAACACCATTTTCTTGATCACCTTCTTCGAGTTTAACTTGGTTGAGGGATTAAACTACTACTAATCTATTACAAATACAATATTGAATGGGGTTGTAAGTGGCACGGAGGCCTCCCCGAACCAGTACAATATTACAAATAAGAAAGGGATTGTAATTGGCACGCAGGCCTTCCCAAAACCAAAATAATATTAACAAAAACTTGTTTTATTAATAACTAATTACCCTAAAACTTGATTTCAACCTTTTTAAACAAAAGTTCAAAACTAGTTAAAATCTAGTTTTAGATAAAAAGTTTATCCCTTTTAACCGTTTAAACACAGACCTGGTTTAAACCTAACTGGTCAAAAAACAAACTTTTTATGATCTGGATAAAAACAGAAAACTTTTTTTATCCTTATGGTTTTCGAAAACTTGTGGAGAAAGAAACAAGATGAAGTAGATCATTTAACCATTAAACAAACCAACAATGGATTAACTAGGTTTAATTAATTAAAACAAACTGTTTAATTTATCTTAATCCCAAACTTGTTCTTATCCAAAAACCACAATCCTTTTTTACCGTTTAAACTAACTGTTTAAACTTTCTGATTAATAATTTTAAAGTAAATAACAAAAACAAACTGTTTTGTTGCCCTTGGTGATTTTCGAAATAGGCTAGAGCAAGTAGAAGATCAAGAATCAAACCTTAACCCAAAAATAGATAAAACTAGAAACTATGGATCATAGAGCCGAGGCTCTGATACCACTGAAGGGTTTTGAACCTGACCAAACCACCATATGACACAAACTAGTCAAGCCTGGGTTTGATTCCACTGGTTCAATCCTAAAAGCGGAACTGGATTGAACACAACCCTCTAAACCCCAAAAGGGTTAGGATCTTTAAAACTTTTACATGATCAACATAGTTTCTTAACAAACAACCCATAGATAAGGTTATAGAATTATACCTGAACAAAAACCTTTAGGATTGCTAAAGATAGTCCACCACTACTGCACATCCGATTGAACTGGCTGCTAGACCGCTCCTGGATCACCAACCAACAACAAAGCCCGAAAGCTTTGTGTGTATGTGTGTGCGTCGACCACCCTATCGCAAAACACCTTTGGGGTGTTTTCTTGTTCGATGGCAAAAGGGAGAGAGCCGAGAGAGTGTGCGATAGAGAGAGAGAGAGAGAGCGAGTTCGAGAGTAGAGAGTGAGAGGGTGGCTAGGGTTAATCCCTTATGTCTTATGTCTAATCCTTAAGGCTTATGATATTTATAACGATTAGATTGGACCTAAGCCCGTTTAATTAAAAGCTCACTGGTTTTAATTAAACTTTCAACTCTTCTCATATTCACCCCTTGGACTTTACTAGTTAATTAATTAACTATTAATTAACTGTCCGTTAAATATTAAAACTTAATATTTAATTCTCTTTAAATAATAAATAACTATTTATTATTTATTCCTTTCTAATAATTAATACAAACTAATTAATTATTTATTTCTCTCGTCTAGATAATTAATCCAACTGATTAATTATCTTTAATAATTAATCTAACTGATTAATTATTTATTCTTTCTCTTTAATAATTAATCTAACTGATTAATTATTTCCACACAGAATAAAGGTGAAATCCAACTATTTCGAATTGGGTGTGCAGCGGTGTGACCCTTTAGTCTCTTATAACATTGGATACAATGTGCCCATTAATTATCTCTGCACATAATCTAACATGATGAAGCCAGTTTTAGAGAAGAGAGATTATATGATACACCAGCACAGGATGAGCCTATTAATCCTGATGCTGAGAATGTACATGCAGCATATAGTGGTGATGAAAGGGGTGTGGATGACAATGATGATGAAGATGATGACTATCCTGGAGGTGATGCTGGTTATGTTCATACTGAAAATATTCAAGCTACAACCAGCTCATCTTCTCAAAGAGGGATGCCAAATACTGCATTCCCTTTCAGTTCCAGTTCTTCCACCCCACAAAGTAAACAAAGTGGAGGTGCAGCTGATGGTGATGATGCTGAGGAAGACACAATCTCTGACAATCACATTCAACTGATTGAGATCAGCAAGACTCAGCACATCTCAGGTATAATCTCTACCACCCTTGAGGATACTCATTTGGTAAACCCCACTAGTGAGAGCCCAACCTCTCCTCCAGTTGTAACACCCCCACAACAGCCAAGCTCTAGTGTACTCCCAACAGTCACTAGTTCTACTCCCTTTGTAATCCAAACAGAAACAAGGTCATTAGAGATAGTGCACACTTCACTTATCTCAGAGGGATTGCTCAATGCACCCTTGACCTAAAATCCTATAGTTTCCTCTTATGTTGTGGGGGAGCTTATGGAAGTTGATACAACCCTACAACCAGTGGGTGCATCTTCCCAACAAGGTGCACCTGTAACAATGGGAATCCTGCAATCTGGGTCACTCTCCCAACAGAGTGATACCATTGAAAGACGGACCTCAGCCCAGGGTCACACTGTGTCACTACCCATAGTCAGTCTGCCTATACCCTCAACAAGCTCACAACAGCTTGTTGATGTAACAAGGGGAACCCAAGTGAGTTCAACCCCACCTCACACTCACATTGTTGTACCACCTATTTTTTCTATTCTTACACAAACCACTACACTACCTGTCAATACTAGTGGCATAGACCAGCCATTGATACAAGGTACAATTTCTGCTCCCAGTGATCTTAGGCCTTGGTCTAAGCACAATCTCTCAATCAATTCCCCTTCAACCCCCTTCCCTCTATCTCTTCTGAACCATCCCCTCAAATACTTCAAAGCCTTCTGTCCATCTCTCAAAAGATGGATAGTCTTCAAACCTCCTTTACCTCTTTCCAAACCCAAACAGAAACTCAACTCTCTCATCTAACCCAAGAGGTTGAGTCACTCAAAGCTAACCAATCCCAATCCCTACCCACCCCTACCCCAGTTGATCTCACTCTCATTCTCAACAAACTGGATCAACTATTAACCCAAACTTCTAATCCTGTTCCAACTCCATCTCCTTCCATCTCAAACCAAACCATCACTTCCTTAAACCACACCATTTCTAATCTTCTTTCCCAACTCCAAACATTAAGACCTTCCCCTCCAAACATCTCTGTCACCATCCCTGATTCTCTTCTAAGAGTCCCCTCTCTTCTCAGAATCATAGATGACGAGGTCACTAGATTGAGCCAGTTCTCAAGGACAAGGAACAGTGAAACTCTCAAAGAGTTTACCAATATCACTGTTGCTATCACCAGGCTAAGACCTCTCACCTCTCCTCCATCTTTCACACAACCTCCCATTCCCACTACATCTCCTTCAACCTCAACTATCCCTCCATCTACCTCCACTCCTTCTTTTATCCCACCTTCTGTTGCCAAGCCATCTAACAACTTTTCTTTTTCCTTTGCTGATGACAAAAAGGGGGAGAAGTCAGTTAAAGAACCTTCACCAGAAACAATTAGAGCAGCTATTGATGCATATACAGCTGAGGTTCGGGCTATGCAAGAGAGGATGCATCTGCCCCCAATGAAACAAAATCTCAAAGACAATCATATGTTGAGGGGGAGAATCAATCTGAGGGGGAGCAACCTGCGCAAGATGAGCAGAGGCCAAAAAGGAGACTTAAACAAATGGCTAGGAGGAAGAGTGCTAAAAAGCCCAGGCAAGATGAATCTTGTGCATCAATCAATGTGCCATCAGAAGATTCTGTTAATGATGATGATGAAGATAGGGTGCCTCTGTCCTCTTTGCTCAACTTGAAAAAGCAGAGCCTCTCAACTCAAGCTCAAACAGTCCAAGCTTCCTCTCCTGTTCATTCAAGTCAACCAACTCCCAGCAGTACATCAAGGAGAAAAGGAAAGAAAATCATGTCTGCTGAGGAGATTGAAGCTGAAGAAAGAAAGGAAAAAGAATTAAATCAAGAGGATGAGAATCTTTGAGAGCTAAGTGAACTGGCTGCTGATCTTGGTACAACCATTGAAGAAGTTCTGAAAACCAAGGAGAGACACCAGGATTTCACTACTCCTGAAGATCTTGCTGCAATCATTGGTGACACTGATGATGAATTGAGAGAATTACAAGAAGAAGAAATCATCATGCTATCCTCTCAATCACATCCAACACAAGTTGCACCACAGCAAGATGATCCTACTGCCAAGAAAGTTCCTAAAAGAGGAAGAACTCACAGAGAAGCCATTCAAGCATTGCATGAGTTCAACTTTGGAGTTACAACTCAGAAATCTGAAAGGGAGATCAAAGAGCTCTTGGAAAACAAGAAGAACTTGGTAGAAAGAAAGGATCCAAATCTCATTTCCAGAGTCACTCCATATAAGGGAACAGATGAAGGGCCATATCTCAGATTAGTAAGAAGAGATGAAAGACAAACACAAGAGAATGCCTATCTTCATCACTGCAAATTGTTCTCCTTCAGTGAGATGATTGAAACTCGGTACCACCTCCTTAAATCCAAAAGTGAAATTGCCACAAGGTTCATAAACAAATTCGAATACTGGATCAGAATGTCTGTCTACCACAGGATATGCACTCATGATCAATTTGTGGAACACATTGATGTGATTGAGGATGCCTTCAAGAAATCCTCCAAAGCTTTTGTACCTGCTGAACAGATCATACTCAATCCTAATCATCCTTACTTGTCTACATATGAAAATCTCAACACTGCTCTGCCCTCCAACATTGAACCAGAAATGTTTAAGTACATAACTGAACCTGAAAGAGGGATGTTCTTCAAGAACAGAGCTGGTGTTTGGAGATTCCTAAGAGAAACTGACTTAGGAAGAGCCCCTGGAGAGTTAACCTTTCAAGCTGCAACTTCAACAAGGGGACAGACAGGAAGTGGACATTTTGAAAGTCTGATTCAAGCAAGAGTTGAAGAGTTGTTGGCCGCAAATCCTCTGGACAAACTTCTGGATGTTAAAGAAGAACCTTGGTGGGAAGAAAACTGAAACTTCATAACTAGATTAGATGTAATTTCAACTTCTTAGAATAGTTCATCTTTTGTAATATAGCTTAATGTTCAAACTGTACAAACTCTGATGTAAATACTTTGTTCTGTAATCAAGCTTGAAACTTTGATCATGGACTACTTGGCTAAAATGCTAGTATAGATGACTCTTAGTAGATAGCTCACATAGTGTAAATATAGAAAATAAAAAAAATCCTAAAAACAGAAAAAGGATAGAAAAGATAGAAAAGATACCACAAAAACAGAACTATGGTACTGCATAAATGAAAAGATTCCCAAAAACAGAATATCAGGGAACATATATTAAAGAGTTACCAAAAATAGATAGCTAGGTAACCAATTTGCACTTAAAAGTTATATCTTTACAAATCCTAGTCAAACTGGTTCTTCTTAAATAAGATAAAGTTTTGACATCATCAAATAGGGGGAGATTGTTGGGGAGATAGCAATATCAAACCTAAATCAAACCTGTCTATTATTTAAAATAGGATTTGATGTTAAAAAAATCACTTATTCAGTTTGGACTTAGATAAATGAAAAACATGTGTTGTTTTTCATATTAGACTTAAAGAAAATTGTAAGTAAGAAGTGTCAGCAGAAGAAAACAACTGTCAGCTGAACACTGAGTATCAGCTAAAGAACAAGCTTCAGGAAGATCAGCTGAGAGGAAAAGATCAGTCAAGAAGCATCAGCTGAGGATCTACAATGCATCAGCTGATGGTCCAAAACCATCAGCTGAGGAAAGTTTCAAGATCAGCTGAGCTATCAAGGATCAGCTGACGCAATCATATTGATCAGCTGATGCCTCCCATCTGTCAGATAAGGTATTTACTACTTATCCAAATCTTTCCTTCATAAGCTGATCATACTCAAACGATTAGCTGAGCCCTTGGGATCAGCTGACAGTTTAGTTTGGTCAGTTTACTAGCTACTCTGATTTGTATTCTTAGCTGAGCATTTCGACAGCTGAACAAATCTAGTCAGCTGAGTCTTTCACATTTATCCTTAGCTGAGCAAAATTACATTTGCAGTTCAGTGTCTGTTAGCTGAGTCTTTATTATATATCTCAGTTAATAGCTTTACTATGTAATATTTTCTTTAGTCAATAGCAGAACATGTGTTGTTCTTATTATGCCTTAGATCTCTCATTGTAAAAGTACAAAGCACTTTTTGGATCTGCAAAGAAACAAAAAGGATAGATCTTTATCCCCTGGAAAAGGAGAAAGATACTTTTGAAGAGAAGATCTCGAAGATATGCTGCTTCAACTAAGTATGGTTGGCAACTCTATACTTGGTAAAGTCAAATCTTCAGAAAGCATGGTGTTGATAAAAGTACAAGCATGGAAAGAGAAGTTTACTCTCCCAAGACATAAAGGTAGTACTTTAATAATATAATAATAGATAGTGGATAAACTTATTACTGAAAGGTATGGTTGCTTTACACGCTTTGCTTGTAAAGTTAACTTTCCTCTCACCCACTAACTTTATCTATTATAATATGATTAAACCAAGTACCTTTGTCTCCTTCTCTCTTCATCAACCCGGACACCACCTTGCTTATATATACTCATGCATGGAAACATGCTAAGTATGCGAATAGATAGTTGAATACTGAAATATCATTTGTTGAGAACTAGAAGAGTTATCATTTTATTTTCAGTATAACAAACTTGTTCATTTGTTGAACATCTTAGACATAAGTTGTTTAAGATTAGCTTAGTCTATGTGTTAGACAAATTTAGTTGCCACCTTTTATTGTAATTCTTGATTCACTTCAATAAGAATTATATAAAAGTAAACCGTGTGTCACTTAAATTTTAATTTGCTAAAGTTTGTATTCAACCCCCCTTTGACAAACATTTGGTGTTGTAGTATCCATTCAGGACCAACACATACTTCCTCACTGAAGCAGATCTAAGGTTTGTTAATATTGAAGACATCAGCTTTATATTTGACACACTTTCTCAGAAAAGAGGAAAATGGCCTGATGAAGAATTTGGAAGAGTTGCATTAATGAGGTATATGAGAAATCTTATGGAATATTTTGAGGACCATGATATCCAGCTCGGAGCCGAAAACAAGTATCGGAAAGTCAATCTTCTTAAGCCTAATCAAAACCATCCAGATCTTGAAAAGTTGGAAGAATTGATAGTTATCTATGATGGTCATACAAACTTCAAAGGTGATCGAGGGGTCGTCTCAAAGAATACAAAAGGCGAAAAGATCTTCATCAGACTGGATGAACTCATGGCGTATTCAGACGGCACTTTGAAAATTCTCCATCACAAGATACATCAGAAAATATGGAATTACCGTGCAGCATACACTGATGAAGAACATGCTCAAGCCTATCGTGTTATAGAAAGGATAAGAACGACACTGGAAAGCAAAAGGAAAATACGCAAATGGAAAGTGGCATTCGGCATTTGCAACAAATCGGTATACGAATAGATTAATGTATTTATTTGTTGCGAATGATTACACACCTCACTTAGGGGGAGATTGTTAGAAATATTAAAGTGAGGGATGTAATATGTAAATTACACAAAGTTGGGGAAATGCTATATAAAGGCATTTCCCCCACATTTCAATGTAAGCTTTGCATAACAATACTCTTGTGTTTGTGTTCCTTATATTCTCTCTCGGTTCTCTCTCTACAAACCGAACACACACACACAAATCTACACTAGTAAGATTAACATCTAGCATTGCTTCATCCGTATACATTACGGGACCATAAATTGTTCCATCCATAGATCTTGATACCTGAACCACTAGGGACCAACATGAATTTCTTACATGCACCCTGCCACACTCGATTCCCCCACGCTCTCCATCCATGAATTCCACTTACAAAATGAACGGCTAAGATTTAGTCTCCTATTCTCAATTAATTTCTCATTTTCATTTAATTTCTCATTCTCATTCTCATAAGTCGAAGATCATGAGGAAGCTTATGTCGAATTATGTAAATAAGTGCGTAATTCAAATTTTGGTAAATACATATGTCGAATTTTTCTCGTGGACTTGTCATCTTGGTCGAAGAAACTGCAGTAACACCCAGACTCCGTTTTCAAAATCCTAAGCTCTCTAAAACTTAGCTAAAACAACTTTTTATTGAACCAAAACCTTTATCCATCTCTTTAAACCATTATTCATCATTCTTACAACAATTTAACCACATTAAATTCCTAAAATCCAATTCTTTTCTTGTTCATAAAACCCACTAAAACCCATTCTCAAAACTCAAATTTTAGACTTTGAAGTCATGCTAAAGCTACAACAATTACATAAAAAGATTCTTAAGGGTTTAAGGAACAATACCTGATGATTTGCTAAGAATTCCTTCAAGAAATGTAGTTCAAGAGAAATCTCCTATCTTTGTTCTTGATCCTCTCCTCTGCTTCTCTCCAAACTCCCAAACTAATGAAACAGGAGAAATTTCCCTTCTTACATCTTAACCCTAATACTCTCATATGTATTTCACCTCATAAGGGGCTTTAGCCCAATTATTACCTTCCTAGCCCATCTTGCAAGCACCCTAAACATATAATTAAGATAGAAGCCCAAAAGTGTAATTTAATATCCTTTAAGCCCAATTCGAGTCCACACATTCATTATGCAACAACTATAAATCCGACACTAGCTTCAACTCGAGACTATCTATGAAATAACGTAATATTATACGCGCCCCAAAACTAAAACTGTTCTTAGTATTAATTCTAGAATGCGTTTACGATGATAAAATCCTCAGTAAAACTAATAATAATTACCTTTTACTTATTTTTTGAAAACCGGGCATTACAACAATGCCCAAATCTTAGTGAGTATGCATCTCCCATTCAATGTCCTAAATATGAGAAAACCCGCATCGTTTCTCACCCGCCGGGCAGACAAACAGCCAGCGTTGCTAAGTGACCGCAACCGTCCACACAAACCGACCTCCTCCGTCCTCACAAACAGACCACCGCCTTTCACATAATCGGCCAATTTATGAGCCGTTTCTCTTTATAGCACCGTACCAATTAACCTGGTTTCTTTTCTCTATATCATGCCATAGCATTAAATTTTAGTTTTCCTGCGAAATCTATTCCATTTGATGGATGGCTTTGTATGGTTGGTTTATTGTGAATCAAGTGTTTGATCAAATGCCCAAAAGAAATCATTTTAGGCATGAACTTGAGATAAACTTCTATTAAGAAAATGTGTTTAAAAAAAATAATTTTAACATTCATCTAACTAAGTTCTTTTTAAACTCTGTTTTCTTACTTGCAAAAAGTTATTTAAATAAAATATATTTTAAAGACACGACCTTTTATATAAAAAAATAAAAAATACACTAATTTGGAAGGCCTGTTGTAAGGTGACAAAAGTTTGAACATGCGAGTTAAAAATATAAAATAATAATAGTAATAGTAAGATTAAAATATAATAATAAGCATTATAAAAGTAGTCCTGTGGTGGATAATTGTAAAATTTTCTTATATATATAAAAAGTACGCCTTTCAATATATATATATATATATATATATATATATGTTGCCTCATATTTCCTACAACTAAATCTGAATAATATTTCTTCCTATCTACTAAATGGTGACATGTAAATTCTTCCTAATTCTCTTTCTTATTTTGTTATTAAATATTTTTCTTAATTTTAATAATTATCTTAATCTTGAAAGTATAAACATAAAGAAGTAAGACATAAAATATTTCTTCTACAATAAAGAAACAAATTGTATTTTGGCTAACTAAGAAGTCCACAAAAGAAGTTTCAAATTAATGTATTCTAGTGTAGACCACGACAAGGCACTTGAAAAGTCTACACAAGTAGACAACAACATCATATTAAGGTCCCTATCTTTGATTTCAGTCTTTGAGGATATACTTATTACTTTCATTGTAGTCGTAGTAGTAGTAGTGGTGGTCCCATCAACTAAATGATGACATGTACTTAATTTATCTTTTCTCATAATAAATCTTAGTAATTTATCTTCTTATAGTAGATTATCAACTATATGATGACATGTAGATTCCCCACTAACTCTATTTTTTTAATCTCTTCTCTTGATTATGACACCGGTCTAAATGATGACTTATAGATTCTACTAATTTCTTATTTAAATTTTTCTCTTGATTTTAACACTAGTCTTGATCTTGAAATTAGACACATAAAGTAGTAAGATACATAACATTTCTTTCTAGAATAAAGAAACAAATGGTATTTTGGCTAATTAAGAAGTCCACAAGAAGAGTTCCAAATCAATGTATTGCAGTGTAGACCAGGATAAAGACACTTGAAAAGTCTACACATGTAGACAACTCCATCGTATTCAAGCCCCTATCTTCAATTTTTAGACTTTGAGGACGTACTTATTACTCTACAAGTCTTTGCTCATACATTGGTGATGTAAGTACATCAACGCTTATGTTAGATTTTCCGAACATTAATTTCTTAAAAATTGGGTTTCTAATATTAGTAAGGAGCTGTGTTCAATAAAGATCATGTAAAAAAACATATATAGTCCTAAAATTTTAATATGCAATCACATGTGGTTTAGTAATCATATGTGATTTGTAAAAACATCACATTTGAATTACAAAAATACCCCTCAACCCAAAATTTTAAAATGCAATCTGGACCATTGATTATAATTCAAAAGATAAAATTAGTCCCATAACACTATGAATTAATTATAAACTATATTAAACATTTATCTTAAGGGGGGGAGATTTGTAACACCCACTTTTACGGCCTAGATTAATTAAGGTAATTAGTTAATTAATCTTGGGATTTTAATTGTTTATGTGGGTTATTTGGGAGTATGTGTTAATTGGTATTTGGTGATATTCTTTTTATTTGTTATTTCGGGAAATGTAGTTAAATAATATTATATTTTGGTTGTTGGGGGGGTATGGCCGATTGGGGAGTATAGCAACCCACACACCCTCCATACCACATTACTTGTTAGAATAGACAAAGTGTTTGTGTGTGTTTCTTTGGGTTGCTCTCGGCCGAGAAGGAAGAAAGAAAGGAAGAAAAGAAAGAAATCAAACTTCAAATCTTGCTTGCATTATTGTGGTTATTTGAAATCATCATAAGGTTAGATTACTTAAATGTAATTGATGATTGTTGTTTAATTTCGGTTTTTGTATATATATATATATATATCTATGAATTCCGATTGATGCATAGATGATGATTTGATGATCATAGGACGTATGCATGTTAGATTTCATGATCTATATATGTTAGTTATATGTTAGAATGATTTCTGGAAGTTTGTATAACTTGTATGCATGAAATAAGTTTAGAAAATGAAGTTAGAATTGATTATGTGTCGAGTTATGAAGGACTCGGAATTCATAAGCATGAATTAGTCGGATTCCGCCTCTTGCTCGGATTCCGACTAGAATTGTTCATATGATATTAATTAGTGTAAAGTACTCGGATTCCGACTCTGCTGGATATGCTCGGATTTAATCGGATTGTGATTTACTCGGATTCCACTTATTCACTCGGAATTGTACCTTTACTCGGAATCCTATTCTTTGGGATTGAACTTTCACTCGGATTGTGCATTTGCTCGGATTCGGCCTTTGCTCGGATTTGAATTGTGATTCAATCGGATTTGGTCATTTACTCGGAATCCGCCTTCGATCGGATTTGGTATAATCGGATTGGAACTTAATCGGATTTGATGATTTAAAGATAAACATGAATTGTTTATCTGTTTGGGGTTTATGTATGTTGAGTATATGTATGAATGTATATATATGAAAACATGAATAAATATGATATTTATTATTGGATCAGTATTATGAATTGAATACTGACTTGGGTTACTTCAATCTCAGGAACTAAGAAGACTCGGTGAATTTAGTCATCTGAGTGTGCCAAAGTTTTGAAGACTTTGGTGAGTGGATTTATATCTTCGGATATACAGGATTTAATATCCTATTTGGAATGCTCTTGTTTGGATTGTATATACATGTTATTTGGAGACCAGCGTAGTCTGGGCCTTTGCTTGGGGGTGTAACCTATCAGTTCTTGGGGGGTGCATTTATTGTACTCAAGAAGACTGGTGTGGTTTTCGCTGTTAGCTGGGCTATCGGTAAACCTTGGTTTTGGCCGACCATGGTTGTAGGTGCTTGCAACACCGCCGGTTCTCCTGGGATTCATGAGCTATTTGGTGTGGGCATATTTGCCTTGTGTATGTGTAGATATTTGTTCCCTCACTTAGCTTTGTGCTAATTCCCCACTAGATTGTTTTGCAGATCCTCTGAGGTGATCTTGATGCTTTGGGCTGGGAATGTGGACAGACCAAACTCTAATGTCAAAGTTTTGATTAGAGCCTGTTTTGGATTAACACTGTAGAAGTTATGTTATATAAAACAAGTTAAAATCTTTTGTATCTATTATGTAATTAAGATAATTATATGTAATTAGCTTCCGCATGCAGTAAATTATATGTTTAAAAAGTACAGTGTTACAAGTTGGTATCAGAGCCCTGGTTTGAGGATTTGCATGAATAATTTGTGCAATACTTGAACCGATGCTCTGGTCAGTCCAGTATTCCCAGGGTGGGTAATTAGTAGGGTAGCTTTGAGGGTGGTTAGTGTTTATACTAACGGATTATATCTAACAATTGGTGAGATGCTGTGTATAGCATAGAAAATGGCTGATAACGTGAACCAGACAACTACCCCTGCGTCCCCCGGAAGAAATCACCAGTCCTCTATGGCGGTCAATGAGCAGCACAACAGGTATGGTACTTCTTACAATGATGAATCTGATCAGCAAGACTATGTGTTGCAATTGGAAGATACTCTGCAAAGTTTGAGAGATCGGGTTCAGGAATTGGAACAGCAGCAACATCAGACACAGTTCTCTTATCAAATTCAGACCACTCATTTGTCCAGAGGGTCAGCTGTATTTACTCAGTCAATACCACCTCCTGTTTACTCTGCTGCACCATTCAATACAGTGTCAACACCATTTGGTTCTTTACCATTCGTTACGATACCACCTGTATCACAACCCCAACAGCAGCACCAACCACAACAGCAGAATTTTTTCATTTCATGGTACCCAACTCAAGGAGGCTCTAAACCGAAAGGGCAATACAAAGATTTCATGGCTTTCCAGCCACCTGAGTATTATGGAAGCTCAAACCCAAGTGATACTTTAAGCTGGTTAAGGGAAATGGTGAAGGCTTTAGATGCCTGCAATTGTGAGGAATCTGATAGGGTTATTTTTGCAACTCGTAGGCTGAAGGGACAAGCTGCAACCTGGTGGGATTCTCTAACTACTCATCTATCCAGGGAAGTGGTGAATTCTGTTACTTGGGATCAATTTCAAACCAAGTTCTGCGAGCAATTCTGTAATACTTATGATTTGGCTAAGGTGAAGCGAGAGTTCATGGATCTAGCTCAGGATGACAAGATGTCGGTGGATCAATTGATTGCAAAGTTTAACAAGAAGCTAAGGTTTGCTAGACAGTGGGTACCCGATGAACCATCGCAGATAGATCATTGTGTGCAAGCACTGTTGCCGGAATATAGGGGTAACACCCGGATGGCAACATCGTTGGTTCAGGCGTTTACTGTTGCACGAGCTGCTGAAGGTGACGTGAAAGCTCGGAGATAATTAATCGGGAGAAAGTCGCATAGGTCTGCGGGAAACCAGAGTGGGAATAAAGGTAGGTGGCAGAATAACCAGCATCGGGGTGATCAGAAATCGAAAGGTTTGGGGTTTTATCAGAACAATCCTTGGTGTAAACCCTGCAATGCTAGTCATACTGGTCCGTGCACATCACAAACGAATAGGTGTTTGCGTTGTGGTGGATTTGGTCACGAACCATCAGTTTGTCGGTTTAATACGAATGTTTGCTGGAATTGTCACGAATAGGGTCATAGAGCTGGAGCATGTTCAAAACCGAGGTCAAAAGGGACGGGGCAGGGGGTAGCCAATGTCGGGGGATCGTCTTCTGCAGGTCAGAAGAGAAAGGTTGCACCTTCTGCGGAAGGGAGAGCCTTCAAGATGACTGTTACAGAGGTAGCTGATGACAGTGATGTGATCACGGGTATGTTTATTGTAAACTCTGTGCCTGCTCGTGTGTTGTTTGATTCTGGTGCCAATAGATCTTTCATGTCTGTATCTTTATGTGGCAAACTGAAATTACATGTTACTGTTATTGCTTCTCCTTTAGAAGTAGAAGTAGCTGATGGTAAGTTAGTGCCTATAACTTCCTCTGTGACTGGGGTGTTTATAGATATGGATGGTACTAGTCTGCCTATAGATTGCTTATTGATGCCTATTCCAGGGTTTGACTTGGTATTAGGCATGGATTGGTTAAGTCACCATAGAGCTAGTATCCAGTGCCATAAGAAACTAATTACTATTCCTTTGGTTGACGGGTCGCATGTCGTGGCTCGGGGGGATAGATCTCGATCTTCTTTTCCTATCATCTCGTATATGAAGGCTAGAAAATCTCTAGCTAAAGGGTGTGCGTCTTTTTTGACTTACGCCGTTGATGTGAAGAAAGATAAGCGACCTGTTACCAATGTTTGTGTTGCTTCCGATTATCCAGAGGTATTTCCAGATGATCTGCCAGGGTTACCACCGGTACGGGATGTGGAGTATAAGATAGAATTGGTACCGGGTACCACACCGATTGCTAAAGCTCCGTATCGTTTGGCTCTATCTGAGATTCGGGAAATGATGACTCAGATACAAGACTTGCTTGATAAGGGGTTTATCCGTCCAAGATTGAGGCAGTGATGAATTGGAGTGCTCCGAAAACATCAACTGAGATAAAGAGTTTTCTTGGATTGGCGAGTTATTATCGCAGATTCATTAAAGATTTTTCTAAGCTTGCCGGTCCGTTGACTAAGTTGACTCGAAAGGTTGTTCCATTTTTATGGGGTTTAGCTCAAGAAGATGCTTTTCAGACTCTGAAACAGTTGCTGTGTCAGGCTCCAGTTCTTTCGTTGCCAGAGGGTTCAGAGGATTTTATTGTGTACTGCGATGCTTCGCATGCTGGGTTGGGTTGTGTTCTAATCCAGAGGGGTAAGGTTATTGCGTATGCTTCGAGGCAGTTGAAACCGAATGAAAGAAATTACCCGACTCATGACTTGGAGTTAGCAGCAGTGGTATTTGCTTTGAAACTGTGGAGACACTATCTGTATGGAACCAAATGTATTATCTGCACTGATCACAAGAGTCTGCAGTATGTGTTTACTCAGAAGGAATTAAATATGAGACAACGTCGTTGGTTAGAATTGATTAAGGATTATGATTGCGACATTCAGTATCATCCTGGAAAGGCTAATGTAGTTGCAGATGCACTCAGCAGAAAGGGATCTTCGGATACTGTAAAATTTATGCGATTGGAAATCAAGTCTGAATTAGTGGATCAACTTTTAGCTGCTCAGCTTGAAGCTTTGAAAGAGGAGAACTTGAAGGATGAATTAATGATCAAACGACAACATGAGTTAACTTCTGATTCGCGTAGTTTGAAGGTTTATCATACGCGCGTGTGGGTACTGAAATTTGGTAGCTTAAGGGAATTAATTCTAAATGAGGCTCATAAGTCTAGATTTTCGATACATCCGGGTAGTACAAAGATGTATCTTGATTTAAAGACTCGGTATTGGTGGCCAACCATGAAAACAGATATTGCGAAATTCGTTGGGATGTGTCACATTTGTGCCCAAGTTAAAGCTGAACATCAGAAACCATACGGATCATTGAAACAATTGGATATACCTGAGTGGAAGTGGGATCGCATTACGATGGATTTTGTAACTAAACTTCCACGAACTCAACGAGGTCATGATATGATTTGGGTTATAGTTGACAGATTAACCAAGAGTGCACATTTTCTTGCTACTGCTGAAACTGCACCTTTAAGTAAACTGGCTCAACTGTACGTTGATGAGATAGTATCTAGACATGGAGTTCCATTATCTATTGTATCGGATAGAGATTCGAGGTTTGTATCTAACTTCTGGAACAAACTGCAGCAGGAATTGGGATCCAGGGTAAATCTGAGTACAGCTTATCATCCACAGACAGATGGTCAGTCAGAAAGAACTATTCAGACGCTAGAAGATATGCTTCGGGCATGTGTGTTAGAGTTTGGGGGTTCATGGGATTCACATTTGCCTTTGGTTGAATTTGCTTATAACAATTCCTACCACTCCAGTATTGGTATGCCACCGTATGAGATGTTGTATGGTCGTCCGTGTAGAACTCCGACTTGTTGGTTAGAAGCTGGGGAAAAGCAATTTGCAGGACCGGATATTGTACAGATGACTGCGGATAAGGTTGCTATTGCTCGTGAGAAACTAAAAGCTGCAAGGGACAGACAGAAAATGTATGCTGATATGCGACGTCGACCAGTATCGTTTGTTGAAGGGTAAATGGTTTATTTGAAAGTATCTCCTTGGAAGGGTGTAATCAGATTTGGTAAACGCGGGAAGTTGGCTCCCCGTTACATTGGTCCTTTCAGAATCAGATGAGTGATTAATGATCAAGCTGTTGCTTTGGATCTTCCAGATGAATTAGCGGGTATTCATGATACATTCAATGTATGTTATTTGCGCAAGTGTAATGTAGAGGATCAGACGCAGGTTCTTCCGATTAAGGATCTTCGTGTGGATTTGAATCAAAAACTTGTAGAAGAACCAATTGAACTGTTAGATCGAAAGGTTACAAAGTTGAGAAAGAAGCAGATACCGTTGGTTTTGGTTAAATGGAGACACAGTTTGGGATCTAATTTGACTTGGGAAACTGAATCTGACATGAGGAACCGTTATCCTTCCTTGTTTGAGCGCGATGAGATTCCGAGGACGGAATCTTCTTAAGGGGGGGAGATTTGTAACACCCACTTTTACGGCCTAGATTAATTAAGGTAATTAGTTAATTAATCTTGGGATTTTAATTGTTTATGTGGGTTATTTGTGAGTATGTGTTAATTGGTATTTGGTGATATTCTTTTTATTTGTTATTTCGGGAAATGTAGTTAAATAATATTATATTTTGGTTGTTGGGGGGGTATGGCCGATTGGGGAGTATAGCAACCCACACAACCTCCATACCACATTACTTGTTAGAATAGACAAAGTGTTTGTGTGTGTTTCTTTGGGTTGCTCTCGGCCGAGAAGGAAGAAAAGAAAGAAATCAAACTTCAAATCTTGCTTGCATTATTGTGGTTATTTGAAATCATCATAAGGTTAGATTACTTAAATGTAATTGATGATTGTTGTTTAATTTCGGTTTTTGTATATATATATCTATGAATTCCGATTGATGCATAGATGATGATTTGATGATCATAGGACGTATGCATGTTAGATTTCATGATCTATATGTGTTAGTTATATGTTAGAATGATTTCTGGAATTTTGTATAACTTGTATGCATGAAATCAGTTTAGAAAATGAAGGTAGAATTGATTATGTGTCGAGTTATGAAGGACTCGGAATTCATAAGCATGAATTAGTCGGATTCCGCCTCTTGCTCGGATTCCGACTAGAATTGTTCATATGATATTAATTAGTGTAAAGTACTCGGATTCCGACTCTGCTGGATATGCCTTTACATTTAATCGGATTGTGATTAACTCGGATTCAACTTATTCACTCGGAATTGTACCTTTACTCGGAATCCTATTCTTTGGGATTGAACTTTCACTCGGATTGTGCATTTGCTCGGATTCGGCCTTTGCTCGGATTTGAATTGTGATTCAATCGGATTTGGTCATTTACTCGGAATCCGCCTTCGATCGGATTTGGTATAATCGGATTGGAACTTAATCGGATTTGATGATTTAAAGATAAACATGAATTGTTTATCTGTTTGGGGTTTATGTATGTTGAGTATATGTATGAATGTATATATATGAAAACATGAATAAATATGATATTTATTATTGGATCAGTATTATGAATTGAATACTGACTTGGGTTACTTCAATCTCAGGAACTAAGAAGACTCGGTGAATTTAGTCATCTGAGTGTGCCAAAGTTTTGAAGACTTTGGTGAGTGGATTTATATCTTCGGATATACAGGATTTAATATCCTATTTGGAATGCTCTTGTTTGGATTGTATATACATGTTATTTGGAGACCAGCGTAGTCTGGGCCTTTGCTTGGGGGTGTAACCTATCAGTTCTTGGGGGGTGCATTTATTGTACTCAAGAAGACTGGTGTGGTTTTCGCTGTTAGCTGGGCTATCGGTAAACCTTGGTTTTGGCCGACCATGGTTGTAGGTGCTTGCAACACCGCCGGTTCTCCTGGGATTCATGAGCTATTTGGTGTGGGCATATTTGCCTTGTGTATGTGTAGATATTTGTTCCCTCACTTAGCTTTGTGCTAATTCCCCACTAGATTGTTTTGCAGATCCTCTGAGGTGATCTTGATGCTTTGGGCTGGGAATGTGGACAGACCAAACTCTAATGTCAAAGTTTTGATTAGAGCCTGTTTTGGATTAACACTGTAGAAGTTATGTTATATAAAACAAGTTAAAATCTTTTGTATCTATTATGTAATTAAGATAATTATATGTAATTAGCTTCCGCATGCAGTAAATTATATGTTTAAAAAGTACAGTGTTACAACCGTTCTCAAATTAAAGAGCATAATTTTCTCGTTAATTTGGTATAATTTTCGTAATTTAACACTTCTCCGTTTGATGTATATATTAGTTTAAAAAATGCGGGGGTAATGTAAAAATGTCCAAACTACCCTTAATTAATTAAGGATAAGTTTGATTTGTTTAAGGTTATCCATTAACAACTCTTTAATATCAACTTTCCGTCTCTTTGATCAATGGCTGTAATTGGTTCTCGCAGTTCTCGTACGAAAAACAATTCTCGTTTGAACCGTCCCCTATATATATATATATATATATATATATATATATATATATATTAATAAGTCTCGAAGACGAGATCTCAAAGAAAATGTGTCTTTCAAAGAAGATGCTATGAATAAAGTATTTTCTTTATAAAAATAAAATTTATTAGAACTTACATATAATAAAAGTGTAAAATATTCGAAAATATAAAAAACTTTGTCAATATTTTCATTGTATGCAATTAACTTTATTTTGTACCTAAAAATACATACAACTTACAAATTTGGTTCATTTTATGCAATTGGTAACGTGCTTACCGGGTGTTACCGATTGTATACAATGAACAAAATTTGAAAGTTGTTGTATTTTTACGTATCAAAGTTCATTTATTTTTGGCTTGGTTATCGTTAAGTTACCTATTATTATAGGTAACTTACATATATTGAACAAAATTTGTAAGTTGCGTGTATTTTTTGTTACAAAATAAAGTTGGTTGCATACGATGATAATATTGGCATAATTTATTGTATTTTCGTGCAATTTACATATAATAAAATTACTTAAATCTTACTTGTGTATGTGTTACTCATAGGTCCGCAATCTAAAGGTATTTCTAGAAAAAAAAATTATATTTCCTCTTACTAAATCTTAATAATTTATTTTCGTATCTACTAAAAGATAACATGTAGATCGTATACTAATTTTCTTTCTTAATCTCTTCTCTTTATTATTATACTTGTTTAAATGATGACATATAGATTCTATATTAATCCTCTTATTTCATCTCTTATATTTTGACATTAGTCTTAATCTTGAGAATAGGCAAAAAATAGTAAGATACATAACATTTTTTTCTAGAACAAAGAAACAAATGGTACTTTGGCTAATTAAGAAGTCAATGAAAAGAGTTTCAAATCAATGTAATGCAGTGTAGACCAGGATAAAGGCACTTGAAATTCTACACAAGTAGACAACAACATCGTATTCAGACCCTATCTTCAATTTTATGTCTTTTAGGACGTACTTATTACTTTACAAGTCTTTAGCTATACATTGATATATCATTTTTGTATATCAAATTCTTCCATTCTCTACACCTTTCTCTATAGCATTAACAATCAAAATGATAATTTTTTGTTTATTTATTATGTGGTGCTTGTTTTTAGTCCCGACTTAATTTTCATTCTAGGCAAACATATCATTCAACTCTTTTACTTTTAGTTAGGAACTACTTTAAATGTCTGTGTGTTAATGATTTATAAAAGTTATAAATATTAAATATTAATAAATGTTATTAAATACTTATAAAACACCAAGAAAATGAGAGTTCAAAAAAGTGACGATAGATGGTCAATCCCATGACCAGCGATAGAAGCATCGTGAAATGAGAGAGAAGACGTGATTAAAGAAATCTGGTTTCATGATACCAAAATACGTGAGTAAATTTTTGTACATGTTATCGATAATTATATTTATAAGCAATAAGCAATAAGGTCAAATGTTTATTGTTATAATAAAAGATAATTTAAAATGACAGAACAAAAATTTTGGTTAAATATAATAATTCGAATGTTATAAGAGATAAAATATACGATTGTTTAATTGTTTAATTGCTTATAATTTTTTGATATTTATCATTGATTTGATTAAGGGTTATTTTTCTCTAATTCACATTAATTTGCCTTAAAAAATCAAAATCATAATATTAGAATTAAAGGAATTAACGGTTAAGGTTAAAATTTTTATTAAATGAAGGGTCCAGATCATCTAATATTTTTTCTAATTAGTCTTTTATATATATTAGAAGATTAGAAGATACTCATCTTATAGTATAAATATAAGATAAGAGATAAGATTAAATAAAAATTATAATTATTGATTTAGATACAAAAATAAAATATCAAATCAAAACCATATATTTTGAAATAGGGCTGAGA
Organism: Pulicaria dysenterica; assembly: GCA_947179395.2. Classification (NCBI taxonomy): domain Eukaryota; kingdom Viridiplantae; phylum Streptophyta; class Magnoliopsida; order Asterales; family Asteraceae; genus Pulicaria; species Pulicaria dysenterica. The sequence continues at coordinate 42,348,623 of OX359291.1, forward strand.
TCGGTTAAAAAACCGGACCGAAACCCAAAATCTATAGAAAATTAGGACCGAAGACCGGACCGGCTAGTTCCGGTCCGGGCCGGTCTCGGTCCGGTTCGGCTCGGTTCTTTGGGTTTTTCAGTCTTTTAGTTGTTTCATTCAAAACCGAACTGGGTCGAGACCGAAACCCGAAATCTATAAAAACAAGGACCGAAGACCGGACCGACAAGACCCGATCTAAACCGGTCCCAGTCCGGTGTGATCCGAATTGTCGGTTTTTTTCGACCTATCATGTCCCATGCTTACCTATTTTGAGAAAAATTAACTGGATCCAATTCGGACTCAATTTGAATCAAAATTATTAGAGACAAATTTATATATGCCCGTTTTAAAACCTTTCAATATCATATTTAATTTGTCTATCCTAATATATAAATATTATATATACCTTTTATAACATTGTAAAATATCATATTTAGACAAATTCTTATTTTTATGATTTTAAAATATATATAATCATTTCGAATTATAGATTTATAAGGGCAAATCTTCTGGTTTTAATGGGTATTAAGGTTGCATTTTGCCTTTAAACGTACTCACATTTTTACAGATTTGAATAGGTTTGTAATTTGGTTTCCAGATCCGAGTTAGGTTTCAAATTGAATTTTTCCTTAAATCCACAGTTTTAATGGGCTTTTAATTTGGTCTCTATATCTAGATTGAGTTTTATCTTCTTTATGGTGGCTTTTTTTATCTTAATTGTACAGATTTGGGTTTGTTTATACAAATTGATTGATGGCGTTTATACATACGAAGAACACACAAGAACATCTTCAAGAACACATGAATTAAAAATAAAAATTAAAATAAAATCAATAATTACCGGATACATGCACTTCATGTAAACAATTGCGTACAATGTAAGAGTTTTAAAAGTTAATTGTATTCTTTTAAAAATCATAAAGTTAATTGTACAAGAAATACAATCACGTGTATTCTATACCACGTTTATATGCCGTTATGTCTGTCCTCCCCTTCGTATCGGCGCTTCCACTGTGAAAATAAATAGGTTGGGTTAGGTAAACCAGTGATATAACTCGTTTAAGTGTAAAACTGAAATATTATAAAAAAATTTAATACTTAAAATTTAAATTTTGAAAAAAGTATTGTCAACTCAAATAAGGAAGTGTCATCCTTGGCCAATAAAATGTAATACCCGATTCCCAAAATAATAAAAGAGTATTTATTATCGATAGTATTAATGTTATTGTGTATGAATCGGGTACGAAGTTAAATTTGCAACTGTGGATTTAGGTGTTGGGCCTATTGGGCCCAATTGAGGATTTGAAACAAGTTAATTATTAGTAAAGTGTGGTTTTAGACTTGGGATTTTAGTAGTGTAGTGGGCTTGGACTAGCATTGTTTCATGAAGACTTGAAGAGAGATGGGCCTAGAGCCCATTCTTCCTAAAACCTATTGTAGCAACCAGTAGCATACCATTTCGAAAAAAAGAAGCAGTGTGTGTGTGTGGTATTACCATCGATCAACTCGTGAAGTAGCCCTATTCGATTAAACAAAATAAGATATTCAAAGCGCTTTATCTTTTTTTTTTTTTGAATTAAATGTATGTGTAACACTTGGTTTAATTAACAAGGTTTATATAGCATATAAAAACATAAAAAGCGTAGGTCCTTGTATATAAAGTTTACTTAATCAAGGGAAAACCCTTAACTTCCTATTAAGGGTAACATCATTTTTTTTGAAACACAGTATATTTATAAAAAAAACTAGCAATATGTTAGAAGTTAGAACCTAAATACATGATTCTTTACACCGGTTACAAGTCACAATAGAATTGAGATACCCAACACAAATGCACTAGCCCAACCAACCTAACTAAAACTAGCAAATAAAATAAGGGCAAACACCCGGCCAACCCTAAAAAAAGGATCAAAAAACGACCGGACAGTAAAGTGACCAGAAACCTCTCCAGAGGCCCCCCGTGAAGCCACAAAATTATAGGAAAATGAAGGAAAATTGAAGAAGATTCGGTGGTTGGTGCTTTGACCTAGAGTTTAGAGGGGAGCTGGGGTACGAGAGAAGAAAAACAGCTTACCTTCATATGTTCTAATTGTTACATCAATTAACTGGAGTGTGTGTTGAGGTGCTCAAAAATCAATAAATTAGTAAAATAATTATAGATGCTGAATACCCTACCAAGATGATCAAATTAAACACTCTACAAACAAGTTTCAGCAAATTAAAAAAAAAATGTCTATCAACGTTAATCAGAAGTTTTCTCAATTAAACATTAGAATTAAAATTAAGGGCTATTCAACGAACTCCGAAAGTATTTGGAAAAGAAGCCTTAAACATTTAATCCCTCTTTACATCGAAAATAAAATCAAATTTCAGACCAACCATTCCAAACCCAAATTTTATGCTTAAGACTAAATGTGCACCACAAATCTACTACACCAAAGAATGATGTTTGAAAGTGGCTAGAAGAAAAATTCCACAAATTACACATATATAGGGGGAATTTCAAATGGAATTACAAATAATTGGAAGAATGCGAGACTTAACCCTCACATTTTATTTGATTTGATCGGGTGATGTACATTTGACCCTTCATTTTATTCATAAACTAATCATGAACTACAATAGCCATGAATTACAACGGGTTAAGTGTTACCGTGAAATCTAGTATATCAACATCTGATGGGTGGTTAAAATTTGTTTTCTAATTCTCACATAAAATCTCGTTCCTTCAATAAATACTAAATACGATTATGGCAGAACACCATTGTGGCAGAGTATATTAAATACGATTAATCAATCAATAATATTAACAAAAGTACATTCATTTTTAATTTATAACGAGTTTACATACCCGCGCTTTGCTGCAGGTTATTTTACTATTAGAATTCAGTTTATCAATATGAATTTAACTTTATGCGTTTTGCTATTATATGTTTCTAATTATATTTTGATTATTACACTCTCAAAACTTATCATTTAATGCATCTAGTTTTTTTTTTTTTTTTTTGAAAAGCAATTATAACATATATAAGAGAACAACATGTACAAAACAATCCATCTCCACCACAAGCAGTAGGGGAGTAATTACAGGAGTAGAACAAAACATGGGTCAATGTTAACTTATAAATGCTTCAGATTGGAGCATTTACTATAATAACAATACCCATGTAACCCCAACAGAATACAATTAAGAAATTAATGCAACTACCCGACCGATTATAAATAACTCGAATCCACAGCTGGATACGAAAGCCATGATACCCGGTTGATACGTTTCCCATTTTTGCCCGAAATTTCAGCCATTGGAATAAAAGAGTTTGGACTTCAAAAAAGACATTACCAATGGTAAGTTTATCCGTCGAGAAACTACGGCATTACGATTTTTCCAAATGCAATAAGCCGTTACTCTAATCAAAATATCCCACACTTTCAAGCCAGGAGCCTTCAATACCCCTTGAGCTGATGTTACGAGGTCTGCAAAAGTCATTCCCCCCTAAAAGGGATATCCCACCACTTGTGTACATTAATCCATACATCTTGAACAATCTTGCAAGAGAAAATAGCATGGCAAACAGTTTCAATTGTATCTTTGCACCTGGGACAAAGTAACGAAGGTAATTCAACCACCTTTTCATCTAGTTTTGCCAACACGGGAATCCTTCCTCGTTCTACTCTCCAGGAGAAAATACACACTTTTTTTGGTACCAAAGTTGACCAAAAAGTTGCTGGAAAATGTGTATTCTGCACTTGAAGATTCTCATCTAAAAATTCCCGCATCCATTTGACCGTATAAGAACCCTCACTATTTCCCATCCAAAGCCAATTATTTGTCTTGAATTTATGAAGCGTGACTGTAGATAGCAGCCTCTTAAGATTCTTGAACTCCACAGCAACTCTTCCCCTCAATCGATTACAATCACCAATTTCCCAAATCCAAGTATTCTCTTGCCATCTACCCATGTTCCCAACCAGCTTGTCTCCTTTACCGAATTTAATGAAGAGTCTTGGAAAAGCCTCCGCCAACCTGCAGTTACCAAGCCAGATGTCTTCCCAAAAATATACATTATAGCCGTTACCAATCTCTACTTTAAGAAAAGAAGAGAATGAGATTCCTTTTTTAAAAATTTCCCCACCTGCCCTAGAGATGGCAGGCCACATACCCGAGCCCTTAATGGGATTCGAGCATACCAAACCCCCTAAAGGCCCATGTAAGTTACGTATTACTTTAGCCCAAAATGAATCTTTTTCAACACGAAAACGCCACCACCATTTAATTAATAAACTTAAATTAAAAGTATTCAAGTTACCAACATCCAACCCCCCTTTATCCCTTTTAAGAGTAACCTCATCCCATTTTACCCAAGCTATTTTTCTAGCCTTGTTACCCCCACCCCAGAAAAAGTTCTTTCTATATTTATCAAAAGATAAAAGGATACAAGGAGGAGCACGGAACACAGATAGGAAGTAAACAAGCATACTGGAGAGGACCGATTTTGTGAGAGTAAGGCTCCCCCCAAAAGACAACATTTTCCTTTTTCCACCCGGTCAGTGTTTCTTCCATTTTTTTCATGGTAGAGTTTATAGGAACTCCAAGATATTGAAACATTGGGTCACTCAACTTGCACCCCAAACTATTAGCCAAGAGTAATTGGGTCTCAGGACCAACCCTGAAGCCACTAAGATTGCTTTTATTCCAATTCACTTTCAGCCCCGATGCTTCATGCCAACAATTAAGCAAGTAACTTGCCACTTTGATGTTGTTAGTATTCTATTTTCCAAAAACTAATGTGTCATCTGCATATTGCAGGTGCGAGACCATGACTTTATCTTTGCCCACTAAGATTCCTTCAAAAACCTTCTTGTTAACTGCCTCCTGTAACATCACATTAAGCCCTTCTGCCACTATCAAAAAAAGATATGGTGCTAGAGGATCCCCTTGCCTCACCCCTTTCTCCACTTTGTACTCTTTAGAAGGTGACCCATTTATCAAGACCCAACCTACAAAACTGTCACGGCTGACCTCATAATAATATGTATACACATCCAAAAGAGCATATAATCAATCAAGATGTTACATCCTATACATTCAGGATATAAATCCACTCACCACAGTCTGCACTGCTGTGACACACTTAGTTGACTAAATCACTGAGTCTTCTCAGTTCCTGAGAAGATATAAACACAAGTCAGTATATAATTCCCAATACTTATTCAATATAAGTAATACACTTATTCATACTTCACATCTATATACACATATCACATATATCACTGATATATCAAAATTAGTATGTCATAATCTGGATTGTTAAATAAATCCTTAATATTCCAAATTCCGGATATATCATATGGAATTATCATAATTCTGAATACAATGCCTCCATTCCGAATAAGCAAGGGCATATCATACGGTTTTACTTCTATTCCGGTTAAATAACAAATTCCGCATAAATCCAATACCGGGTGAAGTCCAATTCCGAATCCAAGTCTAATTCCGAATGCTAGGTCAATTCCGAATAGGATCATTTCCGGATAAAGTTCAATTCCGAGCAAAGGCCAATTCCGGTTAAACGAAATTCCGAGTATCAATTCCGAACATTATAATTCCGAGTGATACTTGGGTTAAATTCCGAGCATAGGCTAATTCCGAATCAAAGGTCCAATTTCCGAATACAAGTCAAATCCGATCAATTGAAATTCCGAGTATATGCACATGTTTAATTCCGGATAATCCTTAATTCCGATCAAATTAATTCCGTATAATATATTCCATATAAAGGCATTAACATTCAGAAATCAATATATGCAGAATTCATCAATTCCGAATATCTTCATGCGGAATTTTATCAAAATCGTATAGTTTATGCAGAAATCTTCAAATTCCGATTGATTCAAAGTCCTTAATTCTGATCAACTCATAAGTTCATTTCCAAATGCTTCAAGTTCATGCATATATTTAATTTCTACTTCAATTCTAACTGTAATTGAACATGCAATGAATTCCAAGTTTCCAGTAATCATTAAAAACACATAATGATCATATCTTAACAATAATTTCTAACATGCATACATCCTAGAATCATCAATCATCATATTTAAGCATTATTCGGGTTTCCTTATAACACAAAGAATTCAATTAATAATTCAAGAACTAATTAGCATAATTAATCTAACCTTGATTTCAGAATCTTCAGGTTATCAACTAAACATACAAGATTTCAAAGATCAAATTAATGATTTAGTTCTTCTCTTCCTTCCTCTTCTCGGCCGAACACACAAACACACACACTAACACTTTGTTGATTTGCATGCAATGAGGGATGTTGGTGGTGTGTTGGTGACTAAGTGTCACCAATAATACACCTCATAATTCCACTAATTTAATTATTTAATATTAACAATTTCTAATTTTAATAATTAAACAATTAAATAAATAAATAACACAAATAATTACCATATAACACTTAATGATAATTAATCCATATAATCATATATAAATCCCAAGATTAATAATTAATTACCTTAATTAATCTAGGTCGGTTAAGAGGGTGTTACATAATGTATATCGAAAAAGTTCAAATCAAATAAATGGTTAAATTCATATGGGGGTTTTACTCTATATATAGCTTATGTCTTGGGTTTAAGTTTTGGCAATGGAGGTTTCCTAAAAAATAGTGAGGATATTACTCCCTCTTTGGTGATGTGGCTGTGGAGGTGCGAGGGTTTGTTCCCGAGCAGCCCCAGGTCCAGAGTTTAACTTGCGCTAATATAACCAGTAAGCCGGTTGCCGTTCAAAAAAAATAAATGGTTAAAATTTGGTTCCCTATTCTTAAGAAACTTTATATTACTTAAATAACCCAACCTTATATTTATATACACACACTCTTTATAATATTTCAAAATGTTATATTTAACTGAATTCACTGTTTTATCTTTTTAAAATATTTTATAATCATTATAACTTCTTTATTATAATAAAAAAAGACTTGATCTTCTTGTACCAGTTGTAACAATAATGAAGAATTACTTGTACAAGAAATACAATCACGTCTTCTCGTACTATGATAATGTGTTTTGGCCATCAAATCTCTTTTCTTGCTCGCATCGACCCTTTCACTGTTAGTCCGGGTGTCGACTATGTTATTCGCTTTTTTTAATTCTCGTTTATTTTATACATAATAAAATTTTATTAATATTTAATATATATTATTTTTTTAAATAGACTCGTATATGACGTGATGATCTAATCTAGTTATATATATTTAATAAAGTATTTAAATATGTTAATTTATAGGATACAAGTAAACACACCCATGCAATTTAAGAAAATGAATAATTCAGAGCCTATTCAAACAATCACACTTCTTTCCCGTAATGTGCTCAAAAAATCTATGTAGGAGCAATTTTAACACTTACACCCTGTTCTCGAGTTAATTTAAGGAGAGGAAGGAAAGGAAGAAGAGAGGAAACTGTGTTCTTGAGTTCTTTTAAGAAGGGGAAGAAAAGGGTTGGGAGGGGCTAGAAGTGGCAATATTACCATTTTTGTGTGTAAAAACTTTCTCCTCCTCTCCCCCACTTTTGGGATGATTAGGAGGGGAAGTTTTTCTATCATTCCCTTTCCTTTTCATCCTTCCTACTCCTTTCCTTCCCCTTCATTTAAAAACTCGAGAACAGACCGTTAGAAGCCGAATACGGAATACCCTACCATAATGAGTAAAATGAATACTCTACTAACTAATTTGAGCAAATAAAAAACATTTATTCTTTATTTAAACATAAAATTTTCAACTTTTTTGCTTTAATATCTTAATTTAAATAATAAAAACCTCTAATTTCACCCAATTTTGACGTGGCCTTTAATTTTGACTTCTTTACTCACTCTTGATTTCTTTCAATCAGTTATCTATTTTCTTGACATAATCATATAATGTTAAACTCTTGATCTATTTTTGGATACCACGTAGTACTCTTAATAGAAAAAATTTATTAAACTATGATGGTTTTAAAACATATTATTAGTAAGTGATTAACCGATCCAGAGCTTTGTATGTCATAAAAGAAGGTTATGAGGTGACATCCGAATTTTGAAATAATATTATTATGAGCTAATGAGGTGATTATGTATTTCTTTTGATTTATAATTTGAGTTTTATGTAATAACAATGACAAATCATGGATCGTATCACCTAAATAATCTATATATTTTATTCGAACAATTTTACATATGATAAATAATAAATCAATAATCTAAATTGGTCGCGTGGATATATTATTGGTCAATTAATCTAAATTTACCTTGAAAAAAGCGTTTTTTTTAAACCTCAAAAGTCTTTGTATGGAAAGCCTTGAGATTTAATCTTAATTCTTACGTTTAAGACCAAATGTAAACCACAAAAATTAAATAGATATCTACTACACTCAAAATTCCATATATATTTGTGTGTGTATATATATAGCATTTGTGAGGGTTGATTTATAGCATACAAATAAAGAGATAAAAGCAATTCAAGAAAATGAATAATTCAGAGTTTATTCGTTTCTTTTTCCTTTTTCTTTTCTTCACCATTTTCTGTTCTTTCTCTTTGTCCAATAGCATTCATAAATGCTCTGAAAAACAGAGTCATGTATTGCTTCTCTTTAAACAAAACCTTTCATCATTCAATAACTCAAATTATGGCCCTACTTATTACTCCTATAATGATGGCAGAGTTCATGACTACTGTCATGAATGGCTTGGCTCTGATTATTATCCAATTATAGAGAAATGGGACACAAACTCAAATTGTTGTGATTGGAATGGAGTTACTTGTGACCACTACACGGGTGACGTTATTAGCCTTGACCTCAGTTGCGGAATGCTACGAGGTACCATCAATTCTAACTCTTCTCTCTTTCACCTTCCTCATCTTCGCACACTCAACCTTGCTTTCAATAATTTCACTGGTTCCCAACTTCCACGTGAAATTGGCATATTTTCTAAAACTCTCACACATCTGAACATCTCTGGCTGTCGGTTTTCTGGCCAAGTCCCTTTAGAAATTTCACTTCTTCATAATTTGGTGTCTTTAGACCTCTCTCGGAATTATGATTTCAAGCTGAAATCTCATGTTTTTGTCAATATGCTTCGAAATTTTACTGTTCTGGAAGAACTTTCACTGGCATCGGTCAATATCTCTTCAGTTTTGCCTACTTATCTAAACATCTCTTCTTCCTTAAGATTAATAAATCTTTACCACACTGGATTGAAAGGAAAACTACCTCATTACATTTTCAATCTTCAGTCTATGGAGGAACTCGACTTGTCATTTAATGACTTCTCTGGGCATATCCCTTCTGAGATCACACTTCTTTCAAAATTGGTTTCACTTGACCTTTACTTTTTGTCGGGACTTGAAATGCAACCTCATATTTTCGTACGTTTTCTTCAAAATTCTACTTTGCTGAGAGACCTTTTGATTAGTGACGTGAGTATAGATTTGGTTTTACCAACATATCTTAATATTTCTTCTTCAATGAAATCACTGAGTCTTGCCTCCACCGGCTTGAAAGGGAAATTACCAGATAACATCTTCAATCTTCAATACTTAGAAGTACTTGTCTTGTCGGGGAACAATAACCTCACTAATCAACTACCAAAAGTAAACAATAGCATCCTTCTAAAGGAGTTAGATCTCTCTGATTGTGGTTTGGTAGGGACATTGCCATCTTGGTTATTTAGCCTTCCCTCTTTAGAATATATCTTCCTATCTGATAACATGTTCAGTGGAAATGTACCATTCACGTTGTTTTCTCTTCGATCATTAAAAATATTATCTCTTGGAAATAATAAATTATCTTCCCATTTTGATGTGCTTGATCAAGGCTCTGTTGTGCAAACATTTCAACAACTCACCAACCTTGTTCACCTTGACCTTTCATATAATAACTTTAGAGGTAAATGGGAGTTGGATACATTGTTATCAAGCCTCACAAACCTTGTTGGTCTAGATCTCTCGCATAGCGGTTTATCTGTTACGACAAATGATGCCACACGCTATGTTAACCCTGACTTCACTTACTTATGGTTGGCATCTTGCAAGATAAAAGTGTTTCCGGATTCCATACGATCCATGAAAAATCTTCGAGATTTAGATCTATCTGACAACGAAATCCATGGCAGCATTCCTGATTGGGTAGGGGAGATAGGAGGAGATAACTTGGGTTATTTGAATTTGTCGAATAACTTCATATCGCACTTGCCACAATTTAAGCAGGGTGGACTAGAATATCTATATCTCCAGTCGAACCAGATTCAAGCACCATTCCCGATATCAATTTGCAACATGAAAAAGCTTACTAATATGGATATGTCCAATAATATGTTTAGTGGAGTGATTCCAAAATGTTTTGGAAACATCATATCCTCTTTGCGAGTAATAAATCTGCGGAACAATCAGTTTCAAGGAACCATTCCAAATTCAGACCATGATTGTGGATTTTTAAGGTGGTTTATTTTGAATGGGAATCAATTGGAAGGAGAGGTTCCAAGTTTTTTGTCCAAATGTCGATATTTGGAAATAATTGATGTGGGGAATAACCACTTAAACGACACATTCCATCAATGGTTAGGAGATCTTCCTAATTTGCAGGTTCTTGTGCTTAAATCAAACAATTTGCATGGTCCCATTATAACCGCTTCTTCTCATAGACTCACATTTCAAAGTCTAAAGGTTCTCGACATATCTAATAATAGTTTTGTAGGCCAACTCCCTGAAAAGTATTTTCAGAATTTCAATGCCATGAAAAATGTGGTGAAAAATAGCACAAAACTAGAATATTTGTCCGTTGGTGGAATGTATTACTCTATCACTATCACAGTAAAAGGATTGGTGCAAGAGTTTCCAAAAATTTTTGTTCAATACAGAATTATTGACGTATCTGATAACGGATTTCAAGGGGAGATTCCAAGCATCATCGGTAGTCTTAACTCACTGAAAGTTCTCAACTTATCACACAACAACCTCAATGGTCGAATCCCCCATTCGCTTGGTAGTCTATCTGAGATTGAATCTTTAGACCTATCTTCAAACCAACTCAAAGGAGAGATCCCTAGAGATCTTGCAAACATCAAGGAGCTCTCTTTTTTAAATCTTTCTCAGAATAATCTTGTTGGACGTATTCCAAAAGGAAGTCAGTTCAACACCTTTGATGTGAGCTCATTTGGAGGGAATTCAGGACTATGTGGACTTCCTTTGCCAAAGTGTGAACATTCGAATTCCAAGCAACATAAAGGGGAAGGATATCATGATGATGATGAAGGTAGATGTACATGGAAAGTGGTGCTGTTAGGATATGGGTGTGGAACTTTAATTGGATTAGTGATGGGATATCTCATGTTGTCAACTGGAAAACCAAAGTGGTTCAATGAAATTTCCAATTCAGTAGAGCATATGATCTTGAAGAGGATAAAGAAGTAGCAAATATATCGGAAAATGAATTAGTTTCTCAAAGGTTCGTCATTCGTGTTCCCATTTTTTTATTTCACCAAGTGCAAAACAACTTACTGGTGTTTTCTTTTCTAAATTTTAAAAGTTTTTAGATGCAGGTAAAAAGGTGTGGGGTTACAATATAGCTAAAGCTTTTGGAATATTGAAGTTGTGAAGCTAGCGCCTTGTGAATTTTTGTTATATTTTGAGTAATAATGTTATTTACCACATTGGATATTGTAGTGTGTGTATATGAGTATCAATCGACATATCAGTGTGTATATAGAAAGAAGTAGCTTTTTAAAATATCCTTTTTTTATTTAAAAATTTATCTCCAATTAACTACATTTAACTAACTATTTATAAAATATTAAAATTAAGTATTGAAGTGTCTTAATTAATGAAATGCTGGTAAAACAAGATATGAATAGATACTAACATTTTAAAGTATTATTGAGTAAAAAATTGAGGTTAAATTTAAAGAATGCAAATATTACACATAATTAAAGAACAAATTTAAACAACGAAAGGTACTTAAGCATAAAAAAATATTGTTTTATAAAGTGTTACATTAGACATAAAAAATGTTATTTTACGGCTATTATAACACTTTATAAAGTGTTGCCTTAAGAAGTGTTATCTTAGAACACAACACTTTTATTAGAATATGCAACACTTTTTGAAAATGTATATATCATTAAAAAATCTGACATTTTTACAATGCAACATTTTGTAAACTTAACTACAATACTCTTAATTACTTTCAATCACCTAAAACAACACTTTTAACTACCATATTCAATACTTGAATTTTTTTACCATATTGAAAACAACACTTTTCTGTAAAATAAATTGAATGCAAATGTGAGGCATTTGAGTATAATTGTAGCACTTTTGTTTAACAGTTGTTGGTCAATCAAAGTCATCTTTACTTCTATTTCTTCTTTAATAGAAGTTGTAAATATCCACTCGTCTCTTTACAAATTGTAAAAGAATATCTTTCTGTCTTAAAAAAAAGTAAAAAATATTGTTAGTAATTTATTTTTCAATTAATAACAACTATTTTAAATTAATTGTTAGGTTAAATATTTGTTGGGTAGTGGGTTGTGAGGTGGCGGAATTGGTGAGTTAGTCACCAAATTACCACCAACACCACCATTTGCATGCAATTAACAACAAAGAACCAAAAGTGTGTGTGTGTGTTTTGTTCTCTAGGCCGAAATCAAAGAAGAGAAGGAATCAACAAACTGATTTTGATCTTATATGCAATTAGAGTTCTGATTTCAGCTCATTGTTAAGGTTAGATTACTAAATTGAATTGGTTAGATTAATGTTTGTATTCGGTTTTGAACATAGTATGAATTCCGATTGATGCATGCTAATGAATTGATGAGTTAGGTTGTATGCATGCTAGATTTTATGTTTGTTATATGATCTTTATGAGATTAGAATGATTACTGGAAACATAGAAAATTAACATGTTAGAAATCAGTGTTGAATTGTGTTAGAAACTGAAATTGGGGAAGAACATATGAATTTATCGGATTTAGGGAATGAATCACTCGGAATTGGTGAAATCCGACAGAAACAGTCGGAATTGGATGAAATCCGACTAAAACACTTATGGATTTTCCCTAACACTTTTATCGGATTTGGGATGTGTCGGAATCCGACTAAACCTCTATGTAATGCCTTAACTTTTCCCTCGGATTTACCTATTCTCTCGGAATTGAACATGCATCGGAATCCGACTAAATGTTTATGACTTAAGTATGAAATCAGATTGGTAAATTCCTTAGCACTTTCTCGGAATCCGATTTACTCAGAATTGGACTTGTAACGGATTTCTGCCTTTACTTAGATTGTATATTTACTCGGAAATTGGATATTATCGGATTTGGATTTGGATTCTATCGGAATTGGATCATTTGCTCGGATTGTGCCTATGCTCGGATTTGAGTTATGATTCTATCGGATTTGGACATTATCGGATTTGGTATTATCGGATTTACACCTTTACTCGGATTTCCATTCGATCGGATTTGGATTCAACCGAATTCAAAGATTTGTATATCTTTGGGATTATTGTATGATGAATATGTATATATGCAATTGTGTACATACATGATTTACATGGTTAGATATGATATCTATTTTGGATCAGTATTATGATTTGAATACTAACTTGGGTTACTTCAATCTCAGGAACTGAGAAGACTCAGTGAGTTAGTCACTTGAGTGTGCTTCATATCTTTGAAGACTTTGGTGAGTAGGTTTATATCTTTTGATATACAGGATTTGATATCCTATTTGGAATGCTCTTGTTTGGATTGTATATACATGTTATTTGGAGATCAGTTTAGTCTGAACCATTGCTTGGGGGATTTACCGTATTAGATCTTGTGGTGCATCTGTTGTACCCAAGAAGGCTGGTATTGTTATCCATTTTAGCAAGGTTATCGGTAAACCTTGGTTTTGGCCGACCTTGGTTGTAGGTGCTTGCAACACCGCCGGTTCTCCTGGGATTCATGAGCTATTTGGTTTAGGCATGTTTGTCTTGTATTTGATTAGATATTGGTTCCCTCACTTAGCTTTGTGCTAATTCCCCACTAGACTGTTTTGCAGATTAACTCCGGTAAGCTTTGAAGCTTGGACTGGGAATATGGACAGACCGTATGTCAAGTTTTTGATAAGAGCCTGTTTTTGGATTAACACTGTAAAAGTTTTGATGTATAAAACAAGATAATCTTTTGTATCTATTATGTAATTAAGTTAATTATATGTATTTAGCTTCCGCATGCGATTTAATTATATGTTTAAAAAGTACAGTGTTACAAGTTGGTATTAGAGCCCTGTTTTGAGGATTTGCATGAATGATTTGTGCAATACTCGAACCTAGGCTCTGGTCAGTCCAGTATTCCCAGGGTGGGTAATTAGTAGTGTATCTTTGAGGGTAGTTAGTGTGTTTAGACTAACGAATTATATCTAACAATTGGTAAGATGCTGTGTATAGCATAGATAATGGCTGATAACGTGAATCCGACAACTACCCCTACGTCCCCCAGAAGGAACAACCAGTCCTCCACTGCAGCCAATGAACAACACAACAGGGCTGGAACTTCTCATAATGGAGAATCTGATCAACAGGAATACGTACTGCAATTGGAAGATACTTTGCAAACTTTAAGGGATAGGGTTCAGGAACTGGAACAACAACAACATCAGACTCAATCATCACAGCAAACACAAACAATTCAAATGCCCACAGAGTCGGTTGTGTTTACCCAATCGATACCATCACCTGTTTACTCAGTTGCACCTTTTAATACGGTGTCAACCCCGTTTGGAACCTTACCATTAGTGTCTATGCCTCCTATGTCCCAACCTTACCAACCCCAACAGCAGTATCAACCTCAACAGAATTTCTTTATCCCGTGGTACCCAACTCAGGGTGGGTTTAAACCCAAAAGCCAATTTAAGGACTTCATGGATTGCCAACCACCCGAGTATTCTGGAAGTTCTAATCCTATCGATACCTTGAACTGGTTGAGGGAGACCGTCAAAGCATTAGATACCTGCAACTGTGAAGAATCGGATCGAGTTAAGTTTGCTACAAAGCGATTGAAGGGCCAAGCGGCAACATGGTGGGATTCTTTAACTGCTCATCTGTCTAGGGAAGTGATGAATTCCATAACTTGGGATCAATTCCAAGCTAAGTTTTATGAGCAATTCTGTAACACTTATGACTTGTCAAAAGTGAAGCGGGAATTTATGGATCTGGCTCAGGATGACAACATGTCGGTGGATGAATTAATTTCAAAATTTAATGAGAAGCTGAGGTTTGCTAAACAGTGGGTACCGGATGAGCCTTCCCAGATTGATCACTTTGTCCAGGCTTTGTTGCCTGAATATCGGGGTAACACCCGAATGGCAACTTCGTTGGTGCAAGCTTTCACTCTTGCTAGAGCTGCTGAAGGTAATGTGAGGGCACGGGAAAAGATGAATCGTCAGAAAGGGTCATCTCACAAGTCTGGTGGAAATCAAGGCAGTAACAAAAGTAAATGGCAAGGAAATCAGAATAGAGGCGATCAGAAGTCTAAAGGTTCGGGATCTTATCAGAATAAACCATGGTGTAAACCCTGCAATTCAAGTCACACCGGTCCTTGCACGGCCCAGACTAAAAGGTGTTTAAGATGTGATGGGTTTGGTCATGAACCATCTGATTGTAGGTTCAAGACAAATGTTTGCTGGAATTGCCACGAGGAAGGTCATAGAGCTGGGGCTTGCACAAAGCAGAGGTCAAAGGGGACGGGGCAGGGGGTAGCAACTATCGGGGGATCGTCTGCAGGTCAGAAACGGAAAGCCGCACCTTCTGCGGAAGGTAGAGCTTTTAAGATGACGGTTACAGAAGCTACAGAAAACAGTGATGTTATCACGAGTATGTTTATTGTGAACTCTATGCCTGCTCGTGTGTTATTTGATTCGGGTGCCAATAGATCCTTCATGTCTGTAACTTTGTGTGACAAACTGCAACTACCTGTTACTGTTATTGCTTCTCCTTAAGAAGTAGAGGTAGCTGATGGTAAGTTAGTGCCTGTAACTTCTTCTGTGACTGGGGTTTCAATAGATATTGATGGTACTAGTCTGCCTGTAGATTGCTTATTGATGCCTATTCCGGGGTTTGACTTAGTACTAGGCATGGATTGGTTAAGTCACCATAGAGCTAGTATTCAGTGTCACAAGAAACTGATTACTATTCCTTTGGCTGACGGGTCGCATGTCGTGGCTCGTGGGGATAGATCTTCTTCTTCTTTTCCAATCATCTCGTTCATGAAAGCTAGAAAATCTCTAGCTAAAGGGTGTGCGTCATTCCTGGCCTACGCAATCGATGCAAAGAAAGAAAAGAAAGCGGTTACCGATGTTCGGGTTGTGTCAGAGTATCTGGAAGTATTTCCAGATGATTTACCGGGATTGCCTCCTGTTCGGGATGTTGAATACAAGATAGATCTGATTTCTGGTACTTCGCCGTTTGCGAAAGCTCCGTATCGTTTGGCTCCTTCCGAGATTCGAGAGATGATGTCACAGATTCAAGAATTGCTTGATAAGGGGTTTATCCAACCGAGTTCTTCGCCGTGGGGAGCACCAGTTTTGTTTGTTAAGAAGAAGGATAGAACTTTTCGTATGTGTATTGACTACACAGATCTAAACAAAAGAACCATCAAGAATAAGTATCCGTTGCCCAGAATCGATGATTTGTTTGATCAGTTACAAGGGGCTTCTTATTTCTCGAAGATTGATCTGAGATCGGGTTATCATCAAGTCAGGGTAGCAGAGGAAGATATTCCAAATACTGCTTTTCGTACTAGGTATGCTCATTACGAGTTCCTAGTAATGCCATTTGGTTTAACGAATGCACCTGCAGTATTTATGGATTTGATGAATCGTGTGTGTAGACCTTTCCTAGACAAGTTTGTCATTGTGTTTATAGATGATATTTTGGTATATTCAAAAACAGAAGGTGAGCATGATCAACACTTGAGACAAGTTTTGGAAATTCTTAAACAACACAAGTTATATGCAAAGTTATCGAAGTGCGAATTTTGGTTACGTGAAGTTCAGTTTTTGGTTCATGTGATTTGTCAAGAAGGTATCAAAGTGGATCCATCCAAGATCGAAGCGGTGATAAATTGGAAAGCACCGAAAACACCAATAGAGATAAAGAGTTTCCTTGGTTTGGCGGGTTACTATCGCAGGTTTATCAAAGACTTTTCCAAACTGGCTGGTTCGTTAACTAAGTTATCTCGAAAAGATATTCTTTTCCAGTGGGGGTCAGCTCAGGAAAATGCTTTTCAGACTCTGAAGCAATTGCTGTGTCAAGCACCTGTTCTTTCTTTACCTGAAGGTTCAGAAGATTTTGTTGTGTATTGTGATGCTTCACATGCTGGGTTAGGTTGTGTTCTGATGCATAGGGGTAAAGTGATTGCGTATGCTTCTAGACAGTTGAAACCAAATGAACGAAACTATCCTACTCATGATTTGGAGTTGGCAGCAGTAGTATTTGCCTTAAAACTGTGGAGACACTATTTGTATGGAACTAAATGTACTATCTGCACTGATCATAAAAGCCTTCAGTATGTATTTACACAGAAGGATCTGAACATGAGACAGCGTCGTTGGTTAGAATTGATCAAAGATTACGATTGCGATATTCAGTATCATCCGGGTAAATCGAATGTAGTTGCAGATGCACTCAGCCGAAAAGGATCTACGAAGACTGTACAATTTATGCGATTGGAGATTAAGTCTGACTTAGTGGATCAATTGGTAGCTGCACAACTAGAAGCTTTGAAAGATGAGAACCTAAAGGATGAACTAATGATTAAACGTCAGCAAGAGTTAACTACCGATTCGCGTGGTTTGAGGAATTATCATACACGTGTTTGGGTACCAAAGTTTGGTAACTTGAGGGAGTTAATACTGAATGAAGCTCACAAGTCCAGATTATCAATACATCCGGGTAGCACGAAGATGTACCATGATTTAAAGACTGGGTATTGGTGGCCTACAATGAAAACAGATATAGCTAAGTATGTTGAGATGTGTCACATTTGTGCTTAAGTTAAAGCTGAGCATCAGAAACCGTACGGATAATTGAAACAGTTAACAATACCTGAGTGGAAATGGGATCATATTACAATGGATTTTGTAACTAAACTTCCACGAACTCAACGAGGTCATGATATGATTTGGGTAATTGTCGATAGATTAACCAAGAGTGCTCATTTCCTTGCTACAACTGAAACTGCTTCTTTAAGCAAACTGGCTCAATTGTATATCGATGAGATAGTGTCTAGACATGGGGTGCCTCTATCTATTGTTTCAGACAGAGACCCGAGGTTCGTATCTAATTTCTAGAACAGATTGCAACAGGAATTGGGATCCATGGTAAATATGAGTACGGCATATCACCCGCAAACAGATGATCAGTCAGAGAGAACTATCCAGACTTTAGAAGATATGCTCAGGGCTTGTGTATTGGAGTTTGGGGGTTCGTGGGATTCACATCTGCCGTTAGTGGAATTTGCTTATAACAATTCGTATCACTCCAGCATTGGTATGCCTCCGTATGAAATGTTGTATGGTCGTCCTTGTAGAACTCCAACTTGTTGGTTAGAAGCTGGGGACAAGCAATTTGCAGGACATGATATAGTACAAATGACAGCTGATAAAGTTGCAATTGCTCGGGAAAAGTTAAAAGCTGCAAGGGATAGACAGAAAATGTATGCTGATCCGCGTCGTCGACCAGTATCATTTGTTGAAGGAGAAATGGTTTACTTAAAAGTATCTCCTTGGAAGGGTGTTATCAGATTTGGTAAACGCGGGAAGTTGGCTCCCCGTTACATTGGTCCTTTCAGAATCAGACGGATTGTTAACGATCAGACTGTTGCATTGGATCTACCAGATGAGTTAGCTGGAATTCATAACACTTTAAACGTGTGTTATCTTCGTAAGTGTAATGTAGAGGATCAGACGCAGGTTCTTCCAATACAGGATCTTCGGGTGGATACTAATCAGAAATTAATAGAGGAACCAGTTGAACTGTTGGATCGAAAGGTTACAAAGCTGAGAAAGAAACAGATTCCGATGGTACTAGTCAAATGGAAGCACAGTCTGGTTTCAGACCTAACTTGGGAGACTGAAGCAGATATGCGGTGCCGATATCCTTCCCTGTTCGAGAGCGATCAGATTCCGAGGACGGAATCTTTTTAAGGGGGGAAGATTTGTAACACCCTCTTACCCGGTCTAGTAGGATTAAGGTATTAATCAAGTTTAAGTTGAGATTTATCTAATTAAATGATTTTTTGTTATTAAATGTTATTAATATTATGTGATGTTATTATTATTAATAATAATTAATTAAATTAATTGTTAGATTAAATATTTGTTGGGTAGTGGGTTGTGAGGTGGCGGAATTGGTGAGTTAGTCACCAAATTACCACCAACACCACCATTTGCATGCAATTAACAACAAAGAACCAAAAGTGTATGTGTGTGTTTTGTTCTCTCGGCCGAAATCAAAGAAGAGAAGGAATCAACAAACTGATTTTGATCTTATATGCAATTAGAGTTCTGATTTCAGCTCATTGTTAAGGTTAGATTACTAAATTGAATTGGTTAGATTAATGTTTGTATTCGGTTTTGAACATAGTATGAATTCCGATTGATGCATGCTAATGAATTGATGAGTTAGGTTGTATGCATGCTAGATTTTATGTTTGTTATATGATCTTTATGAGATTAGAATGATTACTGGAAACATAGAACATTAACATGTTAGAAATCAGTGTTGAATTGTGTTAGAAACTGAAATTGGGGAAGAACATATGAATTTATCGGATTTAGGGAATGAATCACTCGGAATTGGTGAAATCCGACAGAAACAGTCGGAATTGGATGAAATCCGACTAAAACACTTATGGATTTTCCCTAAAATTTTTATCGGATTTGGGATGTGTCGGAATCCGACTAAACCT
The DNA here is from genome assembly GCA_947179395.2 of Pulicaria dysenterica. Taxonomy (NCBI): domain Eukaryota; kingdom Viridiplantae; phylum Streptophyta; class Magnoliopsida; order Asterales; family Asteraceae; genus Pulicaria; species Pulicaria dysenterica. The sequence goes on from OX359291.1 coordinate 42,368,643, forward strand.
CTATGTAATGCCTTAACTTTTCCCTCGGATTTACCTATTCTCTCGGAATTGAACATGTATCGGAATCCGACTAAATGTTTATGACTTAAGTATGAAATCAGATTGGTAAATGCCTTAGCACTTTCTCGGAATCCGATTTACTCGGAATTGGACTTGTAACGGATTTCTGCCTTTACTCGGATTGTATATTTACTCGGAAATTGGATATTATCGGATTTGGATTTGTATTCTATCGGAATTGGATCATTTGCTCGGATTGTGCCTATGCTCGGATTTGAGTTATGATTCCATCGGATTTGGACATTATCGGATTTGGTATTATCGGATTTACACCTTTACTCGGATTTCCATTCGATCGGATTTGGATTCAACCGGATTCAAAAATTTGTATATCTTTGGGATTATTGTATGATGAATATGTATATATGCAATTGTGTACATACATGATTTACATGGTTAGATATGATATCTATTTTGGATCAGTATTATGATTTGAATACTGACTTGGGTTACTTCAATCTCAGGAACTGGTAAGACTCAGTGAGTTAGTCACTTGAGTGTGCTTCATATCTTTGAAGACTTTGGTGAGTGGGTTTATATCTTTTGATATACAGGATTTGATATCCTATTTGGAATGCTCTTGTTTGGATTGTATATACATGTTATTTGGAGATCAGTTTAGTCTGAACCATTGCTTGGGGGATTTACCGTATCAGATCTTGTGGTGCATCTATTGTACCCAAGAAGGCTGGTATTGTTATACATTTTAGAAAGGTTATTGGTAAACCTTGGTTTTGGCCGACTTTGGTTGTAGGTGCTTGCAACACCGCCGGTTCTCCTGGGATTCATGAGCTATTTGGTTTAGGCATGTTTGCCTTGTATTTGATTAGATATTGGTTCCCTCACTTAGCTTTGTGCTAATTTCCCACTAGACTGTTTTGCAGATTAACTTCGGTAAGCTTTGAAGCTTGGACTAGGAATATGGACAGACCGTACTCTGATGTCAAGTTTTTGATAAGAGCCTGTTTTTGGATTAACACTGTAAAAGTTTTGATGTATAAAACAAGATAATCTTTTGTATCTATTATGTAATTAAGTTAATTATATGTATTTAGCTTCCGTATTCGATTTAATTATATGTTTAAAAACTACAGTGTTACATATATGACCCGGATATATATAGTTATTTAGTTATAAAGATGGTTTAATTTGATATACCGAAAACAAAAAAAGATTGATGAAGTACCTTATTAACCTATAATTATGTGTTTTTATATCTGTTTGTATAATTTTATATAAATAATTATTGTTTATATACAAATTTGTCACATTAAGTCACTCCTTGTGAAACGTCATTTGTCTCGTCATAACTTCTAAAGCTTGAGCCTTGATCTTGCCGTCACATCATGTCTCACGTTATATTTAGAACTTTGTTTTTAATCGACTCCAAAAACATACAATCATGTCCAAACATCTTGAATCCTTATATTCAGTTATCCTTCCAGACAATCAACATGAAGAGTTTATCAAAGGCTTCAAACAGGTTCATAATTTGACACAAAATATTCCTGTAAAGTGTAAACAAAACAACAGTTTCATTAAAAGTTGCTTGCATATTATAACAAGAAAACTAAGTTTCAGTTTGTTTCGCGAAATTCAAAGAAAATTAAATTGTATTTAAATTAAATTTCGAGCTGTATTACGTTTCGTAAATTTGTTTTTTAATGAAATTTCATTCTTTAGAATGTCTACATTTCCGGTATTACGTTTAGTAAACTTGTTTTAATTTTTTAATGGAATTTCATTGTCTAGAATGTCTACATTTCTTCAACTAATGGAAAGTCCACTCCATAGATTAGTTGGATAAAATTTAAATGCTTCGAATTTTGTAAAACAAACGAGACCTAAATATCGAATTTGATTAACAGATCACAAATTAAAAATTAACATATTTACTTCCTCCTTTATACAACTTAACAAAACAACAAATTATGAAGAGAGTAATTAATCAAAACCTAGGCAAAGTAATTGAATAGTAAATTGCTATAATGACATTTGACCTGTTAATTAAAACACCCATCAGATGGATTTCCATTACGGTCGGTTGGCACATGCGACAAGTCAAATCGTATAGCTTCTATGTACTTTTCTATGCGAAATACCTAATCTATGAAATTATACTATATAACATTAGGTAGGAATTATGAACAGTAACTACTTAACTAGTTATATAATTTGAAGCAGCCATAATTTACCATGCATTCCCTTTGCTCCAATGGCAAAACACATTAATTTCAATCTGTAACACCATTTTTTTTCAAAATAGCTTTTAAAATTCATTTACTACTGATTAGCACTCTAAAACATCAGAGTTTGCGAAAAACAAGCTTACATCACTTTAGTGCTAACAATTTCACAAAAAGTAGTGTTAAAAGTATTATTTTCAAAAGCTTGGGGCTATCCAACAATGCAGAGCACTAGGGCCTTACATTCGCTGGAACCTGGTTCACCTGCATGCACAACATACTGAAACATAAGTTTTCGCTTAGTGAGCATACTACTGAACAAATAAACACATAAAGCATGAGTAACTCTTCTCAGGATGTCTCACATCCCAACTATAACCTACAAAACAGTCAAACTGTTAACTTGTCCCGGGGTATGATCACACCTCGCGCTTAACCAAGTCCTTGACACTTTACTTGGGTATAAGGATTTCAATATACCCCTTTCACTTCCCTGGATAGAAAGTCACATATTACGTAACTAGGTATCCGTTTTCCTTGGTACGAGGCTTCTCTAAGCCAGGTACATGTTGCACTTGTGCATATATATATATATATATATATATATATATATATATATATATATATATATATATATATATATATATATATATATATATATATATATATATATATATCACATATCATAACACGGATATCATATTGTTCAACTTGTGCATATATGCATGCTAATCATATTAAATATTATAACATAGTTGTTGGTCAAATGATCTTATTAGTTAAGATTTGATGAGACAAAGTTAAGTTTGTAAGATATGTTCTAATTACAACTTAAACAGAATTATGAAGCTTGGTCAGACTGAGCACTTATAGTATTTCAGACTGAGCATAAGCTGAGTAGCTGAGCATTATAGTTGATCATATTAGACTATATCTTAGTCAGTTTATCTATATGTTTGATAAGCTGTGTTACCTAAGGTATAGGTTAAATATTCAGCTTGATGTGTTTCAAGCTGAGTGACTCTGCCTTTAGGCTGAGTCAGCTCAACAGAGTTGCTAAGTCAGTTCTAGCTAACTCTTATGACTTCTAAGGATGAGTTAGTTCTTATACATGTTAGTACATGTTTAATATCGAGTTAGTTCTCGATGAACTTAGTTTGATGAGTTTCAAGCTGAGTAACTCAGCCTGACGAAAAAAGTCAGTTTAATAGAATTTAAATATGTTTTAAATTCTGTTATCCTATATCTACGGTGCGGATAGAAAGATTCCAGAATCAAGATTGAAATTGAAGATTGAAGACTTAAGATTGAAGATTCAATATTCAAGATGTCCGGATTATCCGTTAGTTAGTTAACAAATTAGGATAAGTTCTAGTTTGTTAGGATACGTAGAATAGGCTATAAATTCTCTTAACCAGGATAGAGGTAACAAGGGAGATAACACCTCACCATCCTTGATACATTGATTGTAAGTTGATCAACGTGATCAAGCATTCACAGATTGCCAACAAGAGTTTGTGTGTTCGATCTTCACGTTTGTTGTGAAGTTGGTAAGTATTCAATCTGTGAATAAATCATGTTTAGAGAATTAAGTTGTGTCTATAATCATTAGTTGATTCTAGACAGTGTCTTAATAAAATTTCTTGCTTTTAATAAAATCCTGTTTAGAGAATTAAGTTGCGTCTATAATCATTAGTTTTAATAAAATTTCTTGGTTTTCTAGCCGGGGGTGATGGCAGTGCCGAAGCTCCTTGGCTAGTCTTCCTTTCTTGCTGTTCAAAAAATTTAGTTGATTATAGACAGCAAGTTTGATCAATTAGTTTGAGAGATTGAGAGAGTTGAATTGTATTCGGTGTTCATACATCAAGTGTTTCATACTTGATAGTTATTGTAATCATCTTCTTATTAATGAAAGCATTCAGTTTTATTCAAGTTGATGTGTGTAACACTTTTTATTGATTTGTTCAATTTTTCGCAGAAAGTGTATTCAACCCCTCATCTACACAATACTTGTTTGTTGTTTATCTCATCAAGGGACCAACATAGGTGTTTTTGGTTCTCATCGAACGAGTTTGGTTCTGTTCGAACGAGATTTGGTTACTAAATTACGTCACCGACATGTCACCATGCTCAACTTTTGAAAATTTCTAAAACTTAAAAGGGGCCATCGAACTGACAACAGGAACTGATCATCGAACCAACTGACCTCGTTTTAAGCTATCGAACTGAATTTTAAATATTCATTTGTGTGTCTCGAGGCTGCCAACTGTCATCGAGGACATCTGCCCATTAATGCTTTTGTCGGCTTCTTTCAATTTGAGAGGGTCAAGAAATTAAAGGAGTGGACATCTACGAATTAAATAGTTGACTGACATTAATTGCAATTCGATACATAGACATCGAGAAGAGTACCTTGTTAAAGTGTTAATTGTGAAGGGTCATACTATTGGGTGTTGCTTTATACACCCCCTCTAACCCTTTCTAATCTATTTATTACCCTATGTAACTAATCATTTAAACATTATTAAACCTAATAAACAATGAAAAGGCTCAAACATTAATTACGCAGATTTCATCCATCCAAACATTAATTACCCTATGTATCCACAACAAGACATTTATCCATCCATTCAACCTTATAAATATTTAATCTGCTACTTTTTTTAAAAAAAATCGTAATATATATAGTATACTTTTTTAAAAAACGTAGTGTATATATATATGAATCACGTTTTTATGGGCACCATCAACACAATTAATTATTGTGATTTCTACACTTTTTTTTCTATTTATATTTTTCTAGGGAGTGTTCATGCGAGAACCGTTGTTAACGCGAGAACTATTTATGACCTTTGATATTGAATTAATCAAGGGCTAAGATTAAAAGTGGCAAACATGTAATTAAATAAAACATAGTCCTCATTTTCAATTCCTAATATCCTGGAGGGGTATTATAGGTAAACTGTCTAAATTAAAGGGGGGACCACTTCCCCCCACTTTTTAAAGCTAAAATATCTATGAAATGGTATGGTATTAAAATACGAAAATTATACCAAATTAACGAGAAAAATATGCTCTTTAATTTGACACCGATATTGCTATACTTTCTCTATTTAAAAGTCTTTTAAATTATATATATTTAATTTTTGAAAATATATTTTGTAAAAACATATTATTATCATAAATACAAAACATCGAATTAAACATATGTTAAAATATCTAAAAGGTTATATTGGATATTAAACAAAAAAGAAATGAATTAATTACTATTAACACAATTGTTTAAATTTTCTGCGTGAGACAAGTTAGCGTACAACAATAATTGCAAGCAGGTGAAAATACAAAGGTGACGCACAGCGTCCAAGAAGCCACCGCCCCAATTCTAAGCTCTCATCTCCCTTTAAATTTAATTTTTAATGCTAATTTCAGATAATTAATAGTAGCAGTGGAAAATAATTACAATTTATATTGGGATTTTAAAAAATATAATAGGGTGAGGTGTATAATGAAAATAGGGTAGGGTGTATTTGGAAACACCCCATACTATTTAGACCACTTTATTATCTAACTAGCCTCCCTAATCATTATTTTTTTGGTAAAATTTTGACTGTTTAGATTTATAATGTATAAAGTTTGATGAAAGGATACATGGGATTTTGGGTGAGAGTATGTAATAATTGTTTTATTTTATTTTATATTTAAACTTAAAATATGAAATAAAGTTGTAATAACTAATACAAAAATTTACACCTTCAAATGTAAAGATTTGATAGAAATTAGTAACACCAGTTTTTTCACGTTTGATCGTAATTCTCCACGATTTTAAGTGTATTCATATTGATAAAAAAGTGTGAATAATTAGTGGAAGAAGAAAAAAACTAATTGACAAAAACTATGTGGCACTAACCTTCATCTATTTTTCTTTCTTCTTTTTGAATTTTTACTAAGATAAGCTTTTAGCATTTTTAAATTATTGTAGCCATGTCATGACTCATGAGGTTGTTAAAGGTCTAATGACTTTGACTCGGTATATATGATATATATGGCTGTAGCTTTTAAAATTTTACCAGAACTTGCAAATTTAAATTGTGCAAATTACTTCAAACGTACAATGTGGAAAAGTAAGTTGAAGTTTGACGAGTTCAAAATGTATTTAATGTGGCTGTGATTGATTTAGAATCTGATCCAACGGTTAGGAAAAATTACAAATACACTTACCGTCGATAATATATATATAAAAATTATTATTATTATATTAATTTATTAAGATAATTTACTTTTAAAATTTTCAAAATTAATCTCTAACGAGGTAGTTCTATACCAGCACGTTGCGGCGGAATTGTAGGATGAACAAAATATAGAAAATAAAATTGAATAATAAATATGTAAAATAAAGCATGAAAAAGTTTAAACATTTACAAATATAATGCGTAACTTGGTTTATGCTAAAATCAATTCTAGTTTTATCTATATGTTACGTTCAAAATAACCTTTTAAAAAAAACTAAGCCCTTTGAAATAAACATTAATATTTATCACCTAAGATTATATATAAAAATTATAAAATAAAAATAAGTAAGATTAAAAAGTCATAATTTTAATATCATGTAAAAACAAATTTTATTGGGGACATCAAAAAAATATCTTATATATCTCATAGAAAAGAAAAAACTTAAAATATATATTGGTTTATTTTGTAGGTAGGAGAAGAAAACAAATAATTATATAAAATTAATTATTATAATATAATAATAAGATCATACAATTGATATGGGCCTAAGAAAATTTTAGAGGGACAAAAGAGATAATAAATGCAGAGGACAGCAAAGAAAAAAGAAAAAAAATAGAAAAAAGGATATGGTAGGATTCGAACTCAAGGCCTAGGGATTGTGTAACATCCCAAAGTTCGTAAGTTCCTAGATATGAGTTTGTATCAAGTAATAAGTTGAAGGGATTGAAATGCCATTTGCTGAAACTTAGAGTCCAGGGGCTGTTTTGCAATTTGCCCAAAGTTTTAGTTATATGAAGGCCTTCTTTTGACTTGGTGTAGTCAAAGACCTTCTTTCATATACACACTCACGACCCACACACAACCACAATCTATAGCTTTGATTTTTGATCAAGAAATCAGAAGTTTGATAACTGAATTTGTTCCCATAGTGAAGAAATGATTTGATTTGATCAAAAATTTAATCAACTAAAATTATTTTTAAAATCAATTTAGTATGAGTTGATTAAATGCAACAAAAATATTGGCAACAATGATTTAGAAATAAGCGCGAAAATACGATTTGACAAAGTTTAAAACCAAACCGCACAATGAACAATCACAAAACCACCTCTACAATGAAAACCACATGATCTATAAAACCGCATAAGATTGTAATATTGAATACAATTTGTAAACATATGACAAATTATGGTTAACCATAACAGAAAGAACTTCACTCTAATAATAAAATTTGAAAATCTATAAACCGGCTGCAACGCGCGGGCAATTAATTACTAGTTATATATACATTGGTAGGAAAATATTGTTCGTTCACATTAACTTTCCTGCAAAATGTTCACATTAACTTTCCTGCAAAATGTTTGTTCACATTAACTTTCTCTTAAATTTCAGTCACTTAAAATTACTATTGTACCCTTAACACAATTAAACAAACTGTTAACATCTCATTCTAGAATAAGGAAATTAAAATTACAAATTGTAGAAACCACAGGGAACGACACAGTTTGCCAAACATTGATTTCTTGATTTGAGGAAGGAATTTAAATATTGATTCCTTGATTTAAGGTGTTGGCAAACAACCCTGGCAAACATTGATTTCTTGATTTGAGGAAGGAATTTAAATATTGATTCCTTGATTTAAGGTATTGGCAAGGGACTCAACCATCTGCTAAAAATTGATTCCTTGATTTGAGGAAGGAATTTAAATACATCAGGCAGCAATACAGCAGGCAGTAAAAAGGAAAACATTCTCATAGATTTCCTCTCCATTGCAGCCTCCGGCGAGACTGCTGCCACCTGCCGTCGACTACTTCCGCCTGCCGCCGACTGCTGCCACCTGCCGCCGCCTGCCGCTATCTCAGACAACCTCTAATGACATCACCAAAGACGCACCTATACAATCATACACCTCTCATAGATTCCTTGATTTGAGGACAGAATTTAAATACATCAGGTCGCAATACTGCAGGAGTAAAAAGGAAAAAATTCTCATAGCTTTCCTCTCCGTTGTAGCCTCCGGCGAGACTGCTGCCGCCTGCCGCCGCCTGCTGCCGTCGTTGCTTGAGGTATATCTTCAACTTTATTATCTCCGACAACCTCTAATGATATCACCAAATACGTACCCATACAATCATACATCTCTTTCTTTTATTTTTATCTATTCACACGAAACACTCAATACCTCTATCTCAAAAGAACATGTTTTCTTGGTCTTCTTCATCCTCTCCTTTCTACCCATTTTTGTTTTCTGTATTTTTCTTTAGGTAGACTTATTTCTTATATATCAATATATATATGAGAGAGAGAGGCGAAGAGGAAGAGAGAAAAATGAATACAGAGAGAGAAGACTTTGCCTGGACACAGCGTTAAAGAAAATCTGACGGTTAAACCGGCGAGCTGGATCACACTGGTGAACACTCATTGAACCGGTGGGGATGAAAAAGGAGTTGACGGAGTGGAGAAGAAGACGTGGTCACAGCTGGTGAAGTGAAGACGATATCACCTCCTTTGCTGCAGGCGTAGCAGTTGATACGGATGGTTTTGCTCCAGCAAATAAATATTCAAGGAGAAAGATATCTCTTAAAGTGGGTAAGTTGACAAACCATGGAAGAGAGAGAGTGTATGTGTGTGTGTTTGAAACTTGATATTAGACTGCCCGCATCCATCGCGTGGGGGCCGAGTGAGGGCCGCTCACGAGCCCAGCACACCATCGCTGACATGCATGAGCCACCCCTCACGGTCACATACGTGACTCGGCTCGCGTGTGTGAGAGAAGGGAAAGGTACCGTTGGGTGGGTATCCGTTGCACACACACACACATATATATATATATATATATATTTTTTTTTTTTTATTCTTCCCCTCCTATAAATATAACCTCTTTTCTTTAATTTTTTCACACATATTTTTTCTACATTCTCCTCTCAAACTTCTATATTCTCCTCTTTAAACATTTATATACATACAAACATGTCATCTGATTCGTCGGATTATTATGACAAAGATTTCGAGATTAATCAAGCGGAGACATATTTTCTCTCCGTTTATCGTCAAATGAGAACCAATTTGTTTATTGGAATGTCCAATGCGGTTTTTGTTGGATTATGTGCAGAGATAATTAACGGGCATATTGTATCCAATGTTATAAGAGACTAAAGGGTCACACTGCTACACACCCAATTCAGAACAGTTGGATTTCACCATTATTCTGTGTGGAAGTAATTAATCAGTTAGATTAATTATTAAAGAAAAAGAGTAAATAATTAATCAGTTAGATTAATTATTAAAGAGATAAACGAATAATTAATCATTAGTATTAATTATTGAGAGATATAAATAATTATCCAGTTTGGATTAATTATTAGAAAGAAAATAAATAATAAATAGTTATTTATTATTTAAAGGGAATTAAATATTAAGTTTTAATATTTAACGGACTAAGTTAATTAATAGTTAATTAATTAACTAGTAAAAGTCCAAGGGGTCAAAGTGATAAGAGATGAAAGTTTAATTAAAACCAGTGGGCTTTTAATTAAACGGGCTTAGGTCCAATCTAATCCTTATAAATATGTTCTTTAGGCTTAAGGATTAAGGGATGTTACACAAGGGACAAAACCTAGCCGTCACTCTCTCTTGCTCTCATCGATCTCGGCTCTCTCTCCCTTTTGCCGATCTCTCTCGATCACACTCTCTCTCGGGTCTCTTCTTTCTCTCGCCGAATCGAAGCAAGCAAAACACCAAGGTGTTTTGCGATCTTGATCTCGACGCACACACACATACAATCAAGCTTGGAGCTTTGTTGTTTCGGGTGATCCAGGATCGGTCTAGCAGCCAGTTCAATCGGAGGTGCAGTAGTGGTGGACTGTCTTTAGCAATCCTAAGGTTTTGTTCAGGTATAATCTTGTAACCCTTCTATATGGATTGTTTTGCAAGAAACTATGTTGATCAATGTATTTTTTAAAGATCCTAACCCTTTTGGGGTTTAGAGGGTTGTGTTCAATCAAGTTCCGCTTTTAGGATTGAACAAGTGGAATCAAACCCAGGCTTGACCAGTTTGTGTCATGTGGTGGTTTGGTCAGGTTCAAAAACCCTTCAGTGGTATCAGAGCCTCGGCTCTATGATCCATAGTTTCTAGTTTTATCTGTTTTTGGGTTAAGGTTTGATTCTTGATCTTCTACTTGCTCTAGCCTATTTTCGAAAATCACCAAGGGCAACAAAACAGTTTGTTTTGGTTATTCAGTTTAATCCTATTAATCAGAAAGTTTAAACAGTTAGTTTAAACGGTTAAAAAGGATTGTGGTTTTTGGATAAGAACAAGTTTAAGATTAAGATAAATTAAACAGTTTGTTAATTAAACCTAGTTAATCCATTGTTGTTTTTTGTTTAATGGTTAAATGATCTACTTCATCTTGTTTCTTTCTCCACAAGTTTTCGAAAACCATAAGGGATAAAAACAAGTTTTCTGTTTTTATCCAAATAGTAAAAGGTTTGATTTTAACCAGTTAAGTTTAAACCAGGATTGCGTTTAAACGGTTAAAAAGGATAAACCTTTTATCTAAAACTAGATTTTAACAAGTTTTGAACTTTTGTTTAAAAAGGTTGAAATCAAGTTTTAGGGTAATTAGTTATTGATAAAACAAGTTTTGTTAATATTAATAATTAATAATTTTTGGTTTTTGAATTAAATCCAGTTTTTAATCAGTATATTAAAATAGTTAGTTTTAATAGGTTAAAAGAGATTTAGAATGTTGTATTAATCGGAAAAACACGAACCGAGAAAAACACCAGTTTGGGCGTGACCGTTAGCGGCGCGAGGGCCAGATGGGCCTCGCGATGCTGGTTAGCAGCGCTAAGGGTCTGAATGGGCTTCGGCCCAAGTGACTTCGACCCAAGGGGTTCTCGACCCAAGGGGCTTCGGCCCAAGGTGGGTTCTCGGCCCAAGATGGGTTCTCGACCCAAGGAAGGTTTTCGGTCCAATGGGTTCTCGGCTCAAGAGAGTCTTGGCCCAATGGGTCTCCCGGGTTGACGGGAGATGTAAACCCAAATGGTTTTTCCGGATTAACACAAAAGGAATTATTAATTTTAAGTTTTTAAAATTAATAAAATGTTATATAAACTAGTATTATATATTTTAACTAGCTTAGTTAAAATATATATTTTAGATAATTATTTATTATGACTAGTTTAAGTCATTTCTGAATAAAGTCTAAAAGGATAAAAGTTTATATAATATTATGGAGAAACAAATAAGATAGTATTTAATTGACCAAGGTTGTCGGTTTTAAGTTTTTGGAAAACTAGTAATAAAACTCGACGTGAGGATTTCATTCAAGTTTTGAATGAGATCAAGTTTTTAACTTTTTGTTGAAAAACTATTTTGGTCAAATTAAACTAGAATATCATAATTCTCATTTTTTGGTTAATATGTATTAATCAAAAGGGTAAATGAGAGTATTTAAACAAATCAGGTTGCGTGCTTAACAGCACAGTTTATTGTTTATATATTATAACTGCGTGGTTGACTTTTATATATAGTGCTTATATATAATTGTGTGGTTGTGATAGCTATAGTTTTGCCGACTTAGGACTCGTTTTTCCTTTTCTTCTTTATTTTGGTTTTGGGAAGGCCTGCGTGCCAATTACAATCCCTTTCTTAATTGTAATATTGTACTGGTTCGGGGAGGCCTACGTGTCATTTACAACCCCATTCAATATTGTGTTTGTAATAGATTAGTAGTAGTTTAATCCCACAACCAAGTTGGACTCGAAGAAGGTGATGAAGAAAATGGTGTTCTCACGCGGAGCACGGATACTTCGGGGAGGTGTCAAGGCCAGTGGGAGCAACACATCAAGAAAGGCGAATCCAAGTCATTTTGTCCTTAGGTTTGACCTTAGGATTAGTTGGCAAAACTATAGGTTTTATCTGCTTATTATCTGCATGGTTGTGATTTATTTACTATTTTTCATATATATGGATGGTATATATATATATATACATGCGTGTGATGGTAAATAAAAAGGGGTTTAATGACAGATTGTTATTAAACAAGTGAAAAACCACGCTTTATGACAAACTAGAATATGACTTCAGTCTGGTAGTCGTATTAATTAATTTTTTTATAAAATTAAAAGTTTTGTCAAGGTTATAAGTTTGGAACTTATAAAGGCCGTTTTGTGCACCTAGTTTAGGTACACATATAAATCGTATTTTTAAAACAGTTAGTTTTAAAATGGTTTTTCAAAAACTGGAAAATTAAGTTTTTAACTTAATTATAAAACACAAGAAAAATCTTAGATCAGTGTGCTACCCACCTAATGGTACACCCTAACTGTTAAACGGTACTCGGGTGTCGGAAGTGCCCAAACCTTGGGCATCCGGGTTCAAACCATTGCGGGAAGGGGCATGAAAGATTGTCCCGGCCAGAATTCATGCTGTCTTAGGTGGTGCGATCTATTTTGGTGATAATCGGGAGTCCCGGCCCAAAAAGCACTAGAGTAGAGTTAAACATACTAGACTGGGTCTAAGTGCTCTACGAGGTTCTAGGAGTCGTATCAGCTAGGTACGATTGGTACAGGGTGTTACCTACCAGAAATAGCATGACTTGGCGGGAAGTGCCCAAACCTTGCGTCAAGTATGTGAAATATGGGTCCTAGGTCTAATATATATTATTTATGGGTTTGATGATATATGATTAGAAAGTTTATTTGCAATTACTAATTAAACCGGGTTTTAATTTGTAGATGGCAACCAACGTTACCAGTACTAATAACCTCTCACTCCGCTCTATCCTTGAGAAGGATAAGCTCACCGGGTCCAACTTTCTCACTTTGGAGAGAAATCTCCGGATCGTGCTGAGGCACGAGAGAAAGTGGTATGTCCTAGAACAACCTCTAGGAAATCCCCCTGCCAATAATGCCAGGGCAGAGGTCAGGGAGGCTTTTCAGAAGCGCTCCAATGACGCCCTAGATGTCAGCTGCCTCATGCTCGCGACTATAAGTCCAGAGTTGCAGTCGAGCATGATGGAGACTCCTGCCTATGACATGATCCGCCAGCTGAGGGACATGTTCCAGGAGCAAGCCCGCACAGAGCGTTATGATGCCACTAGGGCATTTAACTCGTGCAAGATGGCCAAGGGGACCTCGGTCAGTGACCATGTCATGAAAATGAAAGGTTACATGGACCACCTAGAGAGACTTGGGCACCCAGTACCGCTGCAGCTAGCAACGGACACGATACTCAACTCGTTGTCAGATGACTATAAGCCTTTCATAGTCAACTACAACATGAACAACATGGAGAGATCCGTGGCTGAGTTGCACTCAATGCTCAAGACTGCTGAGCAGAGTATCGGGACCAAGTCTAAGGACATTCTTATGGTGGGACATGGTGGACGTAAGAAGAGGAAGGGGCGCAACGGAAAGGGAAAGGGCAAGGCCCAGCCCAGCCAGAATGCACCCAGAGCTAGTAAAGACAACAAGGGCAAGAAGCCAAAGCCAAACAAGGCAAGGACCGAGAATCGGTGCTTCAGGTGCGGCGAGGCCGAACATTGGAAACGAGATTGTCCGAAAGGTCACGAGGCAGGAGGCAAGTCTGGTTCCTCAGGTACTGCGTGATCAGCTTCTTTGTCACTTTCCTACTTGTAAAGTTCTACGAGTATTCTAATATCTTGCAATCGTTTATTACAGGAGGAGATGGAAAGTGATGTGGCCCAGCATGAGAAGATCCCACGTGCAGCATGCGGATATTATTAATTTTTATATTTCCTAGTTTATTAAACTCTTTAAGTTTTGAACAATTTTTACATTATTGGTTTATGGATACTTTTTGAGTTTATGGAAATTTAATTATTTTAGTTATATATCCGTGCACGTTTTTGTATATGAATCATGATTAGTCCAGTTGTGACTAAAAGAGTGCTAATAAGTCAAAGCTTTGACTTGATTAGTGATTCATAATAATCTTATGATATGGTTTGTTGTAGTTACATAAATGTCGGCTCTACTATAAATACTTGTATAAACAAGTTTTGTTTATAAGATTAGATAGTTCAACAAGTATTTACAGTTTTATGAAAATTGAATGTTCAAAGTCTTGAACATATGGAAATAATAGTCATTATTTCTGGATAAAGTAGTTTTTGATAAAACATTTAAGTAGGTATAAAAGTGATTATAATAGTTATTATAGTCAAGGGAATTTTATACTAAATGTTTTTAAGAAAAGAAATTTAAAATACCATCATGAGTATTACATACTTGTGATCATGGTAAGTTTAATGAAACCACTTTCCGTAATTGGAAAGATGGATATATAGGAGATCCAAGTTCATGGTTTCATAAAACAAATTTCTTACAAAAACTAAGTTATTTAAAACATGTGTTTGGAACACAAGTTTTAGGCATGGTAGTCAAGTTTTGACTAAGACCTAAAAAGGATGTTTTAAAGAAAGCACTTTTTCATAGAAGATAGTGAGAGCACCTGACTAGTGTATTTATCAGAGTTAATAAAAGGTTATTTTTAACCAATATGATAAATACAAGATCGAACTTTTAGAATATATAATTATCGGATGTTTTTAGAAGCTATCTAAAACAGTAAGTTCTTGAGAAATAACTAATCCGAGGGATGCATAATTTATTGAGAGGTACTCGATAAAGATATCATTGCAAGATTTTTGAGTCAAGCTATGACTTAAAATTATATACATTCTAAAATGTTCAGAGAGTCAGTTTAACAATGTTATTGGTTGGTTAACGTTAGAAATGATAAAATAGGATGTTCTTTAGCATTTTTAGTAATGAAATTAGATAAGTGTTGGTATACACTGGGAATCTAGTTTCAAGTTTCTTACAAGTAGGTGTAAGAGGTTTTATCATTTCAAAAGGATATAAATCTAGTAAGATTTAATACGTCTACAAATGTAATTAAAATTTTAATTACAGGGAGGTTGTTTTATAAATCAGAAACAAGGAGTTATTTCCAGTTCTCAAAGTTTAAGAATTTTATAAAATAAGTAAGCCTAGAAGTGTTCTTAGGTTGCAAGAACGATTTCTAGCTAAACCAAGAAAGAG
The DNA here is from genome assembly GCA_947179395.2 of Pulicaria dysenterica. Classification (NCBI taxonomy): domain Eukaryota; kingdom Viridiplantae; phylum Streptophyta; class Magnoliopsida; order Asterales; family Asteraceae; genus Pulicaria; species Pulicaria dysenterica. The sequence goes on from OX359291.1 coordinate 42,384,191, forward strand.
TACTCCAAAGTACTAGTCTTGTGTTTTAGGGTTCATACCCATATTATTTTCTTTGTAATCCGTGATAAGTTACAATGTAAAAATAATATGTAATTTCAGATAAACACCGTGAATCGAGTCAGTGAAATGGTAGAAATTATACATCTTTATTCCAGGGAGGAATATGGAAGGGTGTAGAAATTAGTTTCATTGTTCTTCACAATTTTGTATGTTTTGGTTCATCCAGGAATAAACTAGGTTTATTCAAAAACATTATCCGTGACTACTTATCGTGGTGGGAATTATGATAGGGATATAAAGTCATCGTAATTTTGGGGTAGATTCGAAAGTATATCGAATATAGCTACGAACGGTTTTTGCGGACCAAAATTTACGGATATTCGTTAGGGTTAGGAATATTGGATTGACCCACCGTGAAAAATACTTCGTGGATTCGTGTCAAAAGTATTTATCACATAGGTTATCCTCAAGCCTGAGGTATTTGGTTTGGAATGCGGTAACTGTTGTCTTCTTAGCGCGTTCTAACGCCACGCCGTAACAGGGTGGTCATAAGGGGCGTGTCTAGATTCAGTGGGAGCCGTATTGCCAAATGCAAATATGCAAGATGGTAATTGCACCTCTTTTTTAGGAGAGATTTCCGGGCCCCTTGACTGATAAGAGAAACTGGTAAGTGCACGGCCGTGCCCAAACGAACTGATCTGTTATTTGTCGTTTATCACGCAGTTTTGAAATCAAGTATGTCATGAACATAATTCTTGAGTCTCTGAGTTGACACTCCATGCTCATGCTCAAAATTGAAATATCGCGCTGCAAGGGACAAACCTATATAGAACGTACCCATTCATGAACAGGGAGTTTATGATAGTTTAATTTATAAACAGTTAGTTTATAACAGGTTACTTCTAAGCAGTTTGCTTATGAAGTTTTATCACAAGTTACTTTGGGGTATAAGAGTTCTTATAACCTGGTTATCCCAAGTGTCTGGCTAGGGACCTCCTTAGGCTAACAATGTGCAGTAACTGTTACTTATCTTGCACAAGTGGGAGTCTGTTGGATTATGTGCAGAGATAATTAACGGGCATATTGTATCCAATGTTATAAGAGACTAAAGGGTCACACTGCTACACACCCAATTCAAAACAGTTGGATTTCACCATTATTCTGTGTGGAAGTAATTAATCAGTTAGATTAATTATTAAAGAAAAAGAGTAAATAATTAATCAGTTAGATTAATTATTAAAGAGATAAACGAATAATTAATCATTAGTATTAATTATTGAGATATATAAATAATTATCCAGTTTGGATTAATTATTAGAAAGGAAATAAATAATAAATAGTTATTTATTATTTAAAGGGAATTAAATATTAAGTTTTAATATTTAACGGACTAAGTTAATTAATAGTTAATTAATTAACTAGTAAAAGTCCAAGGGGTCAAAGTGAGAAGAGATGAAAGTTTAATTAAAACCAGTGGGCTTTTAATTAAACGGGCTTAGGTCCAATCTAATCCTTATAAATATGTTCTTTAGGCTTAAGGATTAAGGGGTGTTACACAAGGGACAAAACCTAGCCGTCACTCTCTCTTGCTCTCATCGATCTCGGCTCTCTCTCCCTTTTGCCGATCTCTCTCGATCGCACACTCTCTCTCTCTCGGGTCTCTTCTCTCTCTCGCCGAATCGAAGCAAGCAAAACACCAAGGTGTTTTGCGATCTTGATCTCGACGCACACACACATACAATCAAGCTTGGAGCTTTATTGTTTCGGGTGATCCAGGAGCGGTCTAGCAGCCAGTTCAATCGGAGGTGCAGTAGTGGTGGACTGTCTTTAGCAATCCTAAGGTTTTGTTCAGGTATAATCTTGTAACCCTTCTATATGGATTGTTTTGCAAGAAACTATGTTGATCAATGTAAGTTTTAAAGATCCTAACCCTTTTGGGGTTTAGAGGGTTGTGTTCAATCCAGTTCCGCTTTTAGGATTGAACCAGTGGAATCAAACCCAGGCTTGACCAGTTTGTGTCATGTGGTGGTTTGGTCAGGTTCAAAAACCCTTCAGTTTTGGATGTGTTGCGTGAGTATGATGAAGTTAGCTCGAGTCAATCAACAAGACGGCGAGGCCCGGATCAAGTTAGAGACCGTGAAGCTGCACACGAGCAACTTGTAGCAGATTATTTTGTGGACAACTGCAACTAAAACGATGAATCGTTTAGGCGACGTTTCCGCATGAGCAGACGACTATTCACACGGATAGTCAGCGATATTGAGGGATGGCATGAATTTTTTCAGCAGAGTGTCGATGCTAGAGGAAGAAAAGGTTTATCTCCCTTGCAAAAGTGTACATCGGCAATTCGGCAAATGGCGTATGGGATGACCCCTGACGGATTTGACGAGTACTTGAAGATGGCGGATTCAACCGCACGGTTATGCCTAGAAAACTTCAGCAAATGTAGCATCACTCTTTATGGTAAGCGATACTTACGCAAACCTTTTTACCATGATATTCAGCGGTTGTATACCATACATGAGAGTAGGCACGGGTTTCCTGGCATGTTAGGAAGCATAGACTGTATGCATTGGGAGTGGGACAACTGCCCAAACGCATGGCGAGGGCAGTACATGAGAGGTGATCAAAAGAAACCGACTCTTATGCTAGAGGCGGTTGCATCACAGGATCTTTGGATTTGGCATGCATTCTTCGGAATGGCCGGGTCCAACAATGACATAAATGTTCTAAACCAGTCGCCGTTATTCAATGATGTATACAACGGGCGAGCACCGCAGTGCCCGTTTGAAGTAAACGGTGTACAATACAAACACGGCTACTATCTTGCAGATGGGATATACCCTGAATGGGCTACTTTTGTCAAAACCTTCAAAACACCTCTTGATCAAAGACGAGTAAGGTTTTCTACCGCGCAAGAAGGGGCAAGGAAAGATGTGGAACGGGCTTTTGATGTGCTTAAACAACGGTGGCATGTGATAATGCACCCGGCGATAACTAGTATTTTTTATTTAAATTAATGTAGTTATCTTTTTTTATGTAATTTGAAATTTATAAAATATTATTTGAATTTATATTGTTATTTAATGTTTTTTATAATTATTATGTTCTAATTATATTGTTTAAAAAAAAGAAAAAAAAAGAAAAAGAAAAAGGATGTGAAGGGTGTGATGGATGCAGGGGTTTGTGTGATGTGATGAGAAAATGGTAGGATGTTGATGTGGCGCTGATATGGCTGTGTGAAGAGTGAGATGTATGCTTTGCTGGAGGTCTTAGTAAACAATAAAGTGGACAGGGCACTTAAGTGTACTACACTCTCTGCATACATTACACATGAGTATATGAGAAATAGAAAGAAAAGTCAAAGTACTCAAAAGTATCATTGGAAATATGACAAATGATATACCACGTGTGAGGGTATTTGCTGTATGGGAGGATTTTTTAGTGGCAAATGGTATTACAACTCACAGAAGGTAAATGATTTATTTTTATATGTTTTTTTATACATGTTTATTTAAGGGTATAATTATGTGCTTTTGGACTTGATTATAATATTCATTTTCTTACTTTTGTATATAAATGTATTAAAAGAAAATTTTAAATTATATATGATATTGATAACAATAATTGTGCTGTCATTTTCTACAGGTGTCTAAAGGTAGCATTGAGAAGCATTTGAAAAAACAAAGATAAAACATCTTCTTTAAGGTGATTTTTTGTTGATTAATTTGTTAGTTTACTTTGAAAATGTGTTTTTTCTTTGAACATGAGAGATGTTATATCTTAATGAATAGGGGTTTTGATTCTTCAATTTGGTTTAAATAGAAAAATATGGATTGTAGACTATTATATTGTAAGTACGCAAGTCATAATAATATTAATTTGAGGTTGTGTCTAACTTTTAATATGATTTTCAGGAAAACAGAAGTCATTACATTTTAAATTATAATTTTATTGATAAAAATTAAATTGAAAAAATTATAAGTTCCAATTATAATATTTATATAGGCAATTTATTCTGTTATACTAAGTATACACAGGGGCGGAACATAGTAAGGGCAGGAGGGGGCCAAACTTAATGTATTTAATGTAAAATATATATATATTACAATTATATAAAAAGAAATAGATAGATATTATCTTTTAACCTCCTAAGGATTAGGAGATCAAGTATATAATACAGAAAAAAAAAGGAGTAATGTGGAAACATGAAGGCCTAACTGCAAAATCTCGAAGAAACCTAGGGGCTAGACGGCGAATGAAGAACTATTGAGCACCGTCACACCCACCGCAGAACGGAGACCACTTCTTTCCACCACCAACACCCACACACAACTTCCTATTTCCGCCAGTCTTTTGCTTGCCGCTGCCCGTAATCGCCGGAGAAGCCAACACCCTCAGTCCCTCACCGCCGTCCGCCGGAGAAACTGACGCAGTCAACACCTCCTCTCCTCTTCCGGATTGCCGCCGCTGCCAGTGATGTTCTCAGCATCTTATATTTAAAAAATAAACTGTGAACTGGTGTCTTTATTAGAGAGAAGATTTTGACTAAGAGAGAAGTAGTGTGTTCTCACGAACTAGATTGTTGTGAGAGACAGCATACACAAGAAGATCTTAGATACTGATGAGTTGAGATATGCATTGGAAAAAGGAGATGTTTTTAAAAAAAAGCAATACCTCATAATTATATTAGCTAGTCAAGACTATTGGAATGACAGAATATGTAAAGCTACATCTTTTTCCAAACTATTATTTGTACATAACAAGTTTCAGATAATACTAAATTAAGTTGTGTGAAAGTGTATAAAGATTTGTACATATTCTATTTAAAAATAATTTATGTATATTAATATTATATATATATATATGTAATTAATATTAAATTATAATCGGGTATCGACAATCGGGGATGGGTATCGGGTAATGGGGACGGAGATCAACAAACCGTCCTTATCCCCGCATGGTTTGTCGATTTTTGGTTTCCCCCGTCATTTTTGGTTTTTTTTGTCATCCCTACTGCCGTACAACGTGACAATCGCCTCCATCGTCTTGTAGCGTGACAACCACCACCGTCGTCGCCGTGCAGCGTGACAATCGCCATCGTTCAATTTGTTTATTATTTAATTAGAAAAAATTTTAAAAAAATTATTCAACAAAACTCTTTTTTAACATATGCCATCCCTACCGCCGTACAGCGTGACAATCGCTGCCACCGTCTTGCAGCGTGACAACCACCACCGTCGCCGCCGTGCAGCATGACAACCGCCATCGTTTAATTTGTTTACTATTTAATTAGAATAATGTGTAACCATAAAATTTACCTTAGAAAATTTTTCTTATTTTATAATTCATGTTTTTAACCAGATACCTCAATCATGTAACAATCCATAAATTAAAGAAATTCAAGTTATATTCCTCTATAAACCACAAATATATGAGATGTTAGGGTGATGGAAATTATGGATTTTGAGCTATATCTATTTATCTTGGTTATGATGAAGAAATCGCTAGACGAATTATTGAGTTCGTACGATGTCTATGCTAGAGTCTTTATGGACGGAATCAATGAGGTATGTGAATCACTAAATTCTCATAATCGTCTGCACCACAGCTGGTTGTGCCTATAACGTCATCTTAATTGCCAACAGGTTTAGAATGATCCTCCATTGTTTAACTAATCATGATGACATATCTTTCTTTCCTCTTTAAAAAGGTCCAGAACAAATTAAACCATCAAACTATCACAATGTTATCTATTTGATATTCATTATGTGGTGATATAGTTACAAAGAGATTACCAAATTCCTACCATTTTAGTTTAATAAATTTGTCACAAAACCCCATCTACAGCTGGATGAGAATTAATGTATATGTCACGTCTAAAATCTTATAAACGCATGAACCTAGTAATCTAAAACACCTATTATAGATATAGTGATATATGCTTAAATATATTTTTTTGTAATTTTCATATAATTAATCATATTTTTATATTTATGTTAATCATTAATGCATTTTTTATACATGAAGAAATTCATTACAAAAGTTCATCTAATTATAAAATAATGTTTATTAATTTCAAACCTAATTTTAGAAAAAAATTTAAAAAAGTATTAATTACAATATATATAGTATTTATTTTAAAGTTAAAAGAAATCTAATTTTATATGATATTTTTCTAGTTGTATATTCAACAAGGGGGTATGTGCCCGCGCGTTGCGGCGGGTGTTATTTCTCTAATTTGATAGGTTTTGATAATAACCGAAGAAGGATGAAACATATATTTATTTACCGCATAACTTTTAAGGATTCCTGGCTGGGGCTATGTACATATACAACAAAACATAGTTATGCCAAAAAGATACAACTATCCTAATGTTGCAGCCGGTTTTTCATATTCAAAAGATACATATATTTATCAGGCTGCATGAGCTGTGTGAGCTCCAAAAAAGGATGAGATGGGGTAGCTAAATGTGTATTTTTCCTGATGTTGATGCTGAGCTGGTGTGCGGCCTCTCGTCTGGTACATGAGTTTCCTGCCTTTGTTTCTTGGTTGCTGGTGGAGCAGTTTGATCAAGCAGAATCGGTTTTGTTGCACCTGACAGTGGTGATAGTGTGTTTGCGTTAGTGAATTTTAATAATTGAATAAGGAGGTCTATTATCTTTCTTTGGAGAGAGTACAAAAGAGTAATCTAACCTTCTCCTTGCGACTCAGGTTTGTCATCAAGAATATCATCTAATACGAAATCGACAAACCCTTTCCTGTGTTGCGGGTTAAAGTGGAACTGGAAGATATGATTTTTACCCGTGATGGACTGTATTTCTGGTGGAAGCTCATATGGGTTTGGGTGCTGTAACTTGTTTAGTAATTCCTTACACTCAATTTGTGTTAGTGTGTCAGCACTGGGTGAGAAGAAAATGAAGGGAGCTGTTGCAGTACCGTCAGAAATAAGGCCTCTGAAGCAATACAATGTTGGGGAATAATCTAATATGGAAACTCCAGAGTCCAGACCAGACCACAGACAAATTTAGCTCAAATTTCATTAACCTGGGTAGGCTGGGATTTTAAGATAGTAAATCTCATTTTTAACATGATTTTGGATATATAAAACCTGCTGGTGGGGATAAATTTTACCATCTTTTCTCTAACATAACTTCAATATTAATATTTATGTATAGAGTTGTTAGTTAGCTACTATAATTTATAATAATTAATAAAACATCTCAGGCTAATAATTTATATATTGTTTAAATGGCCAAACTATATACCAAATAAGAACGTTACAGCTATGATTGTAAGGTAGAAACTAATATCTCTTAAACCTACACACTACAGCAAGACAAAAGGACTAAAACAATTGCCAGATCATTTTAATTAGCAATCCCAAACACCTCTTTCTTGTTGTATGTGGTGTACAAATCATCTGCTTTGAAATTATAGTTCCCACCAATAAGATCCCCAACCTAACAACAATATTTTTGTATTTGAAAAGAGGATCCAAACTGAAGAGTTTTAATATATGAAAATGATGGGTCTCCAAGAACATGTTTTAACCATACAAAGTCAAGGTGACACCTCATGTGAACAGAGGGCAATATAAACCACTTTCTTCATCCCCAGTAAGTAAACACTTAATAACGTCAAAATCAATTCTCTAACAGACAAAAGGATGAACGAACCCTAGATAGCTACCAAGCATCCAAAAGAAACAATAAAGGAAGCTACAAACCTAAATAATTTGTATCATCAGTAAACGCATATAGATGCACAACTAATTAACACCCAATTCCAATTGTGAAGATTTATCCCAAATTCACAACCACCAAAGCGGATGAAAATAGAAATTACAAGCAGATGAAAGGCGAAATTACCGTGAAGCTGAAGAGACAAAAACGGAGAAGAAAGTACCTGAAAACATACGCAGCAGCAGATGAGCACATGGAAGACGAAGGAGATTTTTCTTGGGCGTTACACGTGTAGAAAAGAAAGGAGAGTCAGAGGAAAGAAAGCATAGTTAAGACACACGTGTAAAAAGAGAAAAGAAAACAATTTTCTTGTCTGAGGGGATTTGAACCCCGGTGGGCTACGCCACATAAACTGATCACAGCCAACCAAGTTGGCCTGTGTATGGGTTTTCTTTCTGCAACAAAATATATAAACCAAGCGATTTTTTGGCAGAAAAAGACAAATATTTTTACTGTCTTTTGTATGTATTTATAATTATATTATACTAACTTAATAGTTATTATTATATAAAACTATAAAATTTATTATGTTGTATTAGTTTAATCTTATTTATTAAGTAGTAAAGATAAAAATAATAATATGAATTATAAATTTATATATACACAATTTAAGTTTTTTTATATTAATTTATATTCATATACTATAATTTATTATTTATCATGGGTTAATTTTCGCCCTCCCAAAATGTTTCTTCAAGTTCCGCCACTGAGTATACATATTATAAATTTTGTTTTCATAAGTTCGATGTTCAAAAGACTTTTAATATAAAACCTATAAAAGCATTTAACTGTTTAAAATTCTAATTTTAAGTCTCTATTTGTAAGATGGGGTGTTATGATTCATACGCATCACATCCATATCCATATTAATAATATATAACAAATGACAAACAGTAAACATGCGCCGTTTACTGTTTATCACTGGGTTTTTCTATTATGCGCTGTCATTGTTTATAAACAAGAGAGACAATATATTTATATTCATTGTGTCCAGCTCAGTTGGCAAGACACTCCCATACAAACCCCTTGGTCAAACGTTCAATTCACCTTTCCCTTTCTCTTTTTAATCTGTTTCCGTGTTCCTTTTTTGTTCTTTTCATCCGCTGACATTTTCCTTTATCCAATCCATCAAAGAGTCTTTTTTTTTCTTTTTTCTTTCTCTAATTTACGCTCTGCTTTTATTCTTCTTCTTCTTTCATATGTTGTACTCTAATTTTCTATTTCTTTTTTCTAAGAACCACATCAAATGTTTCTTAATTATTATGTTTATAATTATTAGTTTCATTTAATTTTTTTTGTTTATTTATAACTATAAAACTTATGTATCTTAATAAACTTATTCAAAAGGATAGAGTTTAAAATATCAAGTGTTTTGTCTCTTACATAATTTTTTACGATACAAAACAAAAGGCATTAATGTCAAGCTAAATGTTGAGTAGGATTGTAAACTTAAAACACATGTATACAACTCTTTTTTCTTTCTTTCTAAAATAAGGTAGTGAAGCAATGTCCTTTTGTTATTGCGTCTATATATATTTTCTCTTTACATTGGTGCAATATAGTGGTCCTTTATTATTAATTCTAACTATGTTTTATATTTTTTATTATACTTTTTAATTTACCCTTTTTTATTTATAAGAAATGTAAAGTATTATTTTCTTCTTCATCCTTTTTTTGAGAAATTTTATTACATTGCTACATATTTTATTTTCCGTTTTTATTCCTAAACATTTTTATGATTTTAATTTTATATTACTAACATATGAAGATGAGATGTTTTTGTTTCTTTTTATTTAGACTTTTTTAACAACTTATAACACGTTCATTATAAATTTTGATTGAATGCATACCATTTTTTAAAGTGGAACAAAATTCATTGTTCTCTTAATGTAACATACATTTATTAACTAACAAAAGAACAATGGCTATTAAAATTCGAGGACATTATCAATATTAAAATCTTAAACATCTACTTTACAAATACTATCAACTAAATATACCCGCAGTGAAGCGCGGATATATAACCCTCGTTATAACTATAGTATACAGATATAGTAGAAGATATAATAATATCTTAAGAGAATATATATATATATATATATATATAGATCGTGGATCAATGAAGAAGTTTTTTTGGAGGAGAAGTCTAGGAAGCAAGGAGGAGATGACACATGTCCCCATCCCTTTCAAGGGTACTTTTGGTATTCCTTCTCCTTGTGTCTTTCCCCCTAAAACTTTAACATACCATAACTTTTATATACTAAAGTTTTTTTTTAAAAAAATTGCACCACTTTAAAGATAAAATTACGCTCTTTCATTTGATACCAGTATTGCATATTTTAATTTTTTTGAACTATGTTGCACAATATTAAACTGTGTTGCACCAATTTCGCACTGTAAGTCATATCACTATGTTGCACATATTTTGCGCTCTATTACACAACTTTACACTATTTTACACAACATTAATATGTTGCACAGCATTCGCACTGTGTTGCACATCAAATACACAGTTTTTCTATTTTTTTTCACTATTTTGACCCTAGTTTTGACCAAGATCGAGTTTGATTCGTCAAAAACTTAAAACATAAAAGTTGTAGAGCTTAGTGCACACTTTCTACAGTTTTTCGAATCATTTAAAACGGATGTAGTATGAGCAAGATACGAATTTTTTGGTTTTTTTCTATTTTTTCAACAATTTGACCGTAATTTTGACCAAGATCGAGTTTGATTCGTCAAAAACTTAAAAAATAAAAGTTATAGATCTTGATGTATACTTTCTACAGTTTTTTGAATCACCCAAAAAAAACTTGCAACACAGTTTAAAAAATGTGCAACACAGTAAAAAGACGTGCAACACAGTTCCGAAGCTGTGCAACAAATTAACGTTGTGTAATATAGTGTAAAAGTTGTGTAACACAGCGCCAAATGCGTGCACCAAAGTAATATGTCTTACAGTACGAAATTGGTGCAACACAGTATAAATTTTGTGCAACATAGTTCAAAAAAAATAAAAAATAAAAAAATATATGCAAGACTGGTATCAAATGAAAGAGCATAATTTTATCTTTTTAATGGTGCAATTTTTTTTAAAAAAAAGTTTACTATATAAAAGTTATGATTGGTTAAAGTTTGAAGGGGTATTGGGTTTTTTTACTCAGCCCACTCTCCTTTCAGGAGAGTGGCTGCCACTCACGCGCGTAATGACTTAAATACCCCTCTAGCCACTTTTTTTAGCGCCCCTCCCACTTAAAGTTCATTTTATTTACTAAAATGTCACTAATCATTCTAACCTTAGATTAAATTTGATCAAAGACCTAGATTGCTTCCTAGGCTTCTCATTTTTAATTCCTTCTTCCTATATCCCTACCCTATATATATATATATATATATATATATATATATATATATATAAAATAAAGTGTATGATAATTTAAAAGTTAATAATTCACCCCCAATAATGCACGTGATATGGGTTTTGGAACGTAGCGTAGGATGTGAATCAATCTTCAAGTCACATTATTGAGAGATTTGCTTTATCTGGAATATTATTAATTTAATAGATCCTTCACGAACGAGTAAATCATTATTATAAATTATTAATACATAGTGATCTTGATTTTACTTTTTATTCGTGATTAATTTATCTGGAATAATTACTAAACAACTAGAATAACAATACAAATTATAAATTTATAATATATAGTGATCTTGATTTTCGAATTTGACTTTTGATCTAGAAGCTATTTAACTTTTAATTTATAAAGTAGATCGTGTTTTATATATAATTTAAATTATTTTATGTTAATTTAGATTCTTATAATATAATTTTTTATTTATGTTAGAATGATTTTCGCTCCTGCTTTCTTTGTCCCCTACTAATCAACAGCATAAAATATATATATAAAAATAGCAAGAAACCACATGAATTAATTTGTGTCTCTTGACACATATTTCTTTGCTTCCTATAATTTAACAACCGTGCTTCTTTCTTTACCCCCTAATCCTGATTGCGAATCAACAACCCCATGAATTAGTTTCATCTTAAATTGTTCTCGGTTTGAAAAAAATCGTAATCAACATACTAAATGTCCTTTCATCTAATATGGAGATCGTTTCTACAAACGTGTCAATGTCTGCCGATAAAAATCATATTGTAGTTGAGGTAAATATGTCGAATCATTATCTGTAATACATTGTCTAAAAAATAATAGTGTTTGAAATATTATATATATATATATATATATATATATATATATATATATATATATATATATATTACCAACGGTGAGTGTACTTATAAGTAATCTCAACCGTTGAAATAAAGTTCAGAATAAATCTAAACCGCATAAAATGCACTATGAATCAGTCAAAACCAACTTTGACCCAGCAACACTATAATCACACGTGTTATTGTGCTTATCCACGTTCCATTATAAAAAAATCTCACCATTATTGTATATCTCCCCCCACTGCTTACCCTCTTCTAATTCCGAAGGAGGGGGCCGGCGAGTGGCCTGAAAACTAACACGACAGCTTGGAGATGGAGGGTGCGAAGCTGGCGATGGCCGGAAGACGGTTTTGGGGGTGAATGGCGAGTTGTCGGCGGTGGAGGCTTCTCCTAGAAGTTGGAGAAGAAGAGTGCCAAGCAAGATGTGGCGGGAAGACGGTGGTGGCGGTGAGTGGGGATGGGGGTTTGGTTTTGAATGGCGAGTGACTGATGGTAGCGGTGAAGGCAGTGGTGAAGGCCAACCAGACGCAGTGAGGACGATAGTGGCCGGCGGTGGTAGACTGGTGGTAGCGTGTGTGGATGGGGTAACAAATTAAGAAGTAATTCAACATAATACAATGTTTAATAGCAACTAACGTACATGAAAGTTTCAACTTTATGTACAACAAAAGAACACGTTAGAACCAACTATCATAACCAAGTCTAATTTCTAAAAGGATCATCACTAATATGGGTATAGCTAATATCTTTTATTTCATCTGTTTGTGATAAAATTCAACTAAACTTGACCAATTCGTAGTATCAAAGTCAAGATTATCACCTCTAAGATATATGTGAACGTTCATTTACTAAAAAGGAAGAAAGAAAAGAAATAATTTTGATAGTAACATTAGTTGATCAAATTCAAAAGAATGTGTAGAAAGAAAAAAACAAATGTCATACAAAATTAAACTCAGTCACATATCAAATCTCAATTAAACCATATACCCAAGTTTTATCCTGTGAGGACTTTTCTCAAACAGTTTATATGCATAATATCTCCCAATTAGTAAAAAAAAACTTTTTAACATTATATACCATGTACTCAAGTTTTAAAGCACACAAGTTCAAGAATCTCACTCAAAGGCTTTGTCAAATGAAGGTCACTCTGTTGGGTTTTATAACACCTCCTATGTGTCATACTGATTCAAACTCAAACTGATTTGAACCGACTCAAGGATAAAAACAGTTATTATTCATAAAGCGGAACTTGAATAATAAACAACCCAAAAACCCTAAAGGGTTATGATCTTTATTTATCACAAAGTATATATATATATATATATATATATATATATATATATATATATATATATATATATATATATATATATATATATATATATATATATATATATATATATCGATATAATGTATGTACGAAACAATAAAATATGAACAACATCAAGAACATTCATATTAATATAAGAACATATTATGTATAGAAACAATATACAAAACTTGTATATTTATACATATATCGATCGGTACTAGTATATATATAATATATACTCGATCATTAAACAAGAACAAGAAGAAGAATATGGATTCATACCTTTTCTTACCTTAGGGTTGCTCAAGTAATAATCCACCCATGATGAGGAAAAACGAGATCCCGCTAGAAAGGTTTGCAACCAACACCACACGAACACATGAACTTGTGATCGATAATGACCAAAAACCGATCCTCGGTTTTCCTTTGGTGTATGCGGCCGAAGGCCAAGAGGAGAAGAGAGGAGAGTGTTTTTCTTTTCTAAAATCCTTAGAATGGTTAACCTCTAATTCACCATATAATCTCCTATTTATAGAATATGATTTAGGATTATATTAGGAAACCTTTTAAATGTTTCCTTATCTTGAATTAGAGTAACTTAATCACCAAACTAACTTAATAATGATGATTAATTATAATAATAATAATATATATTATATTTGATTCATATGGCCGCCGGCCATATGTCTCAAATTATATATATATATTATATTTAATTATTTTTTTTATTATTTAATCAATATTATCCTAACTAATAATTTAAACTTAAATTATTAATCTTATTAATTAACAGTATATATTTATTTAACTAATAAATATATATTTTCTTGTCAATTAATAACTTGATAATTAATCCTCTCCGTAAGTTAAAACCATAACTTACTAACACTGATTTATAACTAACTGTTATTAAACCGTTCTCCCACTTGTGGTTGCATTACTTCTCGGATTACATGCCCTCACAGGTGTGACCTGTCTCATGGCATTGGACGTGACATCAGGGTTCGACGGTTATGCACACAAATCCTATCACACTCCTTGGAATATAAGCCCCGTTCTAATATTTCTCACAAAAACCACATCTGAATGAGCATCTTGGATAAAAATGGGATTGTAGATACGAAATTTAAGGTTAATACATCGTAAGGTAGGGGAAGGAGTGGATTCAACGGGTATGACGATAAAAGAGGAAGAAGCAGCTTTCAAGTCTAGGTAGGTGGGGCGACGATGGGTAGTTGATCGATGGTGTTCTCGGTCGGATCCTGGAAATAAGAGTAGAGGAATGTTGGTGCATAATGGGGGTAAACTTGTAAGTTGTAAAGAAAGGGTGGAAAAATTTTAAATAGTGGTAATACCCACAGTTTTAAAATTTGGTTTCTAATACCATGTGCTATAATTATACACTGTAGAAAACTTGAAATTTAATGTCGGTATATTCGTACATGTTTTATTGTGTCTCCCAATATTAGTTTTTATATAAATAAATTGGTATTATATGTGATTGTTTTCATATACACATGAACAATTAAACAAATCAGTCGAAAGTTATAACCATTCATATTATTCGATAATCATGTGTAGACCGAATTTACTTTTTCGTATTTTTATAACCCATATATGAATATGTTGTGATATTTGTTGTTTTTCTAATCGTGTGATTACGATTTAATTTGCAAGAGAATACTTGAAAAAAGAGGAATTATATACAAAAGGAAGTACGTTACGTACAAAAGTTTTTGAAACCTACCCGGGCACCGCACGGGTATTAAACTATATATATTACCCACGGTGAGTGGGTAATATATATAGTTTAATAAAAATATTGCTGCTGTTTTAACCAACTTAATAAAAATATTTTTATTCAAAAAACACAATTAAAATGTACGTTAAAGATTAAAAAAACTCTAATATTTTAATATTAATAAATGAATGACAACGTAAGTAGCACAAATGCATTAACGTGCAATTTTAAAAAAATGTTAACATGAAATGCAAATAGTTGATCATGATGCTTTGATGGCCAACTCGGAAATGATCAATAACAATGTGATTGTTGTTAATGAGGTAAATGTGGAAAAACTCATATCTTTAATCTAAATATAATTAAGATGAACCATCTGATTTTTTTTGTGACATGTAATAATATGCAAACTATAACACAATATAATACTTGAATATTAAACATCTTTTATTATCATCAAAACCCTTTCTCACGGCCTCATCTTTCATTATGATTGTTGTTTAATTTTTAAGGGAACTGATAAGTATTTATTTCTTATTTAATTGTTTTGATAGTTACGAAATCCAAATCATTGTAAGGTGTTTTCTCAATTCGAACCACGTCACGGATTGTTCAATATATATGTTGTGAGAGTCTATTATATCTACAAAGACAATGGTGAAAACAAATTGTATTTGTTTTTACTCGATAGAAATGTCAGTATTATAAATGTCACACTATATATTAAAAAAAGATTAAAGTTAAAATAAATGATTTATGTTTCATTAAAAATTATGTATATTAGCGAGATAAAGTTGTGGCCGTTGTCTCTGCCGATATGGCTCAACGGTACGAGGCACTTAATCTAGACGGACTTATGTTTTCGATGGATCGTTTTAAGTTCCTTGGACTTAGCTGTGATGATTTCCCACGATACGAAGGATGTTCAGTCCATCGGGATGAATGGATGTTTTGGATAACTAAAAAAACCAAAGTCTCTCCATTGGGTTTTGTACACAAACAAATGGAGCTTCCAATTTTTCCCTAGACCACCTTCGTTTCAAGTGTTGGCAAATGATAAGACAAGGAGAAGAATGTTGATCGATATATATATATTTGCATTTTTTTCATTTTATTTTTAAATAATTAATTATTACTTTAAATGATAGTTTTATTAAACATGTTTTAGATGTTTTTGGACAAGTCGTTGGATGTGAGTTTAAAATATTTAATCAGCCATAGAATGAATATATTCCAAGCTTTCTAGAAATAACATTGAAGAATTCAATGTAAGTATATATATATATATGTGTGTGTGTGTGTGTGTGTGTGTACACACACTACATGACAAATATTGATAATATTACTAATTACAAAAATTATTAATAGGGGTGAAGAAATAGCAATGAGGTTATACAAATTTATGCGTTATCTTCCGATACCATTAGCTCGAGGACTACAAGATAAAAAAATTATCTTTGTCAACAAAGTTAAACTTTGTCCATTTGCCTGGAAGTAAGTAGGGGTGAGCATGGGACCCGGTAGACCGGAAAAAACCGAAGAACCGGACCGCACCGGACCGAGACCGGTCCGGACCGGGCCTGGTCGGTCCGGTCTTCGGTCCTTGTTTTTTTTAGATTTCGGGTTTTGGTCCGGTCCGGTCCGGGCCGGTTTTGTTTGATACAGTGTATAATACAACTAAAAGACCGAAAAAACTGACGAACCGAACCGAACCGGACCTAGACCGGTCCGGACCGGGACTAGTCGGTCCGGTCTTCGGTCCTAGTTTTCTCTACATTTCGGGTTTCGGTCCGGTCCGGTCTTTTTCGGTCCGGTCCGGTTTTTGAACCGATCTCACCCCTAGAAGTAAGTATTAATTTTTTGATATTTCAATGTGTAACAGTTATTATATTTTCTCCGTAATTGAGGTTCTACGTATTTGATTTTTCAGAAAATATTTTGATCTGCACTGATTTGAGCAATATAAAGTTTGAGCCGGAGATGAAGATAATGGAAGACCTAAGCCTACTAAATACATGGACGTTTCCGGATACATTTTATCATATTCCTACAAACAATTGTCTAGATGCAAATGGATTGTAATTGTTAGTTTTTTGCATACATATTTATTTCCTAATAATAAAGTTCACTAATATTTCATTCTTGGCTAATAATAAAAACTATTTATTGTGTTATACTCCTTTTAAGATGAAGTGAAAAAAATATTATTCTTTGTAGTTTCTTTCCTGTCCTCTTGATCACTAGCCACCAAAACAACTCCTCATAACTCAATTTTATTCACCGCCGCCGCATTGCGCGGGTACCCTGCTAGTATATATATATATATATATATATATATATATATATATATATATATATATATATAGAGAGAGAGAGAGAGAGAGAGAGAGAGTGAACAGTTCATTCGAGAACCGTTGTTAGCGCGAGAACCAATCTGAGCTGTTCAATTCCCCTTACTTTAATGTCAATGCCCACCCATGAATTCCTCACATGCACCCGCGCAATGCAGCGGTGGCAAATAAAGAGAGGTTGTGACGTGAATTTGTTGTAGGTATGAATTTAGAGGATGGAGAAGACAATACAAACAATAATACATTGTAATTTACAAGGAATTTAAGATAATGCATTGTTGTGATTGTTAACCAATAACCAAATATTAGAGTAGCTTATTACTGAAAAACTGAAATGTGTGTTTACTACCATTAAGAATTACAATCCACTGCAATAAAGATAATTGTTGTTGGAATATGATAAAACATTGTCGGAAGCATCCATATATAGATATATCCTACAATATATATATATATATATATATATATATATATATATATATTGGTTATAAATATATTGAAAATGAATGTCTTAAAACAAATAGTCGAGAACACCTTTTCATGACGTAAGATTTCTTGATATACAGAATTTATTTCGAACATCCCATAACGTGGTTCGAATTAAGAAATAAATTATAGATGTTTGAATTTTTAATCTACAAAAACAATTAACCAAAAAAACAAATACTTTTAGCATTTAAATCACCATGACATTAGTAACTAAAAGAAATAAAGATATAAGATTTTAATATATATAAGAAGGAATGATAATTATTAAGGTAATATTATAATTCTAAGTATTAATAATTGTTAATCCCATATTTAATATTTTCATTAAATAAATTTTATAACCAAACTCCATTATAAGTATTAAGGTGTTATTTTTTTAAGAATAATTTATAGCAATTGAACTGCAAGAAAAATAGCAATTGAACTGTTATTATCTATAACTAATGTTTTTAATAAATTATTCATATGAAACAAACTTAACTTTTTAGCATTACAAATATATATGTTAGTTATACGAGATAGTTTTTTAGCATTACATATATATATGTTAGTTATATGAGACGCCTCATATGAAAAGGTTTTGCTCAAATTTATATGTTAGTTATATGAGATAGCTTTTAAGTATAATTATAAAAAAATGATCTTTTTTACATAAATTAAAAGAGTGTATTAAATATTAATATAGAACGTAAAAAGTTCACATATGTTATACATCAAGTCTTTGATAGAAGCCCATGAGGCCTTACATTACAATATTACATACCCAACTACCCAAAACCCTAGCTCCCTAAGTTCCCCCCAAAAAAACATAGCCACTCTCATCCCAATCGGCCATATCGCACGGCCACAGCCGCTTCATACGCCCCTACCGACAGTCATCCTCCACCACTGGCAATCTCCCACCGCTTCATGCGCTGCCTACCACTACACGCCATCTCCCATAATCTGTCAAACTTTCAAGCCGCTCACTCCGTAGGCCGTTGCCACAGCCACCGCCTCGCCGTTCCACACCGCCACTGCCTTCAAGTCGCACACCACTACTACACACCATTGTCTTAGACCTTTACGTGTGTCTGGTGTGTGTTTGAGTGTGTCATCACAAATTTGAAAGTGTTTTGAGTTTGTCATCTCAGATCTGGACGTTTAACGGTTAGATTTTGGGGGTAAACGCTAGTGAAATGGCGGTTCACGGCAGCCCCGATGGTGGTACACATTGGTGAAGATAAAAAGGTCTTCAAGAACATTCTAACTACTCGATTTTTGTCTGTTCATCGATATTTAATAATGGTGAGGTAGTTCCTCGGATTTTGGTTCTCCATCGATTTCAAGGTTAGTTGGTTGTTTGATTTTGGTTCTTCATCACCATCACACCATTTAGGGTTCTTTAAAAAGGATTGTTTCGGTTTTAAATTAACGCTGCTTAAATATGCTACTATGCTGCTATTGTTTAAATGTTAGTACAATTTGATGTTCAAAATTTCAATGCGCTGGTATCGATTTTCTAACCGACGGCGATTAACGCCCCTACTTCATATCGAGTTCTACTTCTCTCTGTCAATCAGTCGATTTGTGTAGCTTCTAGCTCGAATTTTTGGTGCTTTGCATATTATCTCATATCCTTCATAGAATTTTAAAAGTTAAAATAGTTCTTGTTTAGTAGCGTTGTTGAGCAGTTCTTGTTTTGTTGTTTTAAGTTCTAATAGTTCTTGATTAGCATTCTTGATTGTTACAGTTCTTGATTAGCATTTACATTGATAGAATCTCCGTCACATAATATGTTAGGGTAGAATGACAGCACATAATATACAAAGGTAGAAAGACATCACATAATTTACATCGATAAAATTTCCTTAGATCTAATTAACATGTTATAAAAGTTGGACCTTTAAAAGTTCCTCAAATTATGCTTTAAAAGTTCCTCAAATTATGCTTTAAAAGTCCGTTACATAAAATTTCATCATGATATAAAAGTTTCTAAAATTATGCTTTAATGTTTTAAATATTTATCATTTAAAAGGTATTGCAGATGGTTTTGTTTGTTTGCTTTTATTGTGTATAGTGTAGTAATTTATTTTAAAATAAAAAAGTTAAATTTAAAATTTAAAATAGGTCTTGTTTAGTTGTGTTGTTGAGCAGTTGTTGTTTTGTTGTTTTAAGTTCTAATAGTTCTTGATTAGCATTCTTGACTGTTACAGTTCTTGATTAACATTTACATTGATAGAATTAGCAATTTAGAGTTCTTATTTTGTTGTTTTAACTTTTAAGTGGGTGACACTGTTCTAGAAATTTTATTTTTATGAATTCTTTTTATATTTTAAAATTTGGAGCTTTTGTGGGGTTTTGATATATGAAGTGGTCTTGGATTAGGATGCTTTAATTGTTGCTGCTGAATAATTATAATTTATATGTACATTTCACGAGTCAATGTACTTAAGGTTTTTGCAGAAGTAAAGAGGAGAAAGTTGCTTGAAGTATATCCAGAAGCAGCAGCGAATCAAGATCATGACTTGTTTAGAAGCTCCATTATACTTTGGTGGGCTTGGATTACACATTCTCACCTTCATGAGGCTGAGTTGGTCAATGGTAAGTGAGCCCTCATTATAACTTCTAATCCATAACTATACCTGATGCAAAAGTAGATAACAAATCTTGTAACTAATGGCTTACAAAATTAGAAGTGATATATTGCAATTTTCAAGCTCCAAAGATATTCTTGTTTGTGAACTATATTAATAAACAACCACAAACATCAAGAGAGATTGCAAACAAACAGCCCTTGAAACAAATTAAAAACACGAATGGTGCTGCTACTTTTTCTAGAATTATTTGTTTACTTGTGTTCTCTGTGACCTAAACAAGTTTTGATAAAAAAAAGTTACCGATTTTATTAGGAACTTAAAGAAGTCTCTTTTTAATGTTTATACCTTCGAAAGAACCTTGTAAAGGTTTTGTTGTACTCTAAAAAAGCAGTCATTAAACATAATTATTTTTTAGAAAATGCTAAAGTTTTTGCATATTTACCTCAACAATATGATTTTCAACCAGTCATTATAGTAGCTCTCCATTTCCTGTAAACGTTTTATAAAGAAATGAAATGTTATTATGTTGAATTGTTCATAAATTTACAAACTCATGACTTATTGTTTTTTGTTTACATTATACATAGTTTTTTAAACAAATCACTGCAATATTAGTAAACTAATGTACTACTATGTAATGTTTACATAATATGCAAGGGTAGAAAAATATCACAATACTGCAGCTACTATTTGCCGTTGCT
This sequence comes from Pulicaria dysenterica, assembly GCA_947179395.2. Lineage (NCBI taxonomy): Eukaryota > Viridiplantae > Streptophyta > Magnoliopsida > Asterales > Asteraceae > Pulicaria > Pulicaria dysenterica. The sequence continues at coordinate 42,405,341 of OX359291.1, forward strand.
GAGAGTTGCTCGAATCAACTGGAGCTGTAGGGTTGTTTAGTTCACTTTCCATCTACATCTTGCAGAATATGGGTGAATATTTGATAGGAGAATAGTATTTATATAGTTGAAAATATACTGTAATTTACGAAATTAAAGTTCCTGATATTAAGAAAAAAGGAAGTGAATAGTACATGCGGTGTTTTAAATTTCCTGATATTAGGGACAGAAAATTAACACTGTTCCAGAGTTATATAAGGAAAGAAAATAGAAGGATAGAAAATTAACGAGAGAAAAGAAAAGAAGAGAAAGGAAAATGTTTCGGTCCTTTGATGTTCCCGAGTTCGAAGGAAAATGAGAGATGTGAAGATTGAAGTGTTTTTTAGTTTCCTTCCAAAATCTTCCCTATTTTGGGAGGAAAATCAGGAAAGAAAATGAGGGATAATTTTCCTCCCAAAATCTTTTCTTTTCTCTCTTAAAAAACTTGGGAACACAACTAAAGATTATTTTCCTTTCTAAATCATTTCTTTTCTCCCCAATTTTTAACTCGGGAACACACCGTAAAGTTTCGTAGATAATTGTATTTTGTCATCAAGTACCTGAGATTATGCTTAAAGTGAAGCAATGGTATGTTTTAAATATTTTTTATTTTAAAAGTTCCAGCGCATTGGTTATTATGTAAAGGGAAGGTTTATTTTATTTCATCTTGCTAAAAGTTCCTGAAATTATGCTTAAAGTGAAGGAATTGTATTTGTAAATAATTTTCATTTTAAAGTTCAAACAAAGGGGAGGAAATTGAGAAAGTTTTCAATATACGGGACAAAATTATACTCATCAAATAAAGAAAGTAGGTAATGAGGTGGGTTAGGGTATGTCAAATAGAGTAAGTGGTAAATGGGTGGGGGTTGGGGTATCCCAGAACAAATTTGAAAATTTACGTCGGTGTACTTTAAATTAATATATTCTTATTTATAAGATAAATTTTGATTGGGTTAAGAGATGAATGTTATTGAGGGGTATATTAGTAATTTACTATTGCTGAAAATTTAAGAGTTTAAGTAAAGTAGGAGATAGAGTGTTAAATGTATTATAAGGTAGTATAGTATAGATATATTATAGATATTACACTTTCAGTCCTTCAACTTACACAGATTGTAATATTTACAATTCTAACCCCTGTACTTGTATATGCATATATGTATTTTATTTATTTGTTTCATAATTAATTGTTTATTATAATACTAGCTCATGACCCGTGTAGACGGGCCGGTGAGTATAAATAATTGATGTGAAGAGTATAAATAACTGATACAAAATAGTAAGTTACGTAATTAAAATATATTATTTATATTAGAGAGGAAAATCTTGTAACATACGTACTGCAAAATAGTAAGGAACGTAAATCATAAATAGTATTTATAGTACAAATTAAATCAAATTTTTTGTAGACTTCTTTCTATACCACATTCATCATTTTTGAAATGGGTATATCATAATTGTCAAGTATAAGCACTTTAAATCCCTTCTTACTGGTTAGTGGTTACAAGAGATATAGCAACATATAACTGACCTTGAGAAAAAAACCGGTCTTCTAAGGAATAGCCCAACTTTAGACAATGATTGTCCTTGGCTTTTATTAATTGTCATTGCGAAACAGACTAAAAGTGGAAATTGCCGCCTTTGAAATTTGAGAGGAATTCGTGTGTCCAAGGAATTATTTTCATTCTAGGAATGTAGGTTACGGAACCAACGTTATTCCCAAAAATAAATTTAGCTTCAATAACATGATCACCAAGTCTAATAACCTGTAACCTTATGTCATTGCATAAACCATTTGCCTAGTGGATATTTCTCATAAACATAACTGGTGCTCCTTTTTTCAATGTTAGTTTATGATTTGGACTTGAATGAGTAAAGAATCTCAGGTGAGTACAATGATTCTTCTAACGTGCCTGTTAACTCATTTGAACAAACAATATCAGAACCGTAGTATGTTTTTTCCTCCTCATGTACTTTGACTAACATGTAATCATTTATAAAGTCAACTTCTTTGTTTGTTGGAACAAATATTGCCCTATCTTGGAAATAATTTAGATCATGTATATATTTATTAATGTTTGGATAACAGGAGATTTAGAGTTAACATTATCTTGGAGATATTTCTGCAATCTTATAGCATAAGAATCCCAAAACGCACATGGTATAACTTGATTCCTAAATATGATTAAACAATTATAAAAAAAGTATTATTATTATAAATGTTGGAAAGAAGGTTATGTAAAGCATAATGCAAGTACAAATATTAGTCTTTTGTATGGATTAAGAAAATAAACATACTTGTCATCTTGTAGCTTAAATTTTAGAACACGTCGCTCACGATTTTCTTGTAGCTTAAATTAAGGTCATGTTTTGTATCGTCATTTGACCACCGGATACAACATGACCAATGACGTCTGCAAAACATAACTTATATAATTCCCTTAAAAATTATTTTATATAAATTCAGTTCGAATATGAAATTACTTACCAAATCCACCTTTGGGGTTAAGGTTTTTATGAATAACATGTTCAAAGTTAATAAACTTAAAACCATCATGCTCACAGTCAAAGTTTTCGACAAATTTGATAGGGTTCTATTGTTGAAGTTGATCTTCCATTTATGATCAACTTGACGAAACTTTCCTTTGTTTGGTAGTACATTAAAGTTGGATAAAACCCTCGCTCCTCGAGCACATCTTCATATGTATTTATTAGTGACTTTCTAATAGTTGCGAATATTCGGTAAGAAAATAAAAAATATATTTTGCAGCATTGATTTTAATACAAAAATAAAGATAATGGAACTTGTCATAAGATACATTACCTTCTCATCCATTAGTATCATATCTATGCTTGCAAGATTTGACATATTCCTATAGTGGTAATATGATTTCCAAAGCAATATAATTTTAACTTTGAGAACCAAGTCCTTATATTCTTCATCAATTTCAACAATAGAATTGAATTAAGTGGATAGTGACATGATGATGAAGAGAAGGCAGAGATCAGATGCAAACAAATTAAACGAGGAAAGTATATATTTTTTTCATTAAAATGGAGGGCTTATATATATAAGAGCAAGGGTAGTGAATTAGTGATTTTGATAAGTATGATTAAATGGATTTGAAACTTATCTCTTAGTCAAAGTGGGTCATACGGCAAATGATATATGTAGAATGAATAATTATCTAAAAGTTTGTTAGGCTAATTTAATAAACTTATCTAATATAAAACATTACGAAATATTAGATATTAATATATATATATACACACACACACTATAAACATTGCCGTTTAAAACGTTTCTAGCGATAAACATAATTATTCATATCTAACATTACGAAATGTTAGATATTAGTATATATAAATTTAAATTATAAAACATTGCCTTTTAATTTACTTAGACTTTAAAAAAGTCAAAATCAAAATTTTACAATTAAAAAAATCGGTGGCTAAGATTAAATCTTTTATTAAATGAATGGTCCTGATCGTCTAATAATTTTTTTGAAATTTGTCTTTTATATATATTAGGAGATTAATTAACAATAGTAGGTTTCTAACCTCGGGATGTTACAAAATTTTATATTTTCAATAAGATGGTTTGATTCTTGGGTTGGAATGATTATCTCCCCAACATATATGTATCAAATTAGAACTGCTTTTGTACAATATGTACGGGAAGCAATCTTAGCACTTGTTTAAAATTAATCAATAACTATTATTGGTAATGGCTCACTAACGAGTAATTAATACGCTTTAATGACATTAATAATGTATATTTTGGGAAAATCAAGTCTTATAATTTTTTTACTGTTCACCTGGACGTAATTCACAGTTATGTAGATATATAAATGAGTAATACCTAACGGTTTACGCAATTCTGATACGAAAAACAAATCTCAATTAAATTTTTCTACACATAAAATTTATTTATTTTTAACATTTAATCGCTATGAGAAAATACCAAAATAACCACCATACACCCCATGCTTATTTCATTGAATGGCATAATAAGAATAGGATTGATTTGTTGAGTTGGACATAAGTCCATGTCAGAAGTACATCACCTGCTGCCACTCCCTCCCAGAGTGATGAGAAGAATGCCCCCCATAACCATTTCACATTTCTCTTCTTATATATGCTCCTTTTATTGCTATTTTTAATTCTCTTCTTTCTTTTTGATTCTTTTATATAGTTATATATAATTGGATATTTTTTTTTATATTAAGATATATAAAAACATTCAACTACAACAAATATCAAGAAAACGACTGATCGAGCTTTTGAATAAATGTTATGTAAACAATTTCAGGAAAAAAATTAAACGACATATAAAATTCCGATTTATAGTTATTGGCTTAACTTATTTTTAGTTTAAGCGATTATTAAAATTTTAAATAAATTCATAAACCCAATATTTTGAATTATGAGCTCATTGATTAAATTGAATTTACTAGTTACATCAATTAACTGCAGTGTGTGTTGAGGTGCTCAAAAATCAATAAATTATTAGAAATTCTATAGAGGCTGAATACCCTACCAAGATGATCAAATTAAACACTCTACAAACCAGTTTCAGCAAATAAAAAAATGTCTATCATTAATTAGAAGTTTTCTCAATTAAACATTTAATCCCACTTTACATTAAAAATAAAATCAAAGTTCAGACCAACCATTCCAAACCCAAATTTTACGCTTAAGACTAAACGTACGCCACAAATCTACTACATCAAAGAATGATGTTTGAAAGTGACTAGAAGAAAATTTCCACAAATTACACACATATATAGGGGAGTTTCAATTGACAATACAAATAATCAGAAGAATGCGAGACTTAATTTTGACCTTTTATTTAATTTGATCGGATAATGTACATTTGATCCTTCATTTTATTCATAAACTAACCATGAACTGTAGTAGCCACAAATTATAACGGGTGAAATGCGACCGTGAAATCTAATATATCAACATCTGATGCGTGGTTAGAATTTGTTTTCTAATTCTTACCTAAAATCTCATTCCTTCAATAAATACTATATACGAGTATGGCAGAACACTAATCTGGCAGAGTAAACTAAATACGATTAATAAATCAAGAAAATTAACAAAAGTACATTCATTTTTAATTCATAACAATATACAAATAATAGATGATGTATCCGGGGTTTTACTTTATTGTGAGGTCTCAATTTCGAGCCTCGTAATGGGGGTTTCCAACCCTTAAGGCGCGTGGCTCGGGGTTCGCATACTGCCCGTATGGATGTTATTGCGGACCCGACCCACTAACGTAAGTTCGTTGTTACAAAAAAAGTTTAGCATTGAAATGTGTAGAATTACGAAAAAGTGCCTAATATCCACAATAAGATCAAATCAAATCAATGGTTAAAATTTGGTTCCGTATGCTTAAGATAATTTATATTCCTTAAATAATCCAACCTTGTATACACACACTCTATAACATTTCGAGATATTATATTTAACTTAATTCACTATTTAAAAAAATATTTTATGATCATTATAATTTTTTATTATAACAAAAAAAGACATGACCTTCTTGTACTAGTTGTAACAATAATGATAAATTATCTGTAAAAGAAATACAATCAAGTCTTCTCGTATCATGATACTATGTTTTGGCCGTCAAGTCTCTTCTCTTGCTTGGATCGACTCTTTCAGTGTGGTGTTGACTATGTTATTCAATTTTTTTAATTCTCTTTTCTTTTATGTTTTATAATATTTAATGTATATCATTTTTTGAATAGACGCGTATATTACACGATGATCTAATCTAGCTATATATATCTTATCTTACTACTATATAATACATCTATGTTTTTCTCTTCTCAAATTATTAAGACTACTTAAATTTAAGTAGTTCAAACAATTATGCATGATGTACAACTTCAAGTTAAAGAATATTTAATCACACATTTTTATATCTAAATTAATCACATCCACTCAATATTTAATAAGTTCACTTTTTCACTAACACACACTCTCTCTCTCTCTCACAAACATAATTATCCACCCATATCAACATAATTCTGAAAATCTTATCTACTTCACTCTCCGTATTTCATAAATATAAATCTTTTTTCTTAGTTTAGTGTTTTTTGAATTTATTTTTATAATTAATAAAACAGTTAATACAAATAAAAGAAAAATTGAAAAACGGACATGAAAAGTTTTTCATGACATTGAATCGCGCGAATAATATATCATTACATTCTTGAAAATGACATGTCACAAAACAGAAATTATCGCCGCTGCACTATTGCACAGGTACACTGCTAGTATTTAATAAAGCATTTAAATATGTTAATTTGTAGGATACAAGTAAACACACCCTTTAAATATGTTAATTTATAGGATACGAGTATTTAATAATTCAATGTCTATTCAAAGTGCTCAAAAAATCTATGTAGCAACAACTTTATCATTAGAAGCTGAATACCCTACCATAACTAGTAAAATAAATACTCTACTAACTAATTTGAGCAAATAAAAAAATCTATTCTTTACTAAAACATAAAACTTTCCGTTTTTATTCTTTTAATATCTCAATTTAAATAATAGAAACCATTAATTTCACCCAATTTTGACTCGGCCTTTTGACTTCTTTACTCACTCTTGATTTCTTTCGGTCGGTTATCTTTTTTTTAGATAATCATACAATGTTAAACTCTTGATCTGTTTTTGGATACCATGTAGTACTCGTAATAAAATATTTATTAAACTATGATGGTTTTAAAACATATTATTAGTAAGAGATTAACCAATCCAGAGTTATGAGTGTGACATAAAAGAAGGTTATGAGGTGACATCCGAATTTTGAGAAAATATTATTATGAGCTAATGAGGTGATTATGTATTTGTTTTGATTTATAATTTAAGTTTTATGTAATAACAATGACAAATCATGGATCGTATCACCTAAATAATCTATATATTTTATTCGAACAATTTTACATATGATAAATAATAAATCAATAATCTAAATTGGTCGCGTGGATATATTATTGGTCAATTAATCTAAATTTACCTCGAAAAAAGCGTTTTTTTTAAACCTCAAAAGTCTTTGTATGGAAAGCCTTAAGATTTAATCTTAATTCTTACGTTAAAGACTAAATGTAGACCACAAAAATTAAATAGATATCTACGACACTCAATATCTATATATATTTGTGTGTGTATATATATAGCATTTGTGAGGGTTGATTTATAGCATACAAATAAAGAGATAAATGCAATTCAAGAAAATGAATAATTCAGAGTTTATTCGTTTCTTTTTCCCTTTTCTTTTCTTCACCATTTTCAGTTCTTTCTCTTTGTCCAATAGCATTCATAAATGCTCTGAAAAACAGAGTCATGCATTGCTTCTCTTTAAAAAAAACCTTTCATCATTCAATAACTCAAATTATGACCTTACTTATTACTCCTATAATGATGACAGAGTTCATGACTACTGTCATGAATGGCTTGGCTCTGATTATTATCCAATTATAGAGAAATGGGACACAAACTCAGATTGTTGTGATTGGAATGGAGTTACTTGTGACCACTACACGGGTGACGTTATTGGTCTTGACCTCAGTTGTGGAATGCTACGAGGTACCATCAATTCTAACTCCTCTCTCTTTCACCTTCATCATCTTCGCACACTCAACCTTGCTTTCAATAATTTCACTGGTTCCCAACTTCCACGTGAAATTGGCATGCTTTCTAAAACTCTCACACATCTGAACATCTCTGGCTGTCGGTTTTCTGGCCAAGTCCCTTTAGAAATTTCACTTCTTCATAATTTGGTGTCTTTAGACCTCTCTTGGAATTACGATTTTAAGCTGAAATCTCATGTTTTTGTCAATATGCTTCGAAATTTTACTGTTCTGGAAGAACTTTCACTGGCATCGGTCAATATCTCTTCAGTTTTGCCTACTTATCTAAACCTCTCTTCTTCCTTAAGATTAATAAATCTTTCCAACGCTGGATTGAAAGGAAAACTACCTCATTACATTTTCAATCTTCAGTCTATGGAGGAACTCGACTTGTCATGTAACGACTTCACTGGGCATATCCCTTCCGAGATCACACTTCTTTCAAAATTGGTTTCACTTGACCTTTACTTTTTGTGGGGACTTGAAATGCAACCTCATATTTTCGTACGTTTTCTTCAAAATTCTACTTTGCTGAGAGACCTTTTGATTAGTGACGTGAGTATAGATTTGGTTTTGCCAACATATCTTAATATTTCTTCTTCAATGAAATCACTGAGTCTTGCCTCCACCGGCTTGAAAGGGAAATTACCAGATAACATCTTCAATCTTCAATACTTAGAAGTAATTGACTTGTCATTGAACAATAACCTACTTGGTCCACTACCAGAAGTAAACAATAGCATCCTTCTAAAGGAGTTAGATCTCTCTTATTGTGGTTTGGTAGGGTCCCTTCCCAAATCCCTAGCTAACCTAAGACACCTTACATCTCTACGTTTATCTTCTAACAAACTAAACGGGACATTGCCATCTTCGTTATTTAGCCTTCCCTCTTTAGAATATATACACCTACATGATAACATGTTCAGTGGAAATGTACCATTCACGTTGTTTTCTCTTCGATCATTAAAAATATTATCTCTTGGAAATAATAAATTATCTTCCCATTTTGATGTGCTTGATCAAGGCTCTGTTGTGCAAACATTTCAACAACTCACCAACCTTGTTCAGCTTGACCTTTCATATAATAACTTTAGAGGTAAATGGGAGTTGGATACATTGTTATCAAGCCTCACAAACCTTGTTGGTCTAGATCTCTCGCATAGCGGTTTATCTGTTACGACAAATGATGCCACACGCTATGTTAACCCTGACTTCGATTTATTATCGTTGGAGTTGGCATCTTGCAAGATAAAAGTGTTTCCGGATTCCATACGATCCATGAAAAATCTTCAAGTTTTAGATCTATCTGACAACGAAATCCATGGCAGCATTCCTGATTGGGCAGGGCAGATAGGAGGAGATAACTTTTATCATTTGAATTTGATGAATAACTTCATATCACACTTGCCACAATTTAAGCAGGATGGACTAGAATTTCTAAATCTCCAGTCGAACCAGATTCAAGCACCATTCCCGATATCAATTTGCAACATGAAAATGCTTGTTGATATGGATATGTCCAATAATAGGTTTGGTGGAGTGATTCCAAAATGTTTTGGAAACATCATATCCTCTTTGCGAGTAATAAATCTGCGGAACAATCAGTTTCAAGGAACCATTCCAAATTCAGACCATGACTGTGGATTTTTAACGGGGTTTATTTTGAATGGGAATCAATTGGAAGGAGAGGTTCCAAGTTTTTTGTCCAAATGTCGAAATTTGGAAGTAATTGATGTGGGGAATAACCACTTAAATGACACATTCCATCATTGGTTAGGAGATCTTCCTAATTTGCAGGTTCTTGTGCTTAAATCAAACAATTTTCATGGTCCGATTATAAGCGCTTCTTCTCATAGACTCACATTTCAAAGTCTAAAGGTTCTCGACATATCTAATAATAGTTTTGTAGGCCAACTCCCTGAAAAGTATTTTCAGAATTTCAATGCCATGAAAAATGTGGTGAAAAATAGCACAAAACTAGAATATTTGTCCGTTGGTGGAATGTATTACTCTATCACTATCACAGTAAAAGGATTGGTGCAAGACTTTCCAAAAATTTTTGTTCAATACAGAATTATTGATGTATCTGATAACGGATTTCAAGGGGAGATTCCAAGCATCATCGGTAGTCTTAACTCACTGAAAGTTCTCGACTTATCACACAACAACCTCAATGGTCGAATCCCCCATTCGCTTGGTAGTCTATCTGAGATTGAATCTTTAGACCTATCTTCAAACCAACTAATAGGAGAGATCCCTAGAGATCTTGCAAACATCAAGGAACTCTCTTTTTTAAATCTTTCTCAGAATAATCTTGTTGGACGTATTCCAGAAGGAAGTCAGTTCAACACGTTTAATGTGAGCTCATTTGGAGGGAATTCGGGACTATGTGGATTTCCTTTGCCAAAGTGTGAACATTCGAATCCCCTGCAAAATAAAGGGGAAGGATATGATGATGATGATGAAGGTAGATGTACATGGAAAGTGGTGTTGTTAGGATATGGATGTGGAACCTTAATTGGATTAGTGATGGGTTATCTCATGTTGTCAACTGGAAAACCAAAGTGGTTCAATGAAATTTCCAATTCAGTAGAGCATATGATCTTGAAGAGGATAAAGAAGTAGCAAATATATCGGAAAATGAATTAGTTTCTCAAAGGTTCGTCATTCGTGTTCCCATTTTTTTATTTCACCAAGTTCAAAACAACTTACTGTGTTTTCTTTTCTAAATTTTAAAAGTTTTTAGATGCAGGTAAAAAGGTGTGGGGTTACAATATAGCTAAAGCTTTTGGAATAGTGAAGTTGTGAACCCTAAACCCTAAACCCTAAACCCTTCTGAATATTTGTTATATCTTGAGTAATAATGGATATTTACCACATTGGATATTGTAGTTCACTCTATGTGTGTATATGAGTATCAATCGACATATCAGTGTGTATATAGAAAGAAGTATCTTTTTAAAATATCCATTTTTTATTTAAAAATTTATCTCCAATTAACTACATTTAACTAACTTTTTATAAAATATTAAAATTAAGTATTGAAGTGTACTAATTAATGAAATGCTGGTAAAACAAGATATGAATAGATACTAACATTTTAAAGTATTATTGAGTAAAAAATTGAGGTTAAATTTAAAGAATGTAAATATTACACATAATTGAAGAACAAATTTAAACAACGAAAGGTACTTAAGCATAAAAAAATATTGCTTTATAAAGTGTTACATTAGACATAAAAAATGTTGTTTTACGGCTATTATGACACTTTATAAAGTGTTGCCTTAAGAAGTGTTATCTTAGAACACAACACTTTTATTAGAATATGTAACACTTTTTGAAAATGTATATATCATTAAAAAATCTGACATTTTTACAATGCAACATTTTGTAAACTTAACTACAACACTCTTAATTACTTTCAATCACCTAAAACAACACTTTTAACTACCATATTCAATACTTGAATTTTTTTACCATATTGAAAGCAACACTTTTCTGTAAAATTAATTGAATGCAAATGTGAGGCATTTGAGTATAATTGTAGCACTTTTGTTTGACAGTTGTTGGTCAATCAAAGTCATCTTTACTTCTATTTCTTCTTTAATAGAAGTTGTAAATATCCACTCGTCTCTTTACAAATTGTAAAAGAATATCTTTCTGCCTTAAAAAAAAGTAAAAAATAGTTAGTAATTTATTTTTCAATTGATAACAACTATTTTAAAACACTATAAATGCTACCACGGTGTGAAACACAAGTGGAAGCCAAAAACACTACACAAATAGACTTGGGTTCTCATTTTTTGTTTGAATCGGTTTAGGTCAGCTCCTTTTAAAAAACTACTAAAATCGAATAAGATTGATGATTGAAGCGGTTAAATAAACCATCAAGGATTATTTTTCAACATCCCTCTATATGAATCGTATTTTAGCAACCCAAATTTGGATAATATCTATTGTAATCCAAATGGAAGTTGAAAAAAGAAATCTAGTCTATGAATAGGTGTGGATCAAAACGGGTTTTGCGGGTCAAAAGGAGTTCATAGGTCAATTCAGGTTCACGGTAGCCTAAAAATTGCCCATAACATAGATTTCCAAATTAGTTGCAGCTCCATATTTCAAATGCTAAAAAGTTGTTCTTAAATATTATCCTAAATTATTCGAAATTTTATCGTAAAATTAAATTTCTAGATCAATTTCAACCAAATATAGTGCTAGGCATTTCCAAATATAGCGCTTGCACGTAAATGGGTCAAAATAGACCCGTATTGTATAATTAATAATTGTTTCACTAATTCTTTTATAGTTCATACATATTGCACAAATAATCTAAACTAACTTCATCATCACCAATCCAAAATGTTTATCTTTATTCAACTTTATTGATTTTATATAAATAATTATTGTTTATATACAAAATTGTCACATTAAGTCACTCCTTGTGAAACGCCATTTGTCTCGTCATAACTTCTGAAGCTTGAGCCTTGATCTTGCCGTCACGTCATGTCTCACATTATATTTAGAACTTTGTTTTTAATCGACTCCAAAAACATACAATCATGTCCAAACATCTTGAATCCTTATATTCAGTTATCCTTCCAGACAATCAACATGAAGCGTTTATCAAAGGCTTCAAACAGGTTCATAATTTGACACAAAATATTCCGGTAAAGTGTAAACAAAACAACAGTTTCATTAAAAGTTGCTTGCATATTATAACAAGAAACTAAGTTTCAGTTTGTTTCGCGAAATTCAAAGAAAATTAAATTGTATTTAAATTAAATTTCGTGCTGTATTACGTTTGGTAAATTTGTTTTTTTAATGAAATTTCATTCTTTAGAATGTCTACATTTCCTGTATTACGTTTAGTAAACTTGTTTTAATTTTTTAATGGAATTTCATTCTCTAGAATGTCTACATTTCTTCAACTAATGGATAGTCCACTCCATAGATTAGTTGGATAAAATTTAAATGCTTCGAATTCTGTAAAACAAACGAGACCCAAATATCGAATTTGATTAACAGATCACAAATTAAAAATTAACATATTTACTTTCTCCTTTATACATCTTAACAAAACAACAAATTATGAAGAGAGTAATTAATCAAAACCTAGGCAAAGTAATTGAATAGTAGATTGCTATAATAATGACATTTGACCTGTTAATTAAAACACCCATCAGATGGATTTCCATTACGGTCGGTTGGCACATGCGACAAGTCAAATCGTATAGCTTCTATGTACTTTTCTATGCGAAATACCTAATCTATGAAATTATACTATATAACATTAGGTAGGAATTATGAACAGTAACTACTTAACTAGTTATATAATTTGAAGCAACCATAATTTACCATGCATTCCCTTTGCTCCAATGGCAAAACACATTAATTTCAATCTGTAACACCATTTTTTTCAAAATAGCTTTTAAAATTTATTTACTACTGATTAGCACTCTAAAATATCAGAGTTTGCGGAAAACAAGCTTACATCACTTTAGTTCTAACAATTTCACAAAAAGTAGTGTTAAAAGTTCTATTTTCAAAAGCTTGGAGCTATCCAACAATGCAGAGCACTAGGGCCTTACATTCGCTGGAACCTGGTTCACCTGCATGCACAACATACTGAAACATAAGTTTTCGCTTAGTGAGCATATTACTGAACAAATAAACACATAAAGTAACTCTTCTCAGGATGTCTCACATCCCAGCTATAACCTACAAAACAGTCAAACTGTTAACTTGTCCCGGGGTATGATCACACCTCGCGCGTAACCAAGTCATTGACACTTTACTTGGGTATAAGGATTTCAATATACCCCTTTCACTTCCCTGGATAGAAAGTCACGTATCACGTAACTAGGTATCCCCTTTCCTTGGTACGAGGCTTCTCTAAGCCAAGTACATGTTGCACTTGTGCATATATATATATATATATATATATATATATATATATATATATATATATCATAACACGGATATCATATTGTTCAACTTGTGCATATATGCATGCTAATCATATTAAATATTATAACATAGTTGTTGGTCAAATGATCTTATTAGTTAAGATTTGATGAGACAAAGTTAAGTTTGTAAGATATGTTCTAAATACAACTTAAACAGAATTATGAAGCTTGGTCAGACTGAGCACTTATAGTGTTTCAGACTGAGCATAAGCTGGGTATAAGCTGAGCATTATAGTTGATCAGCCTAGACTATATCTTAGTCAGTTTATCTATATGTTTGATAAGCTGTGTGTTACCTAAGGTATAGGTTAAATATTCAGCTTGATGTGTTTCAAGCTGAGTGACTCTGCCTTTAGGCTGAGTTAGCTCAACAGAGTTGCTAAGTCAGTTCTAGCTAACTCTTATGACTTCTAAGGATGAGTTAGTCCTTATACATGTTAGTACATGTTTAATATTTAGTTAGTTCTCGATGAACTCAACTTGATGAGTTTCAAGCTGAGTAACTCAGCCTGACGAAAGAAGTTAGTTTAATAGAATTTAAATATGTTTTAAATTCTGTTATCCTATATCTACAGTGCGGATAGAAAGATTCCAGAATCAAGATTGAAGATTGAAGACTTAAGATTGAAGATTGAAGATTCAAGATTCAAGATGTTCGGATTATCCGTTAGTTAGTTAACAGATTAGGATAAGTTCTAGTTTGTTAGGATACGTAGAATAGGCTATAAATTCTCTTAACCAGGATAGAGGTAACAAGGGAGATAAGACCTCACCATCCTTGATACATTAATTGTAAGTTGATCAACGTGATCAAGCATTCACAGATTGCCAACAAGAGTTCGTGTGTTCGATCTTCACGTTCGTTGTGAAGTTGGTAAGTATTTAATCTGTGAATAAATCCTGTTTAGAGAATTAAGTTGTGTCTATAATCATTAGTTGATTATAGACAACAAGTTTGATCAATTAGTTTGAGAGATTGAGAGAGTTGAATTGTATTCGGTGTTCATACATCAAGTGTTTCATACTTGATAGTTATTGTAATCTTCTTCTTATTATTGAAAGCATTCAGTTTTATTCAAGTTGATGTGTGTAACATTTTTTATTGATTTGTTCAATTTTTTGCAGAAAGTGTATTCAACCCCCCCTCTACACAATACTTGCTTGTTGTTTATCTCATCAAGGGACCAACATAGGTGTTTTTGGTTCTCATCGAACGAGTTTGGTTCTGATCGAACGAGATTTGGTTACTAAATTACTTCACCTACATGTCACCATGCTCAACTTTTGAAAATTTCTAAAACTTAAAAGGGGCCATCGAACTGACAACAGAACTGATCATCGAACCAACTGACCTCGTTTTAAGCTATCGAACTGAATTTTAAATATTCATTTGTGTGTCTCGAGGCTGCCAACTGTCATCGAGGACATCTGCTCATTAATGCTTTTGTCGGCTTCTTTCAATTTGAGAGGGTCAAGAAATTAAAGGAGTTGACATCTATGAATTAAATAGGAGGTTTTCTATATGGCCCCCTCCAAATTCTAGTTGGCCCCCTCATTATTACCTCCATCAATTTCTTAAAATAAATGTCATTATTATATTATGATTATAGACTTTTTGATATTTTTAATTTTTTAAATAAGTTAATCATATAGTAATAATGACAACTTTAATTATATAAAATGATAATAATGATGGCTTCTTAATTATATATTTTTCTTTTTTTAATTATTTCTTGTTATTATTTCTTCAAAATATTTATTTAAATTAATGATGGCTTTTTAATTATGTATTTTACTTTTTTTTTAATTATTTCTTGTTACTATTTTTTTTAAATATTTATTTTAATTAATGATGGCTTTCTTAACTATATGTTTTTCTTTTTTTGAATTATTTCTTTTAACTATTTCTTTTAACTATTTATATAAATATTTTCCTTTTAATTATATACGTATTTTCGAGTTGTGCTTTTCTATACAATAATAAATCAAAACATGGATTGAACGAAACAAAGACTAAAAGTGAACAATGTATATAATCATACTATTCTGGAACATCAAAAGGTCCTACAGAACTATGTGGCATAAGTTGATTAAATAATTCTAAGCGTGAACTATAAATAGTTTCCCATGCAGACGCAGACAAGCTTCTATGGGCACTCCAATACAGTGTAGTACGCGTAATACTGAATGTGTAATTCTTCAAGCAACTGTTGTCGAATGTATAACCACTGCTCTTCAGCGTATCATAAACACACAACAACCGCTCGAAACCTACAGTTCCCATCACCCATTACATCTTGTATACCTGCGATGTAACGATGAAATACATCTGGAATTCTATTCATTAAGAACGAATTGTGGCTCCGCAGTTCATCATTTAAGTCGAAGGCAGGTACAATGTTTAAATCGAAAGAACAGCTATGCCTTTCAGGTTCTTTATTTTAATCAAAACCAATAAACTCTGACGTGGTTGAATAGCTGTATCTACAGCAATTTGTGATGATTATAACGAACAATTCTACTATTTTCAAAGCTTGCACTGATTGAAGTTATTTATGACTGCACGATTTGGTTTATCAATCGTACAAATTTATTGAGATTCAAATTCCCAGACTCCAAATACTTCTTTAACTTTGCATGTGCACTCTCAGCTCTGTTGGTTGTGCGATTACCAAAATTAAGATGTTGGTCAATCCAAACAGACACAACCATCTCTTTGTATTTGTTTAACCAATTCTGTTCTACGTAACTCAAAATACCTAAAAGCAAAAAAATAAACAAATAAGTACATATATAATAATATAAAAGTTATTATATATAAATAATAATATACCTAGATATTTCTTCAGCACTGTTTGAAGTCGTTTGTTGTTTTCTACATACGTTTCCCATGTCAGAGACTCAACTAGTATCTTCCACGTTGATTTAACAACACGTGTGGAAATGCACGCCAGATCTTCCACGACACTGGATGAACGAAAAATATATTTTCTAATTCGTTCGAATTGCCCGTAGTGAACTCGTATACATACTCAATTTAAAAAAGTAGAGAAAATGTATTTAAAATTTGTAATTAAAAAAGTAAAAAAAAAGTATTTAAAATTTGTATTTAAAAGATATTTAAATCTGCATTAAAAAAAATATTTTAATTAAAAATACATTTACTCTTTCCCCCATAAAACCCTCCCCTTCCCCATAAAACCCTCTTTCCCCCATTTACTCTCTTCCCAACCCTAAACACCCCTCTTCCGGCGACTCCATCTCTCCGGTCACAGAACCACCGAACGCAGAACCACCGAACGTAGAAACCACCGACCGGCCACCTTCATCAACCGTTTGTGTGTTTTCGTTTATATTTGTGTAGATCTACAACGACAACAGTGGACGGAGTAAGTTTTCTATATTTGTTGGTTTCGATTTCACCTTCACCGCCATCTCCACCTTCACCGTGAGAGTTGTATCGATTTATGTGGGTGGCTGGAGTTCTGGTTGCCGGAACAACAACAGTGGCCGGAATGGCAACAGTGGCCGGACTTCTCCACCATAGCTGTTTTCGTTTTATGTGGCGGAGTTCTGGTCGCCGGAGTTCGGCCGGACTCTGTCTTTAAAATTTGAAAAAAGAAAAGCAGTGAATGTACATGGATGTGTATGTATTATAAGTATTAAACTTACTTAGATATTTGTTTTGAATTATTAACATCTTATTTTTTCTTGTATATATATATATAGAGGGTTTATGGTTTAAGTTTGTTACTGTTGCTCTTTTTTGTGTTGAGTTACTGAGTTTTTAATTACCAAAGTTTGACTGATTTTTTCAAGAAATTACACTTTTTCAGAAATCGTAACCTGTGATATTTAAAAATGCTGTTTTCATGTTGACCTTGTTCCTATTGGACATGGTTTGAAAAGGCTGTACCAATTTAACCAATAAAAAAAAACTTACCTAATTTGTAATTATTAGGGGGGCTAACCAGAAAATTAGGAAATAGTTGACTGACATTTAATTGCAATTCGATACATACAGACATCGAGAAGAGTACCTTGTTAAAGTGTTAATTGTGAAGGGTCATACTATTTAGGGGTTCTAACTAGCCCCCCTAATCATTTTTTTTTTGATAAAATTTTGACTGTTTAGATTCATAATGTATAAAGTTTGATGAAAGGATACATGGGATTTTGGGTGAGAGAATATAATAATTGCTTTATTTTATTTTTTATTTAAACTTAAAATATGAAATAAAGTTGTAATAACTAATACAAAAATTTACACCTTCAAATGTAAAGATTTGATAGAAATTAGTAACACCAGTTTTTTCACGCTTGATCGTAATTTTTCACGATTTTAAGTGTATTCAAATTGATAAAAAAAATGTGAATAATTAGTGGAAGAAGAAAAAAACTAATTGACAAAAACTATGTGGCACTAACCTTCATCTATTTTTCTTTCTTCTTTTTTAATTTTTACTAAGATAAGCTTTTAGCATTTTTAAATTATTGTAGCCATGTCATGACTCATGGGGTTGTTAAAGGTCTAATGACTTTGACTCGGTATATCTATACTACTATATAAACCATTTAACACTCTCTCTCCTTCAAACTTTAAGAACTTCTTAAAATTATGTCAATCTCTAATCTCCATAATTCTTTTTATCTAAATTAATCTCATCCACTCAATTTTTAACCATTTCTCTCTCCTAATAAATTTTAACCTTTTTTTTATTTAAAATATATTCTTCCATTAACACACTATCTTACACAAATACAATTATCCACCCACATCAATATAATTTTCAAAATCTTATTAACTTCTCTCTTCTTATATTTCATAAATATAAATTTTTTTTTTAATTTCTAATGTTTTTTAAAATTTATTTTTAAAATTTATAAAATAGTTGATAAAAATTTAAGAAAAGTTGAAGAAAAAAACGGACATGTTGCTGAATTTTTTCCGTGACATTGAATTACTTGTCAGGATCGGATATATTATATCAAATAACAAGAACTAACTTTTAAATAATAAATCAGAGTAATATAAAAGTTAATCTTTAACTATGATCACAATCAACTAAGAAGTTGCGGAATCACACTTAATTGATTAAAGAAGGTTTTAAGCAAAGATTAATTCAATCAAACAGTAGTTTTATTAACCAACCAGAATGATTACAAAAGCAAACTTCACCCCCAATCTAACTTATTCTGTTAGACGAAGAACACAGACTGTTCTTAGGTTTCAACAAGAAACTTAGAGGCTAAAACACTTTCAGAAAAATAAATAACAATAAGAACAAATGCTTTGAATAATGAGATCAAGTCGTCATCGTCAATTGATCATCTAATGAAGAATATATAGACTCTTGATCCTCCTTGAATTGTTGACAGTTAGGTAATCTTCTATCTTCTGAGATAATCTTGTTAATCTTCAAAGTATTTCGAGATATCTTCTAAGATAGGATTTTCCAAATATAGCTCAACAGAAACTGTTTAATGAACACAACAGTTCTTTATTCTTCTAACAGTCTTCAGCTTCAAGGTCTTCAAACAGTTTTGACTTTGCCAACTAACAGTTCTCAACTGTTTTCATATTTTCAACAAACAGTTTTAAACTGTTTCACCAACCTTTACCAAACAGTTCTCATTTTCATGCTCAATAACTTAGATTATTTCCCAACAATCTCCCCCTAACTTAAAGTATTGAATAATACATTTAAGTTGTTGGTTTGATCATAGACAAATTAATATAAGTAATGAGTTACATTTCTTCTAATCTCCTTTTGAATCTGTTCAGTAAGTCTTCCTTCTGTTTTGAGTTTCCATGGAATTTAGCTTTAATAAAATACTCCAGCTTAGTCTTGTGATGCCCAATGAAGTTCAAATCAAACCACTCATGCAATGTATTTCCCATTACCACGTAATACGTCCTTGATCTTGCATATACCTTCACTGCCTTTATGGGAAAAGCTTCCTCTGCTGTCAGTTTGGGCATAATCTTCAATGGGTTGCAAATGCTGGTAAGATATTCCATCAAAATCTTGATTCCTTCATTTGGGTCACTAAAGTGCTTAATTCCATATGTATACAATTCTTGTACATCTTCTGGTGAGATTCTTGTCATCATTTGTACAAAATTGTCATATACCTCAACAGATCCATCTTCCCTTGCAATAGTAATGCAATGTTTGTCATTTACTTTTTCTTCAAACTTCCATTCAACAATATGAGACTTTTCACCTAATTCTTTTTCCAATTGGTCAATCCCTTGCTGAACGTCTACTGTCAGTTTATCTTTCAAAATTTTGTGAACCACAGCAGCTTTGTTTGAAGTGGGAAGTTTCTTGGTTGGCTTAACTGTAACTGTTTTATCTTTTATTACCCTTTTTCTTTTAACTCCCTTACCAGCAGCTTCCTTCTCCTTTTTCTCTTCTTCTTCTAACTCTTTTGTCATTTGAGCACCTATCTTTTTAGCTAGCTCAAAATCTGATTGTTCTTGCAATTCAAGCTCAGCATTCAATCTCTGTGCATATTCCCTATCCCGTTCTTCTTGCTGTTCTTTAGAAAGTTTCAGCTTGGGAATATCAACCATTACTTCCTTTCCTTTTAATGATACAGGGGGCATCTTTTCTTCTTTCTTTTCTTCTTTCTGTTTCTCAGCAAAAGCAATGCCTTTAAATCCTGCTTTAGGAGGAAGTGGTTCCAACTTCTTTACCTTTCCTTCTAGCCATCCATCATCGATCCTTTGAGCCATTTTAAATGTGCTGATGTTGAGAATTTGAGCACCTATTTCAATTAAGTAATTTTGTTTGACTTTGGACCATGATCTGAAAGCTTCAGTCGTTGGATAATCACCTTGCATAACCATTCTGTTAATCATCACTCTATCCACCGCTGATAACCTTTCTTCTTCAACTACAGCTGTTTGCACATCTTCAACAACAGTTTCATCAACTACAGCAACTGTTTCAACAACTTCAGCAGCAACTGTTGGGTCAATGGTTGCAACTGTTTGTTCAGTTGTAGCAACAACTGTTTGTTTATCCTGTGGAACTGTCTGTTTAACTCCTTCCTGCTTGGATTTTCTTTTTCCTTTAGCTTGAGCAGTTGAAGAGGTTTTCACCAAGGATTTGGGTTTAAGCAGCATCTCATGAGTATGAAGAACATTTGTTGCTTTCTTCAGATTCTCATCAAGAAAGTTCAGCTTCTTATCTTGCCTTATTAACACCTCATTGTGAACTGCTACCACCTTGAGTACTTCGGTTGCCTTCTCCAACTGTTCAGTCAGTTCTTTTATCTTCTCATCTTGAGAAACTATCCTTTTGTTTTGAAGAGCAATCCTTTTCTTTAGGTGTAAATGAGCAGCAAGGTAAGGTGCAAAGTTAGGATCCGTCAATGCATGTTGTTTCAGTCTAGTCTCAATGTCAGTTAGTGTTTCCACTGTGACTATATCATCGACATTTTTCACTGGTGGCTTACTCCCCTGAGTATCACCATCAGTACCCCTCTTTTCTTGGTTCTGGGGATTACCAGAAACTGTTTTACTAGTCTCTGTTGCCATGGTTGAGGTCTTAGCTATGTTAACACTGTCCTGTTTATCCCTTGCGGATAAAACAGTAGTGTCAGCCTCAAAGACCATATGATCACCCTCTTGAGGAATGATCACCTCCTCATTGTGCCTGGGAGACAGCACCAAAGGTTCCCTTTCGATATTCTGCACAGGTAAATGCACCTGTGCAGGGCTAACAGTTTGGGGTTCACTAACTGTGGTGGAAGGAGCACCAACAGTTTTCCTCTTCTTTCTAAATATTTTTAGTGCAGGGGCTTGTGTTGTAGCTCTTTCAAAAGAAGCAGGTTGGGAATTTTGAGTATCTTGGACTGTGGGTTCCAGTGTTGGTGGTGTAGCAATACGATGGGTTTCATGCTCAACACTGGCAGTCCTGTTTCTTGACAGAAACTCCACCATTTCAGAGAGTGGAGGAGTTATGGCACCAGAGAAACTCTTGCCATTAATCAACAGTTTGCTCAAAGTGGAAGCCACATGAGCAGAGGGAATAATGACCCTCTTGTGTGTTTTCAGATTTGGCAACAAAAAGTTTAACACTACTTGCACAAATCGAGGATACATCAAAAAGAGACCATACTTGGTCCCTAGATGTTTTACCATGCCATTGAAAATTAATTTTGAGAAATTGAAGCAACGATTGTTGGCCAAACAGATTAAGGCCAAAGCAATGTTGCTTCCAAACTCGTTCCATCCTGTTCTTTTAGGACTAATGCACTGCTGGAGAGTATGGATTAAATACTTCCAGTGAGCACAAAATTGTCCTTTATAGAATGTACCCTTCCCTGAAGGACCCTCATACCCAAGCTTAACAAGCTCGGCATGCAAAAAATCTAGTGAAACTGAATCAGAATACTCACCCTCACTATCATTGAGTTGTAGAATTTGGCGAATGGTGTCCTCAGAGATTGAGACGGTCAACTCATCAATGGTAGAATCAATCCATTGCACGTCATCAGTTGTTCGAAGTTGAGCATGTTTCCAAAACTGATCAATGTGTGAAGTGTATATGGTAGGGTTGATGGTGAGAGCAGTATTGAGATTGGACATTGAGAGATAATCAATCATATCGTGAAACGTGTGAAGATCATCAGGTTTTGAAAGAAAAGCAAGCATGTTATGTTCCTTGACGAATGGAAGGGGAGCGATGGCGATTTGATAGCAGAATTCTAGGGTTTTAGCGTTCAAACGAAGTTCAGTATGCGTAAAGAAACCTCTGAGGAGGGAATGGTTTATATATGTTTCGATTGTTGAACGTAATCCAAAGGCTTTCAAAATCCTGCAAAGACCAAAGCACCCTTTAAAAGCTTAACAGTTGACGGACAAAAATGAACTAACAGTTGAGAAACTGTTTTTACTAGCTTAACAGTTGACGGACAAAAATGAACTAACAGTTGAGAAACTGTTTTCATAAGATGTAACAACTGTTATTCAAAAGTTCACTCCCTTTTGTTTGATCATTTATATGAATTGACAGTTGTTTAGGATTTACAACTGTTCTTTATTTCTCGCCCTTAGTTGACGAAATTCTCCCCCTCAGTTGCACATGGACTTTGTCTAACAGTTGCCGAAGCCATATGCTAACAGTTGAAAAACTGTTAGTATTGATTGAAACAGAAATGTGCAACTGTCAAACAAACTTTCGGCTCACATATATCAAATGCTCATAACAAGGACAGTCACGAGTGTGAAGAACTGTTTGTGAGACAGGTCAGCAGATATGTCCAAAAATGATGTGTGAATTTGCATTTCCCTCTCTGAATACTTAAAGGATAATAGTTGTTAGAAAACGTAACTAACAGTTGCAAACTGTTAGTGTGAAAAACATGGAATAATGAACAACTGTTAGTCCAAGTTAATCATTCCAATGTTGGAAATCAAAAAGTTGAATCTGCTCACATCAAAAGCTTTAGTGAACAAATCAGCTAATTGATCATCGGTATGAATTTTCATAACTTGGATTAATCTCTTTTCATTGCAGTCTCTTATGAAGTGAAATCTGATTTCAATGTGCTTGGTTTTAGAATGCTTCACTGGATTATTAACTATGCTAATAGCACTGGTGTTATCAACATAAATAGGAGTATTTAAGAAAGACAAACCATAATCCAGAAGCTGATTTTGGATCCATAACACTTGTGAACAGCAGCTTGATGCAGCAATGTATTCAGCCTCAGCTGTTGAAGTTGAAACTGTTGTTTGTTTCTTGCATTGCCATGAGACCAGCCTTGATCCAAAGAATTGACATCCTCCAGAGGTTGATTTTCTGTCCACATTGGCTCCACCATAGTCACTATCAGAATATGCCACCAAATCAAAAGGTGAATCTTTAGGATACCAAAGTCCCAATTTTGGTTGGCCTTTGAGATATCTAAAGATTCTCTTTACAGCAAACAGGTGTGACATCTTCGGACTGCATTGGAACCTGGCACAAACACAAACAGCAAACATTATATCAGGTCTAGAAGCAGTTAAGTACATTAATGAACCAATCATTGATCGATAGAGGTGTATATCAACATCCTCCCCCTCAGAATCTGCTCCCAACTGTTTGTGTGTTTCCATTGGAGTACTTGCCAGCTTCACATCTTGATAGCCAAACTTGTCCAATATGTCCTTGACATACTTAGATTGGCTTAGAAAAATACCAGTGGGCTTCTGTTTGACTTGTAATCCCAAGAAAAATGTGAGTTCACCCATTGAACTCATCTGAAATCTTTTGTGCATAATGACTTCAAATTCTTTGCACAAGCTGTCATTTGTGGATCCAAAGATTATATCATCAACATAGATTTGAACAAGCAAAATCTCTGTTTTAACAATCTTTGTAAACAATGTTTTGTCAATTGTGCCTCTCTTAAAACCATTCTCAAGGAGATAGGATGACAATGTCTCATACCAAGCTCGAGGAGCTTGATGTAGACCATATAGGGCTTTATCTAACCTATATACCTTGTCAGGGTACTTTGAGTCTTCAAAGCCAGGGGGTTGACACACATATACCTCCTCATCAATAGTGCCATAGAGAAAAGCAGACTTGACATCCATTTGATACACCTTAAATCCTTTGAAGCTTGCAAAAGCAAGAAATATCCTAATGGCTTCAATCCTTGCAACAGGTGCAAAAACATCATCATAGTCTATTCCTTCCTCTTGTGTGTAGCCTTGTGCAACCAGTCTTGCTTTGTTCTTGATAACAATTCCTCTTTCATCTTTCTTGTTTCTGAACACCCACTTGGTGCCAATTACTCTTTTACCTCTTGGAAGCTCAACCAACTTCCAAACTTGCTGAATTTGAAATTGTAAGAGCTCCTCTTGCATTGCCTCTACCCATGAAGGATCTTTCAATGCCTCAATTGCTTTCTTTGGTTCTATTTGAGACAAAAAGCAAGCATTCACGTCAAATTGGGCAAGATCCACACCACTATTTTCATTTTGCAGCATATTTCTTGTTCTGATAGGAGTGGTTGGATTTCCAATTATTTGTGATATTGGATGAATCTTGTGAACTCTTGATGTAGGAATGTTTTCTTCAGTCAGTTCATCCCCTAGATTAGATAGATCAAATTCACATTCACTTGAATTTTCAGCGTTATCACACACTTGATCAGCAGAGTCAGTGTGATGTTGAGGATCATGGGATTCCATGTCCTTTAAAGATTCAGCATCCATCAATGGATCAACAACGTTGGAGAACTCTTGTTGAAGCATAGGAATCACAACACAGTCTTCAGTAACTTTGTTTGAACCAACAGTTGTTGGTTTTGAGCTAACAGTATCAAAACTGTTTGGGCTGGAGGAAGATGTTTGATGACTTTCACCAACAGTTGTTGGGGTACCTGTAGCTGTTTCAGTAGAATACTCAAAAGAAAGAGATTTAGACAATTCATCAATATCAAATAACCAATCAGGTCCATTACCTGCAATATTGATCCTATTTTCATTGAAAGAGATATTCATACTCTCTTCTATGATTCTAGTTACATTGTTAAAAACTCTATAAGCTTTACTTTGAGTGGAGTATCCTACAAAGAAACCTTCTTCAGCCTTACTCTCAAACTTGCCTAACTGTGACTTGGTATTAAGGATAGTGCACGGACAACCAAACGGTTTGAAGAAGTTGATTAAAGGTTTTCTCTTGAGAAACAACTCATAAGGAGTTTTCCCTTTGGACTTGACTACTTGTACTCTATTCTGAACATAGCAGGCAGTGTTCACTGCTTCTGCCCAGAATGTCATTGGAAGTCTAGAATCGGCTAACATTGACCTAGCAGCCTCTATCAAAGTCCTATTCCTTCTCTCAGCAACTCCATTCTGTTGGGGAGTCCTAGGAGCACTAAACTGTCTTTCAATACCTTTACTTTCACAAAAACTGTTTAGCTCATAGTTCTTAAATTCAGAACCATTGTCAGATCTAATGACTTTCACCTTCAAATCAGATTGATTTTCAATTTTAAGAATAAGGGACTTAACTAACTCAGCTGTTTCATCCTTTGTTCTAAGAAATTGAACCCATGTGAACCTGGTGAAGTCATCAACTATGACTAAACAATATGCTTTCTTCCCTATACTCATCACAGATGTAGGACCAAAAAGGTCCATGTGTAACAATTGTAAAGGTGCAGTAATAGAAGAAACTTCTTTGGTCTTATAAGAAGTTTTGTGTTGCTTGCCTTTAAGACATGCCACACAATGATCATCACATGAGAACTCTTTTTGGGGCAAACCTCTTACCAAACTGTTTTTAGCTAACAAGTTCATGGTTTTAAAATTCATGTGACACATCCTTCTATGCCAAATGGCAGACTCATCATGAGATGCCTTTGAGAGTAAACAGCTTAATACATTCTGTTTAGCAATCTTTTGTGTATCAAGACAGTATACATTATCTTTTCTAGGTGTTCTTAAAAGAACATCCTTCTCATTTAGTTTAAACTCTTTTGAAAGAATAATGCATTCTGAATCTGTAAACAAAACTTTGTTTCCATTGTCACAGATTTGAGATACACTTAACATATTGTACTTAAGTTGTTCAACAAAGAAAACATCATTAAATGTAAGTGTACCTGCCTCAACAGCTCCTTTACCTGTGATTTTTCCTCCCTTAGCATTTCCTCCAAATGCTACAAATCCACCATTGATGCTTCTGAAATCCTTCAAACAGTGTGGATTTCCAGTCATGTGCCTTGAGCATCCACTATCCACATGCCAGATAGATCCATGATTGGCCCTATGAATGCTCTGCACAAATAAAATCAGTTAGTAGCAGGAAGTACCCAGGCCATGCAGGTCTTGGGTACACTATTCAAGTCATAATACTTAAACAGAGTTTGGTTCTTTTTGATTTCATCCAAATTAGATTTCTCTAATTTGTGTGAGGAATACTTTGTAAGAACATGTGGTTTCCAACTGTTGTGATTAACAGTGGATACCTTTGAACAAACAGCTGGTGGAGTTGGTAAAACAGATGAATCAACTTGTGATTCCTTTTGATTTTCAGTTTGAAGAACAGTTTTACCTTCTCCAGAATCAGTTTGTTTTTGAATTTTCATCCAAGCCAAACCAGCAGTTTTTGGTTTTGCTAAAACAGTTTTGGAACTGTTAGTTGGTTTGGATGTAACAGTTTTAGAACTGTTTGCCAGTTTTGGCTTAGCAGTCTTAGAATTGTTGATCTGTTTTGACTTAACAGTTTTAGAACTGTTATTCTGTCTTTTGGGACTTTTGTTTTGAGTGCCATTGGTCTGTGGGTTATAGTAACAGTTTTGAACTAAATGATTAGATCTTCCACAAATGTAGCACTTTTTGGTTTTCACAATAGGTAAACCAGTTATTTGTGACCAGAATTGGTTCCTATTTCTTTGATTTCCTCTAACAGCTGCAGATTGAGGAAACTTTTGGACACCATGTTTTTGACATGTGCATGCAGGCACTTCAGTATGCCTTTTCTTAGATTTGGGTTTAGCCTGAGGTTTTGCAACTTCCTTCTTCTTCCTAGTATACACAACTTCACCAACTTTCTCCTTTCCTTTGGCTTTGGTACTAACAGTTGGGCTTTTTAGCTTAGAACTGTTTGGGTTCTTGTTGAAACTGTTAGTGTAAAGATGGGGACTGTTTGTAACAGTTGTGGAACTGCTAATAGAGTTAACAGTTTTTGAGGATTTTGGCTCATTGGTGAGGGGTTCAGTGGATGCTTTTACAAACACCACAGGTTGTAAAGATGATTTTGTGGGAATGGGCTCACACAGGATGTGATTTTCATATGGAATACCTTCATCCTTCTTCACAACTTCCTCATTATCTTCAACACTTACTACTGACACAACTTCATCTTCATAACTCTCAAACTTTGGATCAGCTGACTTAAGTTCATCTTCCAAAGGTTCATTAACATATCTGTCAGCTACCTCAGACATTGGAGTTATGTAGTTTTGGTTGTATGGAGGTGGGGTTTGTTTGTATCCTAGGCCAGTTTTCACCTTGTCTCTCACTTGAGATTGTAGCAGAGTCTCAAGCTTAAGGTTTGCAGCCCTGAACATTCCAAGATCAATGTCCACACCCTCCAATTTCTTTGTGAGTTCATTCACCTTGTTTTCTTTTTCAACTAACTTCTTTTTCAGACTATCAATCTCATCTTGAAACTGCTCTTTCTCCCACTTATGATATTTTCTATCATAGTCCATTTGCAGTTCATTAGCCTGATAGTCTTTAATTTTCTTTTCAAAATCTTCTATCACAGCAGTATACTCATACCTTCTCTCCTCCATTTTACTTAGAGCAGCACATACTTTCTTATTGTGCTCTCTAAATCTCTTAACAATAGCTCTACATTCACCAGGACATAGTTTAGAAGATACCTGTATGTCCTCAGATTCTGGAGAATCCATCTTGATGGAGGAGTCAGTCAATGCCATCAAAGCTTTGTTGCTGGTAGCCTCCTCTGCTTGATCACTCCAATCAAATCCATGGCCTTCTTGTGAGACCAATGCTGAGGAGGTATGGTTCTGAGTTTGCCTCTGACCTTGATTCTGAACTTGTCCACCAGATTTGCATTCTCTTGCAAAGTGGCCAAGTTGTTGACATTTGAAGCATCTAACCTTTGACTTGTCAAATCCAGCCTTGCCATCAGCTCTGAAATTCATGTTTTGCCTTCCAGTTCTTTTAATGAATCGCTTGGCTCTAACGGTAAGCATGGCCATCTGCCATTTGAGATCCATTTCCTCAAGATCATCAGGGTGCACTTGTTCAAGATCCTCATTGGTGAGGGTTGAATGAGCATGGCTGGCAAGAAAAGCTTCAAGAACTGCATCTGGAGTATTCATATCTAGTCCAACACCAGAACTAGTACCTGCACCACTATCAAGAGAGTTAGTTAATGAATGGTTTGATTCCATACCTGAGGAAGATAGGAGAGCAGCATTATGACTAGGGATAGCAGTTTTTCTTTTTCCCTCTATCTCTCCCTCAAACACTATCAAACTATTATAGAGGTCATCTAACTCTATGTCTTCAAGAGAATCCTTGGTTCTCCATTGTGCAGCAAACACAGTCCATTCATCACCTAGAGACCTAAGAAATTTTCTATTTATCTCACCTTGATCAAGCCTAACCTTAGCACTCTCCAGTTGACTCACCAGTTTGTAAAACCTATCAAAGATTTGGGTGATACTCTCATTCTTCCCACTGGTGAAGTTCTCATAGGCTTGTTTAAGAAGATCTCTTTGGTTTCTCTTAGAACTAGCATTCCCAGCAAACCTCTTTTCCAGAGCATTCCAAAGTTCATGAGCATCATCAAATTTCTTGAATTGATGTTGATACTCATTGGGAATTGCAATCTGAAGGATGCTGAGGGCTTTCATCTCAATCATTCTACTTTTCTTTTCAGCATCTGTCTTTGGTGGTGGTTTCTTCTTTGGTTTTCCATTCTCATCCAGTTCAATGGTATTAGTAGGAACAGTTTCAATGATTTGCCAAACATCATAGTCCATTAGTTGGACATGCTGTTTAATTCTTAGTTTCCACATCTCAAAATCAGATGGTTTGAGCATGGGAACACGAATGTTAGACCCTGATCCACTGTTATCAGAAGAACCTCCCGAATCCATTGAAACAAATTGATTTAAAAATAAAAACAGTTTGAAAAATAAAGCAAGGTAAAGCAAAAACCTTCAACTGGTGATCAAAGGAACCTTAATGATAAGGCTCTGATACCACTTGTCAGGATCGGATATATTATATCAAATAACAAGAACTAACTTTTAAATAATAAATCAGAGTAATATAAAAGTTAATCTTTAACTATGATCACAATCAACTAAGAAGTTGCGGAATCACACTTAATTGATTAAAGAAGGTTTTAAGCAAAGATTAATTCAATCAAACAGTAGTTTTATTAACCAACCAGAATGATTACAAAAGCAAACTTCACCCCCAATCTAACTTATTCTGTTAGACGAAGAACACAGACTGTTCTTAGGTTTCAACAAGAAACTTAGAGGCTAAAACACTTTCAGAAAAATAAATAACAATAAGAACAAATGCTTTGAATAATGAGATCAAGTCGTCATCGTCAATTGATCATCTAATGAAGAATATATAGACTCTTGATCCTCCTTGAATTGTTGACAGTTAGGTAATCTTCTATCTTCTGAGATAATCTTGTTAATCTTCAAAGTATTTCGAGATATCTTCTAAGATAGGATTTTCCAAATATAGCTCAACAGAAACTGTTTAATGAACACAACAGTTCTTTATTCTTCTAACAGTCTTCAGCTTCAAGGTCTTCAAACAGTTTTGACTTTGCCAACTAACAGTTCTCAACTGTTTTCATATTTTCAACAAACAGTTTTAAACTGTTTCACCAACCTTTACCAAACAGTTCTCATTTTCATGCTCAATAACTTAGATTATTTCCCAACAGTGTTACATCTTTGAAAACGACATGTTGCAAAACAGAACTATTTACTGCCGCAGCATTGCGCGGGTACACTGCTAGTATGATATATATGGCTGTAGCTTTTAAAATTTTACCAGAACTTGCAAATTTAAATTGTGCAAATTACTTCAAACGTACAATGTGGAAAAGTAAATTGAAGTTTGACAAGTTCAAAATGTATTTAATGTGGCTGTGATTGATTTAGAATCTGATCCAACGGTTAGAAAAAATTACAAATACACTCACCGTCGGTAATATATATATAAAAATTATTATTATTATATTAATTTATTAAGATAATTTACTTTTAAAATTTTCAAAATTAATCTTTAACGAGGTAGTTCTATACCAGCACGGCGGAATTGTAGGATGAACAAAATATAGAAAATAACATTAAATAATAAATATGTAAAATAAAGCATGAAAAAGTTTAAACATTTACAAAAATAATGCGTAACTTGGTTTATGCTAAAATCAATTCTAGTTTTAACCATATGTTGCGTTTAAAATAACCTTTTAAAAAAACTAAGCCCTTTGAAATAAACATTAATATTTATCACCTAAGATAAATATATTAAAATTATAAAATAAAAATAAGTAAGATTAAAAAGTCATAAATTTAATATCTTGTAAAAACAAATTTTATTGGGGACATAAAAAAAAATATCTTATATATCTCATAAAAAAGAAAAAACTTAAAATATATATTGGTTTATTTTGTAGGTAGAAGAAGAAAACAAATAATTATATAAAATTAATTATTATAATATAATAATAAGATCACACAATTGATGTGGGCCTAAGAAAATTTTAGAGGGACTAAAGAGATAATAAATGCAGAGGATATGGTAGGATTCGAACTCAAGGCCTAGGGATTGTGTAACGTCCCAAAGTTCGTAAGTTCCTAGATATGAGTTTATAACATGTAATAAGTTGAAGGGATTGAAATGCCATTTGCTGAAACTTAGAGTCCAGGGGCTGTTTTGCAATTTGCCCAAAGTTTTAGATATATGAAGGCCTTCTTTTGACTTGGTGTAGTCAAAGACCTTCTTTCATATACACACACACGACCCACACGCAACCACAATCTGTAGCTTTGATTTTTGATCAAGAAATCAGAAGTTTGATAGCTTCATTTGGTCCCATAGTGAAGAAATGATTTGATTTGATCAAAAATTTAATCAACTAAAATTATTTTTAAAATCAATTTAGTATGAGTTGATTAAATGCAACAAAAGTGTTGGCAACAATGATTTAGAAATAAGCGCGAAAATACGATTTGACAAAGTTTAAAACCAAACCGCACAATGAACAATCACAAAACCACCTCTACAATGAAAACCACATGATCTATAAAACCACATAAGATTGTAATATTGAATACAATTTGTAAATCCACGTACCCTTGAGTATTAAAAATTGATAACAACAAAAAAATAAAAACTTTAAATGGATGCAATTAAGTCCAGGTCAAAGTAATTCAACATGCTGGTCAACAACTCACAAGAATTAAAGCAAAATGTCACAGACAAAATTAAAGAAAAGTAATTTGTATCTCAATTAATTTGTGTCACAACTCATTCACGCGCCGGTCTAAAAAAACAATTAGTAATATTCAAATGTGGACAGCTCAAACAATGTAGCTGTTCTCAATGTTAAGGTGACCCACACGCTTTCTTTTCTGCAATTCTCGATGTTTAATTAAATGAAAAGAATTAATGTGGGGTAAAACTATTTGGACATGCGAGACAGCTAACTATGAATATTCAACCCACGCGTTTTTCATTCTGACTATGGTGTTTCTCGAGAATTAATGTACTACAGCCACGCAAAACAAAAAGTCATACTATTTAGACCCCTTAATTATCTAACTAGCCTCCCTAATTATTATTTTTTTGGTAAAATTTTGACTGTGGAAGAAGTTTATTTGAGAATCATCCTTAATGTGAGAACCGCGAGAACCAATCTGAGTCGTCTAATTCCCCCTATTTTAATGTCATTGCACACCCATGAAATCCTGACAAACACCTTGCCACACTCTATCCCTCCACGCTCTGAATCCATGAACTTCCCATATCCAATGAACGGCTGAGATTGGTTCTCGCGCTAACAACGATTCTCGAATGAAACTTCCCCTATATATATATATATATATATATATATATATATATATATAGGGGAGGGTTCATGCGAGAACCGTTGTTAGTGCGAGAACCGCGAGAACCAATCTCAGTCGTTCCTTAGATATGGGAAGTATCATGGATGGAGAGCGTGGATAGATAGGGTGTGGCAGGGTGCATGTGAGGAATTCATGGGTGGGCAATGACATTGAAGGAGGGGGAATTAGACGGCTTAGATTGGTTCTCGCGGTTCTCACGCTAACAACGGTTCTCGCATGAACTTTTGTCTATATATAGGCAAAGGTTTAAACGAGAACTGTTTTTCGTACGAGAACCGCGAGAACCAATCTGAGCCGTCCAATTTCTCATCCTTCAATGTCGTTGCCCACCCATAAATTCATCACATGCACCTTGCCACACTTGATCCCCCATGCTTCACATCTATGAATTCCACTTTATCAAATCAACGGCTAAAATTGGTTCTCCAGTTGTCGTACGAAAACATTTCTCGTTTGAACTGTCCCCTATATAGGCAAAGCCGTTCATTTTGTAAGTTGAATTCATGGATGGAGAGCGTGGGGATAGAGTGTGTCAGGATGCATGTGATGAATTCATGGGTGCGTAATGACATTGAAAGAGCGAGAATTGAACGACTGAGATTGAGTCTCCCGTTCTCAATTAATTTAAGGTTCTCATTTGAACCTTTCACTATATATATATATATATATATATATATATATATATATATATATATATATATATATAGAGAGAGAGAGAGAGAGAGAGAGAGAGAGAGAGAGAGAGAGAGAGAGAGAGAGAAAGAGAAAGGTTCATGCGAGAAGTATTTTTATTGTGAGAAGTATTTTAGACCTTACGATTAACTAATTGATTGTTAGGATTGGTTATGGTAATTTTGTAAATAAATCAAAATTAGAGTATACTAATTAAATTGATGGAAGGGTAGAAGAGACATTCTAATAAACTAATCAAATTCTTTTCTAATTAATATGAGTCTCTCTCCTTAAATTCATATATAAAACCCTAATACATCTTCATCTCCCTCACGGCTACCCTTTCAATTTCCGACCCTTATATGCATCCGCATCCGCATACTTCCGGAAAGCCTTCGGTCGCCGCCGTTGGTCACCATTGTTTCTGCATACATCCCGCCACCGACAAAACTATCCTTTAATCGCTGGCCACCACGTTTTCTGCAACACCTCCCGCCGCCGACCCTGACCCCAAACGCCGGTTAGCGGTTCGTTTCTCTCCGCCTCGTTCTCAAGTTTCCGGTCGGTAAACGTAGTTCACCGGTAACCGATCTCTCTCCTCTTCTTCTCTGCTCGCACTTCGAGGACTATCGCCGGTTTTTAGATCGATCTAGGATGTTTTGAGGACTACAGCCACTGACATTTTTTATCCATCGCCATGCATCTTATCAGCACATCCACACCGAATCTCTGACCACCGTCTGCTTGGTTCTTCCCCGGCCGTCTCCCCGTCTCTGAGTCTATAAGATCTGTTTCTTCTTTTGTTTCTTTTTTAATTTTTTTCTTTATGATACCCATTTTTGGTTTTGTTGCTGATTACGACTGTAAATTAACCAATGTACATGGAAAAATTTTCTTACTACAGGTGCCATGACACTATAATTTCTAATATGCATTTCTTTTATATATTTTTTATATCTGATGTTTTTTCCTAGTTGATGTTTATAATTATTCGTGAGTGAATATTTGTTTCTGATTATATTTTTTATTAGTGAATATAGAAACTCTGATTTATGTATTTTTTTAACATATAGGTAGTGTATGTATTGTTCATTCGTGAATATAGAAATACGCATTAATGTTATAATTTGTAATTTTTATGTTCATGGTTGAACATAATTATTAGTTGTTAATTTTTCTAATTATAATATCAAAATTTCAAATTTGTTTATGGCTCATTAATGAACACTGAAAAAAAACTTTTAAAAATTTTGGTTACGCATCTAACATGCTCATTAGTGAACTTCGAACTATATGGTTCGAAGGTTTATTAATGGTTTCGATTATTGGTGGTTGTGGATATGTTCACTAATGAATATTGTATACAAAACGAAAATTTTTGTAAATCGTTGGTTGTTGTACTTATAATAAACTAAAAAGTAAATTTTAAAAAACTAGAAAAATTAATTAGAGAGAGAAAAAATAATTTGAGAGAGGAGAGAGAATATTTTTTGTTTACTAATTTACCCTTTTCATTTAAATAAATTTTTTAATTCTGATTAATGTGAATCACAAGATTAAAACCAATCAATGACTGAAATTTCTTCTCGCACTTCTCGTAAAAAAAAACACTTCTCGCATGAACCCTCCCCGATATATATATATATATATATATATATATATATATATATATATATATATATATATATATCACTACTAAAAAGTTGTCTATTTCCAACTATTTTTTCCCGACGGAAAAACCGTCGGTAATTTCTGACGAGTTTGCCACAATATTGCGATCAAAATAACTTAAAAACTATAATACCATTAGTGATGATTTAGCATCGCTTGAGCTACTGTTTTGTGACGAAACTAATATGTTGTAAATGGTCGCTAAATGTTTTTCCCTATGCGTAGCTAACCTTAATTTTCCATTATTTAATTTCCGTTGGTAAATGGTCTCTAAAATTTCCAACGGTGAGCAACGGCATTTTGTTCGAAAAACAATTAAAATCGTCGGTAAAAAAGGTTGGTAAAATTAGCGACAGTATTTTTTTAACCGAATTATTTGGTCGCTAATTCGTCAGAACTGCTTGTACCGACCATTTTCCAACACGTTTTGTAGTCGGTAACAGACACATTTCTTGTGGTGTGTGTGTGTGTATATATATATATATATATATATATATATAGGAAGAAGTTCATTAAGAACCAATTTTAGTACGATAACCGCAAGAACCAATCTGAGCCGTCCAATTCCACCTCTTTCAATGTCATTGTCAATCCATGAATTCCTCACATACACCTGCCACACTTGATCCCCCCACGCTCTCCATCCATGAATTCCACATATCAAATCAGTTCTCAATGAATTTTGCACTTAAAAATCAGTTCTTTCAATGAATTCCTCGCACTATACAAAGTTCGTTTTGGTGACAACACACTCCATACGAATTTTGCACTTAAAAAGTAGTAATTTTGACTTGAAAGATGTAAGTGCATAATAAAAGAGATTAAGAAACTAAGAAACATGTACCAAAGAGATAGCAATTAAAAGTTCCAAGTAATGTACAATTTAATGAATCATGTAAATTTTATTAAAGCAGTATAGGACTGAATTTAATAAGTATAACTCATGAAAAAGAACGGATAAAACAGAGAGGTTTTATCCGGGGAGGGCGAATCTTTGACACGTGGTCTAACCGGGCTTACACTTCCCTATCCACCCACAAGATGTTAACCTAGTGAAGTTTGAACTCGTAACTTTTTTGAGAACGGGACGCCTTACCTTGGTGGTGGTTAAGATACCCGCCCGAAAATATCAAAAGCGGACTTACTCGTTCTTCAACTTCAACTTTGTAAAAGAAACCCGAAAATATCATTCGTGTATCCGCAGTTAAGGGTCTTTGCTCGGATCAAGAACCGTTCAGGTAAACATGCTATGTCTTGGCTGCAATTGCAAAGCGAGCCTGGTCTAATATTGTTTTTGTGTTTCGGTTATCCTCTTCTTTATAATCTCGATTACCTTCATTTTGGAAGAAATTTCACTGAAAGGATTTTTGTTTATCGTTACATCAATTAGAAGTTAAAACTTTTTAGCACATTCAGTTTATATATTGAATTAAAGGTCTTGTACCACCCCAAGTCTTGTGTGCTCTTAAATGATGCAATCAAAGTTTATGGCCTACCTGTGGAAATTAGTTCTTATACAAGTATACAACCCTATTCATTTAAAGACTAAATATAGACAGACAAATGGTGTTTGAAAGCAACTAAGCAAAAATTTTATGGAGTGTATATATATATATATATATATATATATATATATATATATAGCAAGTGTTAATGTTAATTTATATATACAAGCTAGCAAACACATCCATTTAAAGAAAGGGTGTTGATAGAGACACCCCAATCTATATACCTAGACACCCTAATCTATATCATCTTAATTAAATATTAATCATTGCCAATTAATTACTTATTTCACATCACATTCTACTTTAATTATATCATGATGATTAATATCTTATTTAATTACTTTATCTTTTTTATTCTTTTTCTTATTTATTTTTTTACCATTCTATTTTATTTTTTTACTTATTAAATTTCTTTATTATTCTAATTTTTTAAAAGACACCCTAAATTAATAATTAAAATCTCTTTTTTATCGAGTAATATACTTCTATATCGAAATCATCGGCGAATAGAACGAGTCACAAAAGGACGTGGCAAAAATGTAGCTACATTCTTGCTGTTAGTTATATTTATATTATTATATTCTTTAAATTAATTTTATATAGTTATTTACTTTATTTATAACTTTTAACAGATAATGTTTGATTCAAATATAATTATATATTTGTGATCGTTATTTCTTTATTTATATTTCAATATAAATTTTATCGTAATCCCACAACTATTAAAACAATACATTTTATAATACAAACATTCTACTAAATCTTTATATTCTCTTACTAAATATTTATACTTATAATCTTATTCGCTTAATTGTTATTTATAACTTTTAAGATTTTAAGACGTGATCATTGTCATTTTGCTTTGACATTTCGGTAAACAATGTTCGGCAAGTTTACTTGTTTGAGATTGAAAAGTCTTCCATAGCTATGATTTTTATTTATAAATTTTTCTTTATGTAAACTTTATTTTGGTAATTCATAAATAAATCAGTTGTTTTTATTTAAATGATTAATTTATAGTAGTTATTAGTAAATTAAGATGTAATAAATTACACCCTATTAAATGACCAATTTAACATAAATTTCAAACATACTATAATCATTATGTAACACCCGTGTTTCGACTTAATATACGAATATGTGATTATTCGTTATCGTTAGAAATAAATAAAAGCGAACTATAGTCGGATAAATTATCAGAGTTATTTATTAGTAGTTATTTAAAGAGGATAATAAAAATGACTGTGAGGGTAAAATGTGAATGAAGAAAACACAATATGAGATTGAATACCACTCAAACCACATGACAAATTATGTATATAGGTTAATCATCGCGTAATTACTTCATGATATAATAATAATATTAAATTAATATAAATAAATAATAGTTGGAAATTTGTAAGAGCAAGCGACGTTAATGTAGGTCGTACAAAAAATAAATATACTTTTTCTCTTAATGTAATACAAAAAATAAATTAGATAATAGTATAAAAAATGACATTAATTAATTTATGATTACAAAGATATGGGTGTTTAATAAAGTGGAGTAATTATAATAACATTAATTAATGTATGATTACAATGATATGGGTAATATTAATATATCATAATGACCAATAGAACTTGGTCAAAGCATGAAATAAACACACCTAACCCCTAGACTAGGGTGTCTTGATCCTTAGACTAGGGTGTCTAAACAAAAACCCTTAAAGAAAATGATCAACAGTCACTCCTTTTCCCTTTTCGTTTTCTTCATCATTCTTGCTTCTTCCACTTCTCTAAACAACATTAATAAATGCTCTCCAGCAGAGACTCGTGCTTTGCTTCTCTTTAAAGAAAATATTTCCTCCAAAGAAAACATTTCCTCCATCAATTACTCAGACCTACGCTGCCAATATTTTCTTGGCTCTAGTTATTACCCACTTATGAATAACTGGAACACAAACTCAGATTGTTCATTGTTGTGAGTGGAATGGAGTCACTTGTGACCACTTTACTGGCAATGTTATTGGTCATTTGGTCTCGACCTGAGCTGTGGAATGCTACAAGGTTCCATCCATTCTAACTCCTCCCTCTTTCACCTTCGTCACCTCCGCACACTCAACCTCGCTTTCAATAATTTCATTGGTTCCCGACTTCCACGTGAAATTGGCATGCTTTCTAATACCCTCACATATCTCAACATCTCTAACTGTAGATTTTCTGGCCAAGTCCCTTCAGAAATTTCACTTCTTCGTAAATTGGTTTCTATAGATCTCTCTTATAATATGTATGACTTCAGGCTTAAACATCATGTTTTCATCAATCTCCTTCGAAATTTTACTGTTCTTGAAGAACTTATGCTGGAAGATGTCGATATCACTTCAACTTTACCTGCTTATCTTAACATTTCCTCTTCATTAAGATTTCTAAATCTTCGCTACACTAGCTTGCACGGAAAACTACCTCATTACATTTTCAATCTTTGGTCACTCGAGGAACTCGACTTGTCGGAGAATAGCTTCACAGGGCATATCCCTTCCGAGATCACACTTCTTCCAAAATTGGTTTCACTTAATCTGGGTTGGAATAAGCTTGAAATTCAACCTCATATTTTCCTCCGTTTTCTTCAAAATTCCACGTTGAGATATCTTTCGTTTTCAAATGTGAGTATAAGTTTGGTTTTACCAAAATATCTTAATATCTCTTCATCATTGAAATCACTAAGTCTCATCTCCACTGGTTTGAAAGGGAAATTACCTTATAACATATTCAATCTTCAACACTTAGAAGGACTTGCCTTGTCGGAGAATGATAACCTCACTGGTCCACTACCAAAGGTTAACACGAGCACCAAAATCCCTCTTAGGTGGTTATATCTCTCTGAATGTGGTTTAGTGGGGTCCATTCCCTCTGGGTTGTTTTCTCTAGAACACTTAGAAGACCTTGACCTATCATTGAACAATAACCTTGTTCTACCAAAGCTTAACATGAACACTAAATCCCTCTTAGGTACTTATTTCTCTCAAATTGTGGTTTAATGGGGTATATTCCGTCTTGGTTGTTTTCTCTTCAGTCATTAGAAATGTTACACCTTCACAATAATAAGTTATCTGGCCAGATTGATGTGCTTGATAAAGGATCTGTTCTACATACATTTCGACAACTCACCAACCTCACTTCCCTTTACCTTTCAAATAATAACTTTACAGGTGACTGGGAATTGGATACATTGTTATCAACCCTCACAAAGCTTGATGATCTTGATATCTCACGCAGCGGTTTATCTGTTATTACAAGTGCTGCTAATCGTTATGTCAACAGCGACTTTAGTTCCTTAGGACTGGCCTCTTGCAAGGTGAAAGTGTTCCCGGAGTCCTTACGAGCCATGAAAAATCTTCAATATTTAGATCTATCGGACAACGAAATCCATGGCGACATTCCTGATTGGGCAAGAAAGATAGAAGGAGATAACTTGTTTTTTCTAAATATTTCACATAACTTCATATCACGCTTGCCACACCTTGAATGGAATGGATTAAAATATATGTATTTGCAGTTCAACAAGATTGAAGGACCATTCCCCCTATCGATTTGCAATATGAACCAACTTTCTAATTTGGATATGTCCAATAACGGTTTTGGTGGAGTGATTCCAGAATGCTTTGGAAATATTACATCTTCTCTTAGAACAATAAACCTGAGGAACAATCATTTTCAAGGAACTATTCCAAATTCCTATAATGATTGTCAATTTTTAGAGGGGTTTATTTTAAATGGAAATCAATTGGAAGGAGAGGTTTCAAGTTTTTTGTGCAGATGCCGGAATTTGAAAGTAATTGATCTCGGGAACAACCATTTAAATGGCACATTCCCTCGATGGTTAGGAGATCTTCCGAATCTACAGGTTCTTGTCCTGAAATCAAACAACTTTCATGGTCCCATTATATCATCTTTTTCTAAAGAACTCCCATTTCAAAGTCTGCAAGTTCTCGACTTATCTAATAATAACTTTGTAGGCCAACTTCCTCAAGGGTATTTTCAAAGCTTCAAGGTCATGAAGAACGCGGTGAAAAAAAGCTCAAAACCAGAATATTTGTCCATTGGTGGCAGTTATTACTCTATCATTATCACTGTAAAAGGGATGGTGCAAGATTTTCCTCAGATTTTTGTCCTGTACACAATTATTGATGTATCCTGTAACAGATTTCAAGGGGAGATTCCAAACATCATCGGCACTCTTAACTCCCTGAAAGCGCTCAATTTATCCCATAACAATCTCAAGGGTCGAATCCCATACACTTTTGGTAGTCTCTCAGAGGTTGAATCTTTAGACCTATCTTGGAACCAGCTCATAGGAGAGATCCCTAGAGATCTTGCAAACATCAAGGAGCTTGAAGTCTTAAATCTTTCTCATAATCGTCTCAGCGGACGTATTCTAGAAGGAACACAATTCAACACATTTGATGAAAGCTCATTTGGAGGGAATTTAGGGCTGTGTGGGCTTCCTTTGCCAAAGTGTGAACTTTCGAATTTCCAACCTAAAAATGATGGATATAGTGGTGATGATGATGATGACGAGAGTGGATATGCATGGAAAATGGTGTTGTTGGGTTATGGATGTGGAACCTTAATTGGATTGGTGTTAGGATTTCTCATGTTATCTACTGGAAAACCGAAATGGTTCAATGAAATTTTCAACTCGATAGAGAATATGATCTTGAATAGGAGAAAGAAGTGAAGATGTGTATATATCAGGAAATGAAATTAGTTTCTCAAAAGTACATGTTTCACACTTTTTCTTATTTCACCAAATTATGTATAACAACTTACTCTCTTTTCTTTTCTACTTTTAGACTTTTTGGATGCAGCTGAACCTTTTGGAATAATGAAGTTGTAAAGAACCTTCTTGAATTCTTTGTTTTATTTTGTGTAGTAATATGTTACCATAGAAATACTCTATTATCTAGGAGGCCCTGTTGAAAAGTTTGGAATAGATTTTGGATTGATCTCTTTGGACCAGAAACTGAATTATTAGTTACTACATGTTTCAAATTATATTTTTATAAATCAATTGTTAGTGATAACGTCTAATTTATACATATATTTCATATCCGTTATCCCATATTCATAACCCTTTTATGTAAATAAATTATCATTATACTACCCATACATTTATCAGGAAAATAAATGTTTTTATACTATATACGCTTTTTTCGAAGTGTTTAACAAAAAAGATTTTGGCACAGTGGCAAATGATGTTTTGTTTTATAACGGAGATTCCTAAACCCAAATTCCCTTATTAAATCAGGACTTTGGGCCTTTGCTCTTCTTCCCCCTTTTTTCTCTTAAAAAAAAAAATAAAAAAAAATAATTCTTTCTTAACTTCTATGATCACCGTAAATTGTTTTACCTTCTTTTTACTAAAATCAATGCATCCACGTTTTCTTTTGTTTTTAATTTTATGCCTATCACAGTTTTATTGATTTAAGTTTTCACTAACACTTTTTTCTCAATTTATATGTTAATAATAATAATAATAATAATAATAATAATAATAATAATAATAATAATAATAATAATAATAATAATAATACTAAAAATAATAATCGTAATAATGATAATAATCATAGTAGTAGTAGTAGTAGTATTAATAATAATAATAATAATAATAATAATAATAATAATAATAATAATAATAATAATAATAATAAATAAATAAAAATTATATCAAACACCAATACTTCTTACTAAAAATGTAATTTTTATGAAATACTTTAAAAAATTAGTACTAGCTCTACCAATTAAAAGGTCACGAGAATTTTATATACCAGCAATGTGTATATCTACTTAACAGTAAATTGCTTTAAAAATAAGTTTCACGGTAAAATTAAAAATACAACTTAAACTCAGAAAGTTAGATCATTCGAAGTAGTATTTATGCGTTAAATTAAAATAAGTTTGAAACTTCACGATTTAAACCATTTAAAATGAATAATTTACGGGTTAAAGTGTTAAACATTAGGAATTAAGTCATTTTTATCATTTTCTTATATATTTCATAAAGATTAACTACGAAGTAGAAAAGTATATTAGTATTGCTCCCTTTTTTAAGTCTGTCACAAAAAACTCTACTATACATCTTACTTTACATCATTTACTCTTATTTTATTTAATTTTTTGTGATTTTATGTAAACAATATTTGTTGTCTTATCTATACGGTTTGATAACTATTTTGAAAACTTTGACAGAGAAATAAAAACAATATTTAATTACTGTTGTAATCACCTATCATAAGTCATCCTAGAATAATTGTATTAGTTATTTGTTATAATTTTACTTTATATGATTCTTAAATTAGTTTTCAATAATGAATTAAAAATTTTAAATTCGGCATAAATATAAATTTTAGCACTCAAAAGTCAATTTTTTATTTATGAGATTTGTTCCATATGTTGTTTCTCTTTATTGATGCTAACATTGTCTCCCAAGTTTGTGACCTCAACCTAATTCGATATATTATTGTGAGAATAAAAATCTATGTCTATATATAAAACCCACCGCAACGCGTGGGCGACGAAATTCTAGTTATATCTTAAATTTGCATACATTAGGTAGCGATGAGTTTGGATAGATTGGAACGAAAACAGGCGAAAAACAAAATTAAATGATGATTTTTAATGAAGCATGGCCACGCTCCTTAAAAGAGCACACGTGTGCCAAACAAATCCAAGGCCCAATAGCACACGCATGCTAGGGTGCACATGCATTATGCTTTAGTGCAAAAGCATGGTCGTGCCTTGTTAAGCGCACGCTTGTATGTCGGCAATTTAAAGCCTATTTGATCACAATTAAGACGTACTTTTTTAAACAAATTGATTCTACCTATTAGGGGTTGATCTAGGGCTGCTTCCAGAGCATCCTAGGTTTGGTTTTGAAGATATTGAAGATGGAGAAGCCTCGAGAACCAAAATCATTCGTCTCGGCTAATCCGGTTACGCCTTTTCTACTCCGGTCGGTACCCGAATCACTATCTATCTTGGATGCTTAATTATATTAGATTTATATTATTATTTCCCAGATCCATTAGGGTGTATTTGAGTATTCTTTATAGATTCTTAGTCGAGGAAGATCCAGCTTAAATCAGCCATCCGGTTGCGATTTCCATTTGTATGAGTTGTAGACGAGTAGCCAAATGTCTACGGATTCAATTGGTTGAATAATGTTTATTCCTTTAGTTGATTAACTAGGTTTCAAGCCCGTGTAAACACGGGCTAGCATTGATAACCTTCGACACATGGATCGCAAAAATACATGATGTTATCTGGTTTTTTGTCTTCCATAGTTTTAGCGTTGAGTGATATGAGAAGCATAAAGATTCTGATTTCTATCCATAGATAAGATGATGTGATGATTTAGAAGCAAAATTTTATTTAATAACCGTTTAGGTGCTGACAACAATGGTTTCAAGATGGTTAGAATTTCCAGATGTTATTCTAACCAAAGAACATAAAAAAAGATCGTTGTTGTCTGCAATAGTAGAATTTACATAAACTTTATAGTTTTAGCTACTTATGAAAATCATAGAAAAAAAAACCAACACACATCAG
Organism: Pulicaria dysenterica; assembly: GCA_947179395.2. Lineage (NCBI taxonomy): Eukaryota > Viridiplantae > Streptophyta > Magnoliopsida > Asterales > Asteraceae > Pulicaria > Pulicaria dysenterica. Next base: position 42,449,084 of record OX359291.1, read on the forward strand.
CCGGGAAAATATTAGGTTTTATTACCATCTTGCTTGTTAGAAATACAAGTCTCAATTGTGCTTCTTGTTGGAAACACTTCACTTGCGAGGAACAATTCTTAGATATCTTGCTTGATTTTTGACAGGCATGGAGGCAATTTTCTCTCAAACAGCCCGTGTTTGACTTCATCTTCATCTTTAGTGATGACATTTATTCTGTACTTGTTATATATATCACGATATTGACTCAAAACATCAATTAGCAATCAAATTCCCCAAATTGTCTATGTTTAGCCAAAAGAAAAGAAATAATAGATTAGTTTAATTGCCTACTGCCTCTAAAAAAAGAACGTGCTGCACTACTGTTATATAATCACAAAAAAGTTGAACAAACACCAACCAAAATGGTTACAGATTTCTACATAAAACTGCTCCTAATCATAAGGTAAATTCCCATACGGACAACCATTTAAGTAATTCCGTTTATATCCATCAATTATAAACAGCAAAGAAGAAGCTAACTACCCCAGAATTAACGCTGTGTTCCCAAGTTGAAATTAGGGGAGAAAAGAAAAGATTTAGGAAGGAAAATAAATATCAGTTGTGTTCCCAAGTTTTATAGGGGAGAAAAGAAAAGATTTTGGAAGGAAAATTCTTTTTTATTTTCTTTCGGGATTTTCCTCCCAAAGTAGGGAATATTTTGGAAGGAAACAAAATAACACTTCAATTTTTACTTCTCTAATTTTCTTTCGAACTTGGGAATATGTAATAACAAAAACATTTCCCTTCCTCTTCATTTCTCTTCTCTCGCTAATTTTCTTTCCTTTCATTTTCTTTCCACGTGTAACTGTGGAACACAGCGTAAGTTCTCTTTCACAAATCATGGTTAGGTAGAATGCACTATACATACTACACATTACAGATACTCATTAATCATTGACGAGAAAGAAAAGCTTTTAAACACAAAATCAAACACATAAACCAAAAGAACTAAGCAGAAAAGAAGATTGCCTCACACGATGAGCACCAAAGTGAACCTTGTGGCCTATACTGCACAAGTATTCATATATGTAAATATATATTGGTTTAAGCTTTTAATCTACCGCTTCTCCCGTCTCTCCTAGGTGTCCGACTCGAGTTTAACCTTCTAAATGACGAAGAGCCTCGAGGCGTTGATTTACCGGATAATACGAACTTTAAAACCAGGCGTGATGATTGTTTCCGTGGGTTTCTTTGCACATCAATTCGATTATATTCATCCATATCCCCTTTCATTTTGTTTCAAGCAACATATGATCATAACACATTATTCCTTTTGACTATGAGGGCATACATCCAACCGAATACCCATTACCACTGAGTTGCATCCTACACATGAATTTACATTATTTGAGAATGAAAATTACTAATTAGTTAGGGTACATTTGCTGCAGATTCAAATCTACTAAAGATCAGCAGGCTTTCTCTCGGCTATCAATAAATTGGGGATACAATATCCCTTATTGCTGCTGATATAACATTGTATTTTGAGATATTTTCTTGTCTAGTAAATAAGCCATATCCATCCACTCATTGGAAGTGTGGATGTGCTTGCCATCCAACTTAGTAATCAAGTCACCAGGAGTTAGGTAACCATACAAAGGCGATTTAACAGAAACATCCAAAACTTGTCATAACAGGACATCAAATTGTTAAATAAGTGAAAAATGAGAGGACCGTTTATTAAGAATAGGCATAAATTATTAACATGAGGTTTTCACCATGCGAGTAAAAGTGGATATATGATAAAAGGTAGCAAGAATACAGTCAACGCACAAACTACGCACAATTGGAAAAGTGGAGTTTCAATTAATAAAATACTTTCTCCAATGCTTCAGATGGTGAAAACTATAAAACTGTGTAATCAGATAACCATCGTAAGTTCATTCCTTAGAAAAATAGGGTACAAAGGATAAATATATATATATATATATATATATATATATATACTAAACAACTATGACCTATTTACATAATAAGTCCCTATACTATACAAAGGAATTAATTCACAACTCTAACACTCCCCCTCAAGCTGGAGCGTATAGATCATAAGCACCAAGCTTGCTATATATATATATATATATATATATCCTCAACCCGTGGGCCTCTTAGGGCTTTTGTAAATCTGTCAGCCAATTGATTATTTGAGTTAACAAACTCTGTTACAATGACACCCTGAAGAAGTTTGTCTCTAATAAAATGACAATCAATCTCAATGTGTTTAGTTCTCTCATGCTGGATTGGAAAAGATATGAAGGGCAGCTTGATTATCGCTAACAAGTTTCATCTGAGGCACTGGACAAAACCGAAGTTCTTCAAGGAGTTGTTTGATCCAGAGGAGTTCACACGTTGCATTCACCATGGCACGATACTCTGCTTCTGCACTTGACCTTGCAACTACTGTTTGTTTCTTACTCTTCCAGGAAACTAGGTTACCAACAAATTGAACACAGTATCTAGAGGTTGAGCATCTGCTAAATGGACATCCTCCATAATTTGCATCTGTATAACAAGTTACCTCTGTGTTTCCTTTGTTCTCATATAGTATGTCTTTCCTCGGAGCTCCTTTGATATACTTTAAGATCTGAAGAGCTGCTTCCTCTAAGAAATTGACTCACTATACTTACGGCAAATGAAATGTCTGGTCATGTTACAGTAAGATAGTTAAGTCGACCAACTAGTCTCCGATACTTTCCTTGATTAACTAATATCTCCCCCTGACTGGGAAGAAGTTTAACATTAGGATCCATTGGAGATTCTACTGGTTTGCAATCAGTTAGATGAGCTTCCTCTAAGATGTCGAGTGCATACTTTCTCTGAAATATGAAAATTCCTTCTTTCAATTTTGCAACTTCAATACCCATAAAGTATCTAAGTTGGACCATATCTTTTGTTTGGAAGTTTCTGAACAAGTGGTCTTTCAGTTGATGAATTACTTCATGATCATTTCATCTGATTACAATGTCATCAACATATACAACCAAATAGATGCATCTTGCCTCTGTAATACGATAAAACATGGAGTGGTCAGCCTCACTTTGATGCATTCCAAATTCTTTCACCACAGCACTGAACCTTCCAAACCAAGCCCTGGGAGATTGTTTAAGCCCATAAATTGACTTTCTCAACTTACAAACGAGTCCAGACTCCCCCTGAGTAACAAACCCAGGTGGTTGCTTCATATAGACTTCCTCTTGTAAATCACCAAGGAGAAAGGCATTCTTAATATCAAGCTGATGAAGGGACCAAGAGCGCATGGCAACAATGGAAAGGAGAAGGCGAATTGTGGTCATTTTAGTAACTGGGGAGAAAGTATCAGTGTAATCTAGGCCAAACCTCTGTGTATAACCCTTAGCAACGAGTCGAGCTTTGAGCCGATCAAGTTTGCCATCAGGGCCCACCTTTGGTGTAAATATCCATCGACAACCTGTTGGGTTTCAGTGGCCATCAAACCCGCACAGCGGAAGCATAAATAAACATAATTTGGGGTTTAAACCATGATGCCATCAAGACCCTAAGTTGAAAAGTCTATACACAAAGTAATGTAACCATAATAAGGAGATGAGAATATGAAATATACCCTTCTCTAGCTGATTATGGAATGAACTTGAAGTTACTAAGGGTGTAACTCTCTATTGCAAGTCCACACCAAGTATACTTGATCCACAAATGCTAGTATGCCAACTTGTGATCTTCAAAGCCTTGAAATCACTTATGAAACAACTCACAATATCCAGAACCACTTAAGAACTCTTATGATTTCTAGATTAAACTCACAAGAACAAGTAGAGAGTAAGAGAAAAATTTCTATGTGTGGTATTCTTGGTTCCCAACAAATGAGACCACCCCATGGACTTTTATGTACCTACTTATCTGCCATACCAGGAAAATAAGTCGTCCATGCAGCCCCCAAGGTGCCTCAATTATTCCACACTTTGAGCCTTGTGCAGAAAATGACAAAGCATTAACTGCAGTCTTTCCACACTATTGTGTTTCTCTCGTTTGTGTTGTATGCTGTCCGGATCATCCCTTGGTGTGTGACCCAGTAGGCTCGTGTATGATCAGTAGTATTACTAATATAGATGTGTCAGTGGGCATACTCCAATAGACTCCCACTTGAACATGACACAACATATTGATAAGTAACACAGACAGAGAGCGGCCTCTAGCAAGGCATCTCTGCCCCCAAGTCAACACGAGTTATGTCATTCCAAGACAAGTACCAAATCACAACCCTATAGGTTTGATATGACCCTATTGATAAGTGATCCATCATCCTTTGATTCGCGATATCCGTGTGAACACTAGACATGGTTAAATGTCAATCTCCAGATCATTCACGATTATCTTTCTCGATCTCGATTGATGGTGACCCAAAATCTTGTTGCAATAATTCAATTACTATTGCAACTCGAGCATGGCCATGCATTTTACGTCAGCTCTCAATCATCGAGGGGCCCATGGATATCTCTCTAAAACTAGAGGAACCAATCCCTTTGACTACATTGTTCCGCTACATACACGATACTTTACCTAAAGACTCCCTTTATAACAGCCAGTTACGAACTGCGTTTGAAAGCAATCAAGGCAAAGCAAATCAATCTTTGGAACACTTGTATCTCCAATCTAAGGACGAAATGATATTATCATCCTGACTTACTCGTGACAGAAACCATGAAGTAAGTTCAGGTGTAGGTCGTCCAGTCACTTGACATAGTCAAGTACAGGCGAAGTGTTGCGTCTCTTTTATCTAATCCATTATTAGATAGCGACCAATCACTTCCCTCAGCCTTAATTCAAACTTCCTCCCCATGAAGAATGACCGACTGTGGACTTTTAGAATGGATAAGCATTCTGGGAAGTATTAAACACGCTAAGATGGAACACAGTAAGGATTCATAAAATATTCGCCCTAGGCGTATCATTAAATCATATTTAATAATCAATATAGCATGAAATTCAATACTGCTTAACGTTCCCATAATATAAGTACATATCAAACATTAACCAAAATTACACCTAAACCAAATCACTAGCAAATCTTACACCTATCAATCAAGTGTGAGAATCATGTACAGCTTGTGACAACGGTTTAGTGAATGGGTCGGCCAAATTTCCTTCCAATGCTACTCTGGTGATGGAAGTATCACCACTCTAAATTACAGCTCTGATGAAGTGGTATTTCCGAGGAATGTGCCTCGTTCTCTTATGAGCCCTTGGTACCTTAGCCAATGTAACCGCACAGCGGAAGCATAAAAAAATATAATTTGGGGTTTAAACCATGATACCATCAAGACCATAAGTGGAAAAGTCTCTACACAAAGTATTGCAACCACAATAAGGAGATGAGAATATGAAATATACCCTTCTCCAGCTGATGATGGAATGAACTTGAAGTTACTAACGGTGTAACTCTCTATTGCAAGTCCACACCAAGAATACTTGATCCACAAATGCTAGTATGCCAAATTGTGATCTTCAAAGCCTTGAAATCACTTATGGAACAACTCACAATATCCAAAACCACTTAAGAACTCTTATGGTTGGATTAAACTCACAAGAACAAGTAGAGAGTAAGAGAAAAATGTCTATGCGTGGTATTCTTGGTTCCCAACAAATGAGACCACCCCATGGACTTTTATGTACCTACTCATCTGCCATACCAGGCAAATAATTCGTCGATGCAGCCTTTAAGGTGCCTCAATTATTCTACACTTTGAGCCTTGTGCAGAAAATAACAAAGCATTAACTGCAGTCTGTCAGACAGGCCTTGCAACCGCAAGCAATAACCCTTGCGGCCGTAAGGATCTTTTCCACACTATTGTGTTTCTCTCATTTGCGTTGTGTGCTGTCAGGATCAATCCTTGGCGTGTGACCCTATAGGATCGTGTATCATAAGTAGCATTACTAATATAGATGTATCAGTGGGCATACTCCAACACAACCAACTTTAGTTTTACCCGGAGGTAAAGGAACTAGTTCCCATGTTCCATTGGTATGTAAAGCAGACATTTCATCCAACATTGCCGTCTTCCATCCTGGATGAGATAAAGTCTCGTCCACCGTTTTAGGGATAGATACAGAATCAAGGCTTGCAACATAGGCGGAGAAAGTAGATTATAACCGATCATAGGTAACACAGTTGTATATAGGATAAGGGTTAACAGTAGAGCGTTTACCTTTCCAATGGGCAATTGGTTGAGTATCCTGAACAGAACCATGAGTAGGTGAATGAGTAGAGGAAGGAGATGAGTCAGAGGGAACTGCTGCAGGAGTGGGGCCAGTAGGAGAATCATTGGTATTGTGTGGGGTAGGCTCAGGTGGGATTTCAGGAGGGATGACATAAACAGGAACTGGGAGAACCTCATTAACCTTAGTAGATAGAGGAGAGTCCTGAGAATAATAGAGATCATGATCAAAGAATGTAACATCTGCGCCATAAAGTATTTGTGTAGGGTAGGAGAATAACACTTATAACCTTTTTGGAGACGAGAATACCCTAAGAAGACATATTGACAGTCTTAGGGGAGAGTTTGTCTCTACCAGGTTCTAAGAGGTGAACAAAACAGACAGAGCGAAAGGGATGCAAAGGAAGGTGATATGATGGTTGGTTGGGATACATAATAGAAAAATAAGTTTTGTTCTGTAAAACTGATGACGGCATTCTGTTGATTAGATAACAGGCTGTCATGGCCGCATCAGCCCAAAAATTGTATGGGAGATTACTGTGTAATAACAAAGTCGGGTGGTTTCAATCAGCTATGCCATTTTGCTGTGGGGTATGAGGACATGAGGATTCATGTAGCATTGCCCTTAGAGGTCATAAATTCCTTAAATGGCTGAGAGAAATATTCAAGAGCATTATCACTTCGGAGAACACGAATGGATTTGCCAAATTGGGTGTGTATCTCATTATAAAATTGTTTAAATATAGCAAACAATTCAGTATGATTTTTTATTAAAAATATCCATGTAGAATGAGAATAATCGTCAATAAAAGTAACAAAATACTTGAAACCCAAATTTGAACAGACTCGACTAGGACCCCTGTTGGGAAAATGATCTCATCAATTTAGATTTGATGAGACAAAGTTAAGTTTGTAAGATGAGTTCTACATATAACTTAAACAGAATTATGAAAGCTTAGTCGGACTGAACACTTATAGTGATTCGGACTGAGTATAAGCTAAGTATAAGCTGAGCATATGTTCGACCAGTTTATACTATACCTTAGTTAGATTATTAATGTGCTTGATAATCTGTGTATGTCACATAAGGTATATATCGAGTATTCAGCTTGATGTGTTTCAAGCTGAGAGACTCAGCTCAAAAGCAGAGTCAGCTCGACAGAGTTACTAAATATGTTTTAGTTAACTCTTTGGACTTCTAAGGATGAGTTAATATTTATACATGTTTGTTCATGTTTGTTTTCGAGTGTGTTCTCGAAGAACTCAGCTTGATGAGTTTCAAGCTGAGTAACTCAGCCTGACTAAAGAAGTCAGTTTAAAGATAATTTAAATTTGTTTTAAATTCATCTTTATATCTCTCTATATCTACGGAAAGGATAAGAAGACTTTAGAATCAAGATTGAAGATTGAAGACTCAAGATAAGAAGATTCAAGATTCAAGATTCCGAGTTATCCGATAGTTAGTTAGCAAATTAGGTTTAGTCCAGTTTGTTAGGAACCGTAGCAACAGGATTATAAATACTTATCTCCTGATAAGTTTAGAGGTACGACTTAGATAAGAAAACAACTAAGTGTTGCAGAGCCAAACCTCACCTCACCGTATGTGTTACAATTCTTGAATCATTGTTTGTAAGTTCAACGTGATCAAGAAACTCACAGATTTCCAGATCATTCGTGTGTTCGAATTGTCACATCGGTTGTGATATTGGTAAGTAATCATTACTTGATTCAATCTGTGAAAATCCTGTTTAGAGAGTCGTCAGTATCTATAATCATAAGTTGATTATAGATAGCTAAGTTTGAGAGATTGAGAGATTTATATTAGGTGATTATATATCAAGAGTTGCTTACTTGATAATGACTGTAATCATCTTCTTATTCAAAGCATTGTAATCATCTTCATATTAATAAAAGAATTCGACTAGTTGTGGTTTGATTTACTATGTGTAACACTTTTATTTGATTTGTTCAACTTCCGCAGAAAGTGTATTCAACCCCCTTTCTACACACCTGTTGCTTGTTGTTATTCTCACCAAGGGACCAACAACTGGTATCAGAGTAGGCTGAACGATTTCATAAGTTGAAAGTTCAAGATTCTGAGAAAGTTCACAATGTCTACAAGAAACAATCCTTCAAACTTTCCACAGATGTCTGCCAAAGGCTGTCCCATATTTGATGGATCTGACTATCCTATGTGGAAGTTCAGAGCCATGCTATTCCTCAAGTCCATTGACATTCGTATGTTCGATGTCATTAAAAAAGGACCTATCATCCCCAAGATTCCTGCTACTATTAGTGATACGTCTCCTGGAAAAACTGAAAAGGAAACAAGAAAGTCTATTGCATCCTGGACTGATGAAGATTGGAAACTCTTCAATCTGGATGACAAGGCAAAAAGTGTTCTGGCAAATGCCCTGACAAATGAAATCTTGCGCACTGTGACTGGGTGTCAATCAGCAAAAGATATTTGGGACACACTGAGTGTTACTTATGAGGGCACGGATCTGGTCAAGCAGCATAAGAGAAGTCATTTGAATAGATCTTATGAAAACTTCTTTTCGAAGAAGAATGAAACCTTGTCAGATTTGTTCACAAGGTTTCACTACTTGATAAATGACCTACTAAGTGTGGGTGTAAAGAAAGATGACGCTGAACTTGTGCTGAAATTTCTGGATATGTTACCAGAAAGGTTTAACGATGTAACTACAACACTGAGGGCTGGAGGAACACTGCATGTGTACAACCTACAGTCCATTTATGGGTTCTTGCTAAATCATGAACAGATCACTGAACACAAGAGAACTTCTCAACAACAACTCAAGGAGTCTTTGGATAAGAATGAAGTTGCATTGGTTGCACAGAAAAAGAAGAAAAGTTCGAAGACACTGGTTGTTAAATCTGAGACTGAGTCAGAATCTCAAGCTGACCACTCAGACTCAGACTCAAGTGATACTGATGATGTTCAGAATATCACCGAGCAAATGGCAATGTTAGCCAGATGTTTGAGAAGAGCTCAAAGGGGAAGAGGAAGATCTGACAGGGGTAAAGGGAAGAGTTCCTTTGATCCCAAGAATGCTGTGTGCTTCAACTGTCAGAAGAAGGGACATATGCAGATCAAAGAAGGTGGAATCAACTTCAGTTGTTGATAAGAATGCTTACAGAGCTGATAAATACAAGAAGAAATATACTCAGCTCAAGAAAGGAAAGCCAGAAAACAAACCCAGTGCAAAAGGACTGTATGCTGAAACCTGGGATACCGAATCATCTACCTCAGATGATGATGTATGTCTGATGGCTCAAGAAGATGAAGAGTTGGAGATATATGAGGTTGATTATGGTTTGTCCGAGTCAACTTTTAAAGCTGACATGAAGGAAGCTGAGGAAAACAGCAAGCTTAGTGACTGGGATCCTGCTTCCATGTATAAGGTTAGTAATTTCAACTCTCATACTGATGAGGAAAAGGGTCTTGCTTTTGATTATCTGCTGAATGATTTCAAGACCATCCTTAAGTCTCAAAATGACCTCAAAGATGAGATAACTAAACTCAAGAATGAGATTAAGGAAAATAAGTCTCTCATTGATGTTGGTAAGAAAGCACAATGTGATCTTAAATGTCAAAGACACATTAATAAACTTCTAAGTGAAGAACTTCAGGAAGCTAAAGACAAAGCTGACCAACTTCAAAAGGTCACTGAGTCTTGGTGTAAGTCATCAAAGCTTGCTGAAAAGTGCATAAACCAACAGATACCTAAACAGGTAAAGGCTGTACTTGGAGGTGACTATCAAACATTAGCTTATGTAGCTGATGATGAGATAGCTAGTACAGACTCTGAGGAGGATAGAGAACTGATTGAGTCTCAGAAGTCAGCCTCAGAGAACAAACATGGTTAGAACCTGAAATACAATATGTTTGTAAAGGCAAAAGGTTATGACAATGAGTGCTCAACATCAAAACAGCATGGTAAGTCTGTGCTGGACAGACTAGGCACTCAGTCTGTTCAAAGAACTTTGGTCATAGAAAGGCTTAATCCAAATCCTTTCAAAAGACAAAATTCTCTTTCTGGCTCGGAAAGATGTTACAAGAACAGAAAGACCACTGTAAGTCAGAGGTCAAAACACGACAATGGTAAGTCCAAAGTTGTGGATCTTGGTAAGTCCAAGAAAATCTACAGTGGTAAGTCCAAACCTGTTGAAACTGGTGAGTCCAGCAGTCATGACAAAGGTAAGTCCAGAGTCATGGAAAAGAAGATTGTTAGTCAATCTTCTCATCAAAAGGATAACAAACAGAGATCTGACAAAGGTAAGTCCAAAGTCAGTGATCACCAGGTGAATCAACTTGCTAAGAAAGTTGAAAAGTTATCCACAACATATAATCCTAAAACTGAGAGTAAGTTCTCACAAGGATTATTGGACACTCTACCTCCTGTAATCATTGGAAGAAGGAGATGCTACAAGTGCAGAAGTAGAGGTCATGAGGCTAAGGACTGTGATGCAGAAATCTCAAGGCCTGAACAAGAACAAGCTGATCAGCCTACACAAGACTCAGCTCCTGCTCAAGCTGAACAGTCAGTTCAACCAGATGGAGATGCTAAGTGCTCCTCATCTGAACCCACCAAGAAGTGGGTTCCTAAACAAAACGAATGTGTTTAGTTTTCATATCATGTGCAGGATTTAAGTAAATGGTACTTGGATAGTGGATGCTCAAGGCACATGACTGGGTGGAAAGGACTTCTTAGTGATTTCCAAGAAGATGAAGGTCCTAAAGTAACATTTAGAGACAACTCACATGGAAGAACTAAAGGCTATGGAAAGATGAAAGCTGACAAAGTTACATTCCAGAGAGTTGCCTATGTCAAAGGTCTCAAACACAACCTGATTAGTATCAGTCAATTGTGTGATGAAGATAATGTTGTTACTTTTAGGAAGAAAGCAGAAACAATCTATAATGCTAACGGAAAGCCTGTATTAATAGCTAAAAGAGAAAGAGATGTGTATCTACTTGATCTTAATTCTGCTGATCCCTATAATGAAACCTGCTTGTATTCCCATTCTGTTCCTAAGCTGAGTTGGTTATGGCATAAACGTTTATCTCATCTAAACTTTAAAAATATAAATATGCTGTCCAATAAAGAGTTAGTCTCTGGATTACCAAAGATCACATTTGTCAAAGACAAATTGTGCTCAGCTTGTGAACAAGGGAAACACCATAAAGGGTCCTTTAAATCAAAGTAAAATTTTTCAATAACAGACCCATTGCATATGTTGCATATGGACTTGTTTGGACCCATAAGTACTCCAAGCCTAAGTGGCAAGAAGTACACACTGGTGATAGTAGATGAGTTCTCAAGATTTACCTGGGTAATATACCTTAAAGCCAAAAGTGAGGTTGCCCTGGAGATAATCAGTTTTATCAAACAGGAAGAGTTGCAGAAAGGTTTGTCTGTAAAGCAACTAAGAAGTGATCATGGGACTGAGTTCAGGAACTCTACCCTTGAAAGCTTCTGTGAACAAAAGGGAATATTACAAAATTTCTCATCTGTCAGAACTCCACAACAGAATGGAGTTGCTGAAAGGAGAAATAGAACCCTAATTGAGGCTGCTAGAACAATGCTATGTGAGGCAGGATTGAAACTCTATTTTTGGGATGAAGCTGTTAGTACAGCCTGCTATACTCAAAATAGATCAATCAATGTCAAAAGACATGGAAAGACATCTTATGAGATGTATAAGTCTAGAAAGCCCAATATAGGTTACTTCCATATCTTTGGTTCAAAATGCTATGTGCTGAATCAAAGAGATCAGCTCCATAAGTTGGAACCTAAAGCTGATCTTGGAATATTCGTTGGTTATTCCTCAATCTCCAAGTCTTATAGAATATATAATACAAGGAGAAAGGCCATAGATGAATCAATTCATGTCTCTTTTGATGAAGACTGTTTTGGTCAAGCTGATAAGAGTCAAGCTGACTTGGTCAGTCTGAGTGAGCTTGAAAGGCCTAAGGAAACCAACTTATCAAATCCTATGTATGTCATAGGAGATGATAGTGATGATGATGTGTGTTCATCAAAGAAATCATCACAAACTCCAAGGGATTCTCAAGCTGAGAAGGATGATGAGTTCATCAACCCCTTTGGAGCTGAAGTCACTCAGTCTGAGAATCTTAGTGATCATCAGTTTGTTGACAATGCTGCTGAGACTGAGGAGATAAGTTCACCTCAGGAATCCCAACATCACTCAGATTCTGAACCAGACTCTCCAACTACAACATTCAAATTCCTCAAAGATCATCCTCAAGATCAAATTATTGGAAATGTCCAAGAAAAGGTCATGACCAGATCCAAGGCTACAGCTAATTACGCTGCACACTTTGGTTTCCTATCTCAAATGGAACCAAAGAAAACTAAAGAAGCCTTAGAGGATGAGGATTGGATTGAAGCTATGCAAGAGGAACTAAATGAGTTTGAGAGAAATAAGGTCTGGAACCTTGTCCCTGCCCCCAAAGATCATTCAATTATAGGCACTAAGTGGGTCTATAGAAATAAAATGGACAAGGATGGAGTGATAGTGATGAACAAAGCCAGGCTGGTAGCACAAGGGTATAATCAAGAGGAAGGAATCGATTATGATGAGACCTTTGCCCCTGTTGCTAGAATTGAAGCCATAAGGCTGTTCCTAGCTTATGCAGCATATATAGACTTCAAAGTCTATCAAATGGATGTGAAGAGTGCTTTCCTAAATGGAAAACTTCAGGAGGAAGTCTATGTGAAACAACCTCCTGGCTTTGTAAGTTCAAAGTTTCCACATCATGTCTATAAGTTGGACAAGGCTTTGTATGGTCTTAAACAAGCTCCAAGAGCTTGGTATGATACTCTGTCCACTAATCTACTATCAATGGACTTCACCAGAGGTGGTATAGATAAGACACTCTTTATTAAAAAGAGTGAAGGATATGTGATTCTTGTACAAATCTATGTGGATGACATTATCTTTGGTTCTACCAATGAATCTCTGTGTGAGTGGTTTTCTAAAATAATGTCACAAAAGTACAAGATGAGCAAGATGGGTGAGATGACATACTTCATAGGCTTACAAATTCAACAGAAGCCTGATGGAATATTCATCAATCAAAGCAAGTATGTTCTTGATTTGATAAAGAAATATGGTTTTGATTCAAGTTCAACCATGAAAACACCCATGTCACCAGCTGTCAAGCTGAGTAAAGACTCAGATGGAAAGTCTGTATGTCAGTCTACCTATAGAGGAATGATAGGTTCATTGCTCTATTTGACAGCTAGTAGACCTGATATTATTTTGCTACATGTGTTTGTGCAAGATATTAGGCAGATCCTAAAGAATCACATATTCAAGCTGGAAAAGGATCTTTAGGTACCTTAAAGGTACACCAAATCTAGGTCTTTGGTATCCAAAGGACTCTGGATTTGAGTTAGTTGGTTTTTCAGATGCTGACTATGCTGGGTGCAAGTTAGATAGAAAATCAGCTACTGGAGGATGTGAAATGCTTGGAGGGAAGTTAGTCAGCTGGACTAGTAAGAAACAGAACTCAGTGGCTAATTCAACTACTGAAGCTGAATATGTTACAGCAGGTAGCTGTTGTGCTCAAATCCTATGGATGTAGCATCAGCTTCGAGACTTTGGCATGAGTTTCAAGAAAACTCCTATCTTCTGTGATAACCAAAGCGCTATAGCCATCACTTACAATCCAGTCTTCCACTCAAGAACCAAGCACATTGAAATTAGACATCACTTCATCAGGGACATCGTGGAAAAAGGTAAAGTTGACATTAAATTTATTTCCACTGATGACCAAATAGCAGATATCTTTACTAAACCACTTGATGAGAAGACATTTATGTATCTGCTAAGTAACTTGGGTATGCTCAACCCCTAGATAAGTATCTAGAATCCGAGTTTTCAGTTTGACAAAGACTAAGTGTCTTAAGCTGAGTGCACAGTTTATGAATAAGTTTTCATAAACTGAATCTTATCAAGCTGAACAATGAGTTCTTCTGTTTGGCGAGTTCCAAACACACTTCAACTACTTAGTGTAGTTATGATACAATTTGAGTCAGTCTCAAACATAAATGACTAAGTGTCACTGAGTCTGAGCTATGTGCTTAACTCAGACTGTGTGATTGGTTTACACGTTTGGTTGGTTCCAAACATTCTTTAAGTACTCAGTGTGGTTCAAAGGTTTGTTTGAGTCAGTATCAGAAGAAACTGACTTAGTGTCATTGCCCATGAGCTGTGTGCTCTACTCAAACTGAGTTTCAAACTCAAGCTGAGTGTATATCACAAGCTGAGTGCTTGAATAAAGCTGAGTGCTTGAATCAAGCTGAGTGCTTGAGTTAAACTGAGTAATAAGTTTACTCGGCTTGGTGTGTCCAACATCATGAATAATTACTCAGTGTTATTATTTCATGATTACTGCGTATTTGAGTTAGTCTCAAATCGCGTATTATACTAACTTGTGTATAAGTATAATACATCAGTGTATATAATCTTATTGTAAGTCAATATTGTTATATTACATTAGTATCTGTTGAAAGATGATAAGTTCTACCCGTTTACTGTTACATCAAAATTTTACGGCGTAACGGTTAAAAAGGGGATTTCTAACGGTAACTTTTCTCTCTCCTCGGAAAGGTATACCGATCACATTCGGATTAGAGGGTTTACGCTTACAATCCAGACTTTTCAACTTCTCAAATACCTTTCACCTTCTCTGCTAAGTGCAAATCTCTGTTCCATCGATTTCGAAAACCTAAGTCGCTCAGTGCGCAATCGACAAACGCTCAGTGCGAATCCGTAATTGATTACTCAGTGTAACCTACATATTCAACGATGGACGGAACCATTCTTATTCTTGGTGATCAAATGGTCAGGGGAGCTGCGTTCAAAAATAATGGTATGCCGTTGGTTAAGATCAACAATCAACGTGCTTGTTTAGCCATTCCAGAACGAAAAAAAAATAGAGGCTATGAAGTCTGGGTGGACTACATACGTAAATGCCCGCTGGCATTCCTCTTCACTGGAGCACCACTCCACATAGTTCCTCAGCATCTGTTGGAGTTCTGGTACACTTGCTCCGTCAACCAGAACAGGGGAGAGATTATAGGCACTGTTCTTTTGGTAATCAGACTTCCCACCTGCAACAGATTGTCCTTTAGAAGGACCCGACTTTGATAACTGCTAAACTTTTCTCTTGTGACCCTCACCCGCTGGGTCACTTTCTCCTTGTAAACGATCGCCTTCTATATGTCGAGCGACTTCAAATGCTCGATCTAAACTACCAGCAGCTCTGATATGAGCTCGATACTCCATTAGCAACATTCCAACAAACTTGCGAACTTTCGCAGCTTCGTTCGACACCAGATGAGAAATAAACCTCACCTTGTCAATAAACGAGTTAATAAGATCATCCACATGCTTATCTCCCTTACGGAGAGCGTTAAACTCCCTTTCCGTCCTCTCCATATCGTAATCTGTACAATATTTCTTCATCACTTTCTCAGCAAATTGTTACCACGTCAGAACAACTAGTACCTCATTGCTTACGGAATCTTTGAAAGTATCCCACCAAAATATGGCTCGCCCTTTCAACATCTATACCGTATATTTCACACGGTACTCCGGTTCTTAATCACACGATTCAAAAGTCTGATCTGTCTCTCGCATCCACCGTACGGTGTCTGAGGGATTATCACTACTCTCAAACTCCTTAGGTACACATGAGAGAAACTTCTTATAAGAGCAACACTTTTCTTTCTTTCCTTTCACAGCTTCAAGAAACAACTCCTTTGTCAATCGGAGCTCCTCTTCTATACGTCTAACATATGCCTCATAATCAGGAATGGGCCTCTGGCCCTCGACATGATGCTGAGAAGACGCATCCTTAGCCTTGTAGTAAGGACGAGAAGCCTCGTCCTCCATCTGCTTTAGAGCTTCCTCAGTGGTAGCTCGTCACTCAGACAATTTATGTCAACTTACTTTACACACAAAAACAACATTTAACACGCCACTTATCCAACAACTACTATCACTACAGGTTAGTTCACAACATGCAACTACCACATAACACTCACACTCAACCCCATTTACCCAACAAGGAACACTTAACGATGGTCGGGCCCGAGTTTGAGATCGAATACTTCTACAAGTACCCACTCTCTCAAACTTAGGCTCTGATACCTACTTG
Organism: Pulicaria dysenterica; assembly: GCA_947179395.2. Lineage (NCBI taxonomy): Eukaryota > Viridiplantae > Streptophyta > Magnoliopsida > Asterales > Asteraceae > Pulicaria > Pulicaria dysenterica. Next base: position 42,465,506 of record OX359291.1, read on the forward strand.
TAACACCGGCTTTCACAAGCTTAAAATTTGCGAAAACTTTTTAAATACTTTCACTCAAAAGCATGCAGCGGAATAATCAACGTTTACAAAAGATTAGTAGTGTTTACAAACTCTGCAGTTAATTTACAACAAAAATACGCCAAGTTCAAAACAAGTAGGAGTTACCAACTAGTGACAACCACCCACCGGATCACATGTACAATAACCAGTGTTCCCAAAAGTTATATACAACGACTACCATCGAGTTCCCGCCTCACAAGGCCAACTACTCGGTACCTGCAAAAAGGGAAATTCTGCACCGTTAGCTACACTAGCTAGTGAGCACATATTTACATATAAGTATCAACAAGCAGGCTATCACAACACACAGACAGCATACAAAGCTATCCTCTCACAGCTCGGCATGCCAACATGTCAATAAGAGGCATATCTCGCAGGGTAATCAGTCCTGCTCAACGACTCCAACTGGGGGTATCAGCTACAACCATCCGCACTGGTGAGGGAGCGAAAAGCAGTCCACCCAGCTCATTAAGGAGTCAAGTCAAGTCAACGGATCTTTATCGTAAGCCAAGATCCCAACACGCGTTGAAGAACGGCGGTTCTGCAGAACTTGGAACTCGGTATGGGCCCCCGAGCCCCCCGTCGATCCCTAACAACAACTCGAGGATCCAGCCTACTCGGCTGACTTCAACCATGAAGCAACAACTGACCGGACAAGCAACAAGCAACAACTTGACCCGTATCAGGACCAACAATACGCATGCGTTTCACAGTCAACAAGTACTACCACATAACATGGAAACCACATGGCAACATAGCATATCATACATCGTATATGCTCGTGTTCAACGTCAACAACATATTGCAACAAAAAGCAGACAACTCTACTTACTGAGCCTCATGGGAAAACCGGTACTCACCTGGGTGTCAAAGAAGACAAATATAATGTCCGGAATCTACAGATTCCTCAGATACACCTAACACAATCATATGTAGGAGCAATCAACACTCAACAATACAAAAATCGCTTCTACTCAAGCGTACAACAACAAACAATAACTTAGCATTCTGGTCCAATGCTTGCGCTCGCAATTAGGGACCCTTACGGTTGCAAGGATCACGACAAACCCCTTCTTACGCCCGTAAGAGGTATTTTCAACCAATCACAGCTTTTGGCCGCAAGGGCTACCCCTTACGCACGCAAGCTTGATTCTTTGAGTGCTTTTGGCCGCAAGCTACATGCTTATGCCCAAAAGGCCATTTCCTTCGTCCGTAGAAGGTAACCACTTCAACATACCTCTTACACCCGCAAGACCCCGCGTTTTCATTATAAAACTTTACGAAAACCATTCATAAATATACAAACTTTATTGCAACCAAAAATCCAGTTTAGAAATAATAGCGGAAGCGTGTGCTAAAAAATTTACAGAACTTAATATTTAATTTAAAAGTTGGGGAAACAACTGGCACTAAATAATCTTAAAATAAGTTGGTTGCAAAACACGAGCCCATCCACTGAGTTCACATCCAAAATCTTCGAGTACCTGAAAAAGGTTAGGAGTATCTGATGAGCTATAAAGCCCAGTAAGCAACTCAAAATAATTACTTGTAAAGAATGTTTCACGATCTGATTAAGGTCTATTCTTGTAATACATTATGTAATTCGTTACCGCGCTTGTATAATAAATACCCCTGTATTTGTTTCTGTTTAATAATAATATTTGTAATCACGTCCGTTCTGTAACTGATTCTATATAATAGCCGTATCCATATCCATATGATTGTATTTATATGTTATGGTTGTATCCATATTTCAATTGTTGTAACGACCATTATATTCACACCTTGCATCTGTAATCATATCTCAACTACTGCAAACGTAGTTGTATTCACACATTATAATTGTCTCTCTATCTCAACTACTGTAGTAGTTGTATAAACACGTCGTAGATGTATCCGCTATCAAATTTGTATTTGTATAACCATCGTATATGTATAACCTACAGCCGTGTGCGCTATATATGAATTTGTATCTGAAAAAAATAATAATTTTGGGGCGTTAAAACTTTGTATCAGAGCCTCGGTTTAAGGGATTCGAGCGCGGAAGTGGTCTATTTGGACTTAAACCATGGTTCAATATGAGATTTTGAAACAATTTTACAAACCATTTTCAAACGCGCTATCAGCCGGAGCCTGAGGTCCTGTTGAGCACTTATTGATGAGATGATTTCTAAACCTTGATTATTATTCAAGTATTGATGATATTGATGCTTAGTATACTGTGAACACTTTCTGCTATGCATGAAACTGGACACGTAGGTATAGAACACTTGAGTTAGCCTTATTGCATGTTCTTGTTTTATTGTTGATGATGATGATGATATGGCATATATGTGATAACCTATACATGATGATTTGTACATGATGCCTTATGCATGACGATTAGACCTTTAGTGATGCATTAACTAAACCCGTGAATCGAGATACTTAGTCGGGATGCTAAGATCTGATATGTATAGTGTGTTGGTAATGAAGGCCTATATTGTTATAAATACACGGTACGTATTAGAACTTGACAGAATCATGAGGAGTTTATGTGCAATGAAGTTATATGCGGTAACGCCTAGGGTTTCCTTAGTGCACGTAGGGCTGCTCACTGATAAGCTAAGTGTGCAAAAGGGATTTATGTGCTATGAAGTTATATGCGGTAACGCCTACCTAATATATAGTTCGTTATCTCGCTACAGAATGTATAATACTTGGAGAAATCGGAGCCTGTTGGCTAGGGGAGCTGCTAATACACCCAAGGATAGAGACACCACAAGTCATGCCGCTGGGATTGACCGAAGACATCAGCCGAGGATACCAGTGTGCTGGGGGTGGGACTGTGGATTCCCGTATGGCAGATGCGGGGATGGTAGCCGCTATAGGGAAGGCACTGGAGCAAATTTTCCGTAACATTTTTTAACAGATGGCTGAAAAAATGCAAGGAATGGTTGCTGCTGAGGTGGCATGGGCATTGGATTCCAGGGGAGTTAATCAACAACCCGTAGCACAAGAAGGTATTCAGGGGGCTCCTGTTAGAGAGATCATGGCTTGCCAACCACCGATCTTTGAAGGGAAGCCAGACTCCATGGCTAGGTCCAGGTCGCTAGCGGAGGTCGAAGGGGCTTTCCTAACATGCTACTGCCCAGCGGACCGCAAGGTCCTTTTAGCGAGCAACTGGGGCTGCTAAGGAGTGGTGGCCTCTCTTGCTACTACAGAAGGGTGAAACCTTAGTTTAGTCAACATTGGATGAGTTTAAGGGGCTGTTCACTGCAAAGTTCACACCAAGGGCGGAGGTAGAAATGATGAAGAGGGAATTTCTTGTGATGAAACAAACGACCGAAACCATCACTGAGTTGAACGAGCTGTTTGTGGAGAAGGCAAGATATTGTACGGAATATGTGGTTGATGGGCATATTAAAAGGTTCCGTTACATGGATGTACTGAAAATTGAAACTCGGATGTTTGTGATGAATCAAAGTACTATACCTTGGATCAGATGAGGAGTGCCGATAGAGCTAGAGAAATGGAAATGGAGAAACAGGCTGTAGAGAGGTAGAGCAAGAGAAAGTTTGAACAGGGGGATGCGGGGCATAAGAAGATGAGGTTTTCTGTACCGAAGACGGGGGGAGAGAGAAGCGGCAAAGGGTGCCAAATGAGGGAAGCACCACGAGGGTCCATGTGTATACTGGGTTCCAAGCTGCTACAAGTGTGGGCAAAAGGGCCATCTAAGCAGGGATTGCGGATTGACAACAAGATTGTATTTGTGGTGTTACCATCCGGGACACGAGGGGGTTGCATGCCTGTGGCTAAATGCCAACCCTGTCAGGGCGCATGCCATGACAACTCTAAAGATCACCGATGACACCCACGGAAAGAAGCCTTAAGGACCAAGCCATAGAGGTTGAGTTTTCCAACTCACTACTGAAGACGCCAAGAATGAACCAGATGTTGTTGCATGTATTTTTCTTGTTAACTCTAAACCTACACTTGTACTATTTGATTTGGGAGCTAACAGGTCTTTTGTATCTTTTTCCTTATATGATAATCTTGAAACTGCACCCTTTAAGCTAGAAGTACCTCTAGAAGTAGAAATTGTTGTTGGGTTTTACAGGTCACAATTCATACTTGAGTTGTCCTGATTCACAACCAAACTGGTTTGAACTAACTCAGAATTGTACAAATATAATACAGTTATTATTCATTAAAGCATAAAAGAATAATAAACATAATCCTAAAACCCTAAAGGATTAAAGATCTTGGCTTATCACGAGTGTGTATGCCATGTATATGGTTTTCGAAAATCATGTGTATATCCATATTGCCATTTACGAAAATTACAATAATAACAAAACAGGATTGGATTAAACTTAACAAAGCATGGAATCAATCCAATAAACCATACTAGAAATCGAAATATGTTTATCAACACATATATCCATTGATTTCTCCATACTCATCAAGAACACATTAAGATGAGGATTATACCTGAACTGCTCAAAGTTAGTCCACCCGTAATGAGGTACAACAAAAGCCTGTTAGAAAGGCTTGATTCACACACCAATGTTCTTGATCTTCCTTGTTGCCTTGAATCAATAAAAATCGAAACCCCTTGGGGCGTTGGGGTATTCGGCCGTCGATCACCAAGGGAGAGGGGAGAAAGAGATTGTTTTGTTTCTCAAATTATGGTTAACCCTAATTGTCAAGGTTTAAATCCCTATTTATAGATAACTTTCTAGTTATCTTTAATTAGACAACTTTATTTAAACCATTTATTATTATTATAAAATATATAATATATATATATATATACATATATATATATATATATATATATTTATATATATATATACATATACATATATATATGCCTTAATATATTTTATTTCTTTAATAATTACAATTAGTATTAATAACCTTTTGGATAATATTCAAGATATTAATCCAATAATTAACAATATATATTTATTAACTAATAAATATATATATTATTGTTAATTAATTTAACCTGGTTATTTTATAACTCTCTACACTGGTTTATGACTAAGTATCATAATACCTATCTCCCATAGTGTGAATTATGTTCTTGAATTACGTCCCTCACAGGTGTGACCCTTGAGTGTCTTAACACAAATCCTATCAGACTCCTACTTGTGCTTAGCATCAACCCGTGATCTTGATGATACTGGCCTAAGGTGCTTCTAGACAAGTCCTTAGGTTAACCAAGCAATAAGAACTCTTATACCTAGGTGTGATAATTAAATCCTTATAAAATAAACTTTTTCATAATTTATAAAACTAACTGTTTTATAGTCAAAAACTTCATAAGACCCCCTATCTTATGATCGGGTATACTTTAGGCTTTTCCCTTTGCATCACAACGTTTCGATTGTGAGTTTGAGCATGGTATGAGTCAACTCTGAACACTCAGAAGCATTTCTTGACTATCCGAATTCGAATGAGTGATAAACGACAAAGAAAAAATCAGTTCTCTTGGGCATGGCCATGCACTTTTACAATCTACATCAGTCAAGGGGCCCGGAAACATCTCTCCTGAAAAGAAGGTGCATAATGCCTCTCGCATACTTGCATTTGGCAACATGCTTTCCGCTGACACCAGATACGCCCGTTATTGCTACCCAGTTATGGTGTAGCGTTAGGTGCGACCCAAATGCCAGAAGTCCACGCATCCCAAACCAAATACCTTACGCATGAGGACAACCTATGTGACGAATACCTTTGAATCGTTAACCATGCGGTATTCTTCATGATGTCACTATCCGATATTCACACCCCTGGTGAATACCTGTACATCCTTGGCCTACACTTCTGGTAGCTATCTTCAATCACTATGAATCTCCACCAAAGATTACAATGACGTTATTATCACCCTAATCGAGGTTCCCACCAAGATAGGTAGTCACGGACAAGATTTTTGAATAATAACCTTATTATTCATGGATATTACCAAAACATACAAAATCTGTGAAGAGTAATGGGATTAATAATGTACTCTCCATATTCACCCTCTTGGAATATAGTACAAAATTAATACTGGTCCATCGTCTCAATTCACCGCGTCTATTTGTAATACTATATTGGTTCAAGTGGACTTATCATGGATCACTTCTTGAAACTGTTAGATCTAGAATTTAGTGATTAGATCTAGTCTTTATATGATGTAATATGTTTGTTTTAGTACTTAGTATAAATACTAAGTAAACATTGACATATTGTAACCTTTTGACATATTGGAATAGAAAACACACACTTAAAGGTGTTCTTGACATATTCTCTCTACTTGTATATTCGAATTCATCACTATACACTCATATTTGACTTTCAATTGGTATAAGAGCCAACTCTGATTGGTTTATGAAGGATCACAAGCAAGAACAACAACAGATTGGTGGAGATTTGATCGGATTTTCAAGTTTTTCAAGAACTTCATCTTTTTCGGGTTGAATTCTGAATTTGACGAATTAATGGCTTAGAATTGTTGAATTTGTGTTCATTGGGAAGGATTTAAGTAACATAATACTCGACGATTGAATTTGGATCATTAAAAACAACATACTTGAAGTTATGATTGATTGAAGGGTTTTCGAGTTCTTGAGAAAATTTGTTGAAAAATTGAATTGTTGTGTTAGATATCGAGAAATAATGATTTAGAAGAGTCATTTGGAGTATTGCGAACTATTCTGAAGAATACTAGATCAATTGGAAAGGATTTTATTAAAATTTCAATTTTCAGATCTGAAAGTTGAAGTTATCGGATTCTATGTCTTGAAGAACTCGGAATTCAAATTTGAATATCTCGGAATTCTCAATTCCGTGAACATTTGGGTAAAAACCGTGAAAATATCACTAAATCCGATAGATTTTATATCGGATTCCTTTCAATTATGATAGTAGTGTTCTCGGAATACCTCAATTCCGACAGAAAGTTTTCTCGGAATAGCAATTTCCTTCTCGGATTTGGACTTCATCGGATTTGCAATTCTAGGATTTGGATTTTACCAGATTGTTCAAAATTCTCTCGGATTGTTCAAAGTTCTCGGATTTCTAGTTTTATCGGATTGTTCAAAGTTCTCGGATTTCCAGTTTTATCGGATTGTTCAAGGTTATCGGATTTCAAGTTCTTCAAAGTTCTCGGATTTCAAGTATTCTCGGATTTCAAGTATTCTCGGATTTTAAGTTCTTCAAAGTTCTCGGATTTCAAGTTCTTCAAAGTTATCAGATTGTTCATTCTCGGATTTGGAGTTTAGTTTTATCGGAATTCACACTTAGTCAAATTTTCACCAGTTAAAGAAACCTTTCAGAGAAACGATCTAAACATGAGTGCTTATAGTGAAACGTTGTCATTTGGATCTGACACTAAATCTCCCGTAGTGTATCGAGGAGAATACAATGTATGGAAAGGGAGGTTTATGGACTTTATAGAAAATAATGAAAAATACGGAGAGCTAATGAAGTTGAGTATCAAGGAAGGTAATGGTGTCTTCATGTTTCATCAGGCAGCTAATTCAACAAACAACCCCCCAATTCCAGAAATTAATCGTCCCAAAACACCTGCTGAATATTCAGCTGATGAAAAGCTTCGTGCAACAGTAGATCAAAAGGCAAAGTACTACTTAAAGCATGACTTATCAGCAGAGTTCTATATCAAGATCAATGGTCTTAATACTGCTAAAGAGATCTGGGATGAAATTCAGAAACAGATGGAGGGAACTGAATCTGGGGTATGGATTAAAGAAACAACTCTTGTAAATGCATTTGATCACTTCCATTCTCGGGAAGGTGAAACTCTGGCAATTACTTACAGTAGGTTTTGTAAACTACTTAATGATCTTAGAAATCAAAAGTTAGATAGTTATTCGGAACTGACAAAGAATACCAGGTTTCTTAATTCTTTAGGACCTGAGTGGAAAACTCAAGTGGCTATTTACAGACAAATGAACCAAAAGGTTCTAAACAAGGTCACTCACCACATGATATTCAAAGAGCTTAATCAATATCAGGATGAGATTGGTATGTGTTCACAGAAAGAGATTGTTGATCCCCTGGCATTGGTTGTGAATGAAAGAAGAGGCAGATCTTCAAGCAGATCCTTGAAACTCAAATAGATACAGGAATCAGAAACTTCTGAGTCTGACACTGATGAGCCAGATGAGAATGATAAAGTAATGCAGGCTGTAGCTTATCTCACTAATATGCTACAAAACCAGTTTACCAAATCAAAAACCAATAACCGACAGAGATTTACTTCTGGTTCTCGGAGAAGAGATGACAAATTACAAAGGAATGATGGGGTAAATTTGGAGAAAAGATATGAGAGAAAGATACAAGCTGCTTAACCGAAGAAATGCTACAATTGTGGTAGCACGGGGCATGTGATAAAGGACTGTAAAAAGCCGAAGGTGAAGGACTCTGAATACTACAAAGCAAAGCTCAATCTAATCAAGAAATGGAACAGTGGAACAGCTCTTCTTGCAGAAGAAGATCAGTTTCTATCCGACACACATGATTCAGAGGAGGATACTGAAGTTCAAGCCCAGTTTGTACTATTGGCTAAAGTGGAACAGTCTGAATTTCTGGAGACTGATGGGGAAAATGAAGATGAGGATGAGGGTTCAGTGATTGCTGAGGTTGAAGTTGATATTGAGGATGCAGAGATAGGAGAAGCAGCTACTGGATTTATGGCTAAATTTGATGAATCAGATCAAGAGAGTGAGTATGAAAGTGATGATGAAGCTGAAATGACACCTTCCTGTACCAGCTCTCTCTCAACTGAGTCAGAGTCTACAGCTGAGAAGGTATCTCTTGACAACTCTCATATCTCTGTTGATCAAATCATGGCACTTGCTAATCAAATTCAATACTTAACTGCTAAGAATCAAAAGCTGCAAACACAAAATATTAATCTTATAATGAATCAAGCCGTCAATTCTGAACATAGTCGACACCTTAATCAACTTCAGGAATTAATTAAACAAAAGGAGGATGAGTTGAATCAGATACATGAGCAAACAGAAAGAAAGGTTCATGATCTAAATGCTGCTAAGTTGAGTGCTGAAATCAATTTTAATTTGATTTTGAAAGAAAAACAAATTTTGGAAACAAAAGTTAACAATCTTGAAGAAGTTGTTCGTAAGAAACCCACAACTCGTCATATGCTTTTCAAAACTTTAAATCCAGATCTTCGGAAAAAATACAAGGGTTTAGGATATGATGAAAGTGACTTTTTCAAGAAAATCAATTGTACTCAACTCTATCAAGCAGAAAAGATGAATTGTGGATTAACTGAAAAGATGGTTTTTGTTGCTGCTGAGGAAGTTAAACAAGAAGAAGATTTCAAGAGAAAGACCACAACAAAGTGTCAAAAACCATTTGTTTATGATTCACTGAATGCTTCGTATGAAACTACTGAATGTTTCTCAATCAAGCATAAATCTGTTTTCCATGTTGAAACTCTAATTTTTCTAAATCATGAGCAAAATGTCATGTCATATGCACCACACTTGTACATTCCTCACATGGAATTGCAGCGTTGACAAGAAATTCTTGAAACAAACTGCATAGTTAACAACATCATTTTAGAAATTGAAAATCAAATGTTGAAAGAAAAGTTGGCTCACTTACAGTCTTCCGCTGTTCATTGTCATAAATCTAACTCTGAAGTGGTGAATCAACTGAGAATTGAAAATGATGTTTTAACTAATCAAATTAAAGAAATTTTCTGAGGAATTGGAACAAACAAAGAAGGATGTTGAGAATGATAAACGAACCATCATTCAGTTGAGTGAAAAGTTAAAAAGCAAAGTAAATGAGTCTCAAAAATCAGATGTCTCTACTTTAGAACATTATGATTATGCACATCTAGTAATTCCTCAGCTCATTATTTTTAAACTGGAAACTCAACTTCGTGAGGAAAAGATCAATCGGCTTCTAGAAGAAGTGAAACGTGGCTGGGGTGTGGCAATTCTTACTTGCCCCAAAGCTTATAGAGAATATGTATCACACAAATGCAATCAGTTTTGTGATTCAACAAGTATTCGTGAAAACAGGTCTACATCAGGAACCAAGTCTTCATCATCTGCATCATCTTCTTATAGAATTTCATTCATTAAGAAATCTAAAAAATCTTCTTCGTTCGCTTGTGAATCAGATAAAAACAAAACTGTTTTCCAAACAGAAGTGAGCAAGGAAGAGAAGGCAAAAGTTCCACAAGTCAGGAAGAAGCCGAATGCTTGTCATCCAATCAAGCAGACAACAGTTGAAGACAATCGTCAAATCACAAAATATCATTTTAGAAAACATAATATCTTTCCTTCTTTTTGTTCAATACATCATAAACGTTGTGCGAATAATTGTAAGTCTAGTTTCATTTAGCAGAAAAAGACTGATATTGTTTCAAACAATAAAAATCATGTTTCAAAATCACAGGTTGTGGAAAATGAATTTTTTTGTGCTAGTACTGGTTGTGTTGAGGGTCATTGTATGAATGCTTGTTCATATCATCAAGATCGAATGTTGCGTGGTTTCAAATCTGTTTCAAACTGGAGGAATCCTGAGGAAGATATGATCCTTGCTTGGTTTGTTAATCGTAAGGGTTATATTATTCATCAATGGACTAAGAAGAGTGAATTGCGGTTTTTCCTACGTAAATATGCACATCGAAAGTTACCAATGCTGTTTGGTGAATGGGAAAAACATCTTGAGAAAATGCGCATGGTGGCTGAATCTGAGAGGAGAGCAAAAATACAAAAGATTGACGTGGAGAAACTCAATCGTTCACTGCGTCAAATATTTTTGAATAAATCTAAACCTCAGGCTGCAAAATCACCAATTAAATCAGTTTCTCACAAATTTGTTAACAAACCATTTACTAATTTGTCCAAACCACAGGTAACAGTGAACTCTAAATCAAGCAAACCACAAACAACTCAATCTTCTCATAAATCAGTTCATCAACATAACAAATCAACCAAAGTCCCTCATGATACAAAGAAACGAAAATGGCAACCTAGGAAATGGCAGATAAAACAGCAAAAGATATATGAATCTTTGATTGCTGATCCTGTTATTTCTTCTGTTTCTAACATACCTCATCCCATTTCACAATGGGTAAGGTGTTCACCTTTTGTCTCTATGTGCAGAAGAGCAATCTTTGGTACATGGACTCCGGGTGTACCAAACATATGACTGGGGATAAGGGTCTTCTCAAACAGTTCGTGGACAAATACTCTGGAAATGTAAAGTTTGGGAATGACCAGGTAGCACCAATCCTCGGCCATGGAGTGTTGGAAACAGGGAATGTTAGAATAGAAAAAGTATCTTATGTAGAGGGACTTGGTCACAACCTATTTTCTATAGGACAGTTCTGTGATAAGGTTATGGAGGTTCTTTTCAAAAAGAAATCTTGCTCTTTGAGAACTGAGGAAGGAACTGAGATTTTGGGCGGTAACAGAAAGTCAAATCTGTATACTATTTACTTGTCTGACAAAAGATCTAGTTCTTCTATTTGTTTGCTATCCAAAGCTGCATCAGATTTGAACTGGTCATGGCATGGGAAATTGTCCCATTTGAACTTCAAAAATATTAATAAATTGGTGAATGGGAATTTGGTTAGAGGCATCCCTAAACTTAAGTTTGAAAAAGAGCATCTGTGCAAAGATTGTGAGTTAGGGAAGCTTAAGCGGGTACCGCACAAGGTTGTTCAAGTTTCAACAACATAAGCTCCTTTGCAGCTGCTTCATATGGATCTTTGTGGGCCTATGCGGGTACAGTCCAGAAATGGGAAAAGATATATTCTGGTGATGGTGGACGACTATTCACGGTACACATGGGTTAGGTTTGTCTCTCACAAGTCTGAAGTGCCTCAACAGATTATTCTGTTTCTGAAAAAGCACTAGACTCAACAAGGTCAACCTGTAAAAGCAATTCGTACTGATAATGGCACATAATTCAAGAATATAACTCTGGATTCTTATCTTGATTCTGAAGGCATTTCCCATCAGTTCTCTGCAGCATACACTCCAGAGCAAAACGGAGTTGTGGAAAGGAAAAATAGAAGTTTAGTTGAAGCTGCATGAACCATGCTACAGTACTCACAGTTGTCACCATCTTACTGGGCTGAGGCTGTCAATACAGCATGCTATACCCAAAACAGATCCCTAATTTACCGTCGTTTCAATAAAACTCCTTATGAACTGTGCAACGGCATTGTGCCTAATATCAAATACTTTCATGTATTTGGTAATAGGTGCTTTGTTTTAAATGAATCAGACAAACTGTCCAAGTTTGATCCAAAAGTAGACGAGGGAATCTTTTTGGGGTACTCTAATGACAAAAAGGCTTTTCGAATTCTAAATCGGAGAACTAACGTTGTTGTCGAAAGCATCAATGTGCCGTTTGATGATTTAGTAAACTTAAATTCTTTAACAGCCAAACCTGCAAACAATAAAAATATTGTTTCTCAATCAAATAAATCAGAAATTTACCACATTCAGAATGAAGATAAAAATATGGATTTCATGTTTGAATTTTTCAAAACTGATGAATCTTCTTCTGTTAATGTGAACATGGCTGAATCATTTCAAACACAACCTGAAGAATCTGTAACGTTAACAACTCCATCTATTGCACGTGACACTGATTAGGAGAATTCTGAGTTTGAAGCTACAAACAGTCCATTTGCAACAGATGACACTATCAATCTGTTTGCTGAACCTGAAATGGTAAATCCATTTGCAACGGAACCTCAACCACTTGATGACTTCATACAGGTAAGGACCCCCGAGCCTGTATGGTTGAGAAGTCACCCTGACACTCAAGTCATTGGCAGTTTGAACGCCTGTTTTCGAACTCGTGCCGCAACCGCAAACGAATGTCTGAATATGAATTTTCTAAGTATGATAGAGCCAACACGTATATCAGAAGCTTTAGAAGATCCGGACTGGATTCTTGCTATGTAAGACGAGTTGAATCAGTTCGACCGTTTGAAAGTCTGGCGGTTAGTACCCAAACCTGAAGGTAAATCCATTGTGGGGACTAAGTGGATCTTCAAAAATAAGAAAGACTCTGATGGAGTAGTTGTGTGAAACAAGGCTAGGCTAGTGGCTAAGGGGTACAATCAGCAAGAAGGAATCGACTATGATGAGACCTTTGCCCCTGTAGCCCGTTTGGAAGCGATAAGATTATTTTTAGCCTATACTGCCTTCAAGAATTTCAAGGTTTTCCAAATGGACGTTAAAACTGCATTCCTCAATGGTAAACTCAAAGAGGAAGTCTATGTTTGTCAACCTGAAGGTTTTGTGGATCCCAAACGCCCGCAGCATGTATATCTACTTGACAAAGCTTTGTATGGATTAAAACAAGTCCCAAGAGATTGGTATGATGAGTTGTCAGATTACTTGTTGAGCAAGGGCTATGCAAAAGGAACCACAGACACAACACTCTTCAAAAAGCAGATTGGTTCAGATTATATTCTTGGACAGATTTATGTAGACGACATTATCTTTGGCTCAACTAGCCCAAAGTATGGTGATGATTTTGCTAATACCATGCAACAGCGATTTGAAACGAGCATGATGGGGGAAGTTAATTTTTTCCTTGGATTGCAAATTTCTCAATTTAACCATGGGATTTTTATAAATCAGTCAAAATATATAAAAGATTTATTAAAACGCTTTGACATAACTGATTGTTCTCCACTTTCAACTCCCATGGGAATTAAAACTAAACTGTTTGCTGACCCTGATGGCAAATCAGTAGATTTAAAAACTTTTCATGGTATGATCGGATTCTTGTTGTACTTAACAGCTAGTAGGCCAGATATAATGTTTGCTACTTGTCTCTGTGCCAGATTTCAAGCAAATCCTAAAGAGTCTCATTTGTTGGCAGTGAAAAGAATATTAAAATATCTTAAGGGTACTCCAAATCTAGGTTTGTGGTATCCTAGAGATTCAGATTTTGAACTAATTGGATACTCGGATTCTGATTATGCAGGATGCATGCTGCACAGAAAAAGTACATCTGGCAGTGCACATTTTCTGGGAGACAGACTAGTATGTTGGGCATCAAAGAAACAAAACTGTGTGTCAACTTCCACCACGGAGGCTGAATATGTTGCTGCTGCTCTCAAAGTCTGTGGATTCGCACACAACTATCGGATTTTGGATTGGAATATTCTCACATACCGCTGATGTGTGACTCTCAGAGTGCCATAGCCATTTCATGCAATCCCGTGCATCACTCTAAAACAAAACATATAGACATTCGGTATCATTTTCTCAAAGATTATGTTGAAAAAGGTTTGATAGAACTAAAGTATGTTAATACTGAAAATCAACTTGCTGACATTTTCACCAAACCGTTGGATGAAAATCGTTTTAATACTTTAGTTTCAAAATTGGGCATGTTGAATTTGAGTATTTAAGTGTACTTTTCTTCTAATAATCACAATCTGCACAGTTAGGTGTTTGAGGTCAGAGGTGTATAATCGGTGTTGACAAGTTATGAATTACGGATGATTCATACTTGTAGGGGGAGATTCATTTACATTACTGTTATATGGTTTATAATTATGAAAAATCCAAAAACATTTTCAAAATATTAAAATGTCAAAAAGATTTTTTTTCTCTTTTTTAAAATTGGTCAAGTGAGAAATTTTGTTAAATTTTTTCAAGGAAAAATCAAAAGTTGGTCAATTCCGATACTTTTTGTCGGAATCCGAGGGTTTGAATATCACATTCAACATTCCGACATATTTTCTCGGAATCCGACACTTTTGTGGGCCTACATGTTATGAACTCTCGGATTGTTCACCTGTACTCGGTTTTCATCTCCAAAATTTGACCATTTCTCTCTGTTCAATCGAGTTTTCAAAAGGCTTTGGATTTCTTCAAGTTTTTCAGTACTAGATCGGTTTTCAGGTGTGATTCTCATGGTACATTTTAATTTTTCTACACTGTATTACATGTTTGTCCATTTTAGATTTAAGAAGTTGAAAACCCTCTCTCTGTCGATGCTATGTTTCACTGTTTTAGTGTTTGTTTGTAGTTATTCAACTTGTTAATCACACTGATATACTTTCATGACATGCTTAATAAGTTACTATTCTTTGATTTACGTCACATACATCTATTTGAATGGGTTTGAATGATTTTTTGATCCGTTTTGCGTAACTGAGTTACGGGGCTTGTATTGAGGATTTAGCATGTTAAATGAACACTAATGAAGATATGTGTTAGGTTAATAATGCTTAGAATGATAAAGGATACAATCGATTTTGGTTTTTATGTTCAAATTTTGGTTTTAAAAATTTTGATTTGAATGTGTGATACACTGCTATGGTTCTCTCGGAATTCATAATTCCGATAGTTTTCATTGTTTGAAATTTCTCGGTTTCTAGGTTTATCGGATTCCGAGGTTTTATCGGATTCTGAGGTTTTATCGGATTCCGCTGTTTTATCGGATTCTATGTTTTATTGGATTCTCGATTATATCGGTATTCTTGATTATTACGGATTCTCGATTCTTTCGGAATTCGTAATATCGGATTCTATGTTTTCTCGGAATCATTGATTCTTACGGAATTTTTAATTGTCTCGGATTTCTTGGTATATCGGAATTTTACACTCAAGGAATTCTGTCGGATTTCACAAACTCTTGGAATTCCAACTTGTTTTCCTCGGATTTCCACCTAAGTTTTTTTGTCGGATTCTTCAATTCCGACAAAACACTTGGTAAACTTTGAAAATTTTCAAATTTTTCAAAGTTTAATATTTTTTCAAAATCAAAGGAAGGAACAACTTTTTCTAGTTTTATCTGCTGAACATCTGATCATTAACTTTTGGTATTATTATCTTCTTGCAGATGGCTAATCCTAGTAACCTCTCAACATTTGTTCCTTCTGAACAACTGTTTCCCCAAACCAACTACTTACCCAATCTCATGAATAATCATTGTTTTGACTCCATCACCACTACCACTCAATACCCTATTCTTTTCTGAACTCATAGTTTCACATCCATTAAACCACATATTCTCATATAACCCTACTGCTGACGGAGAAGAACCTCATGTTCCAGAGGTGTATGTACAACAATTGTGGCACTCCCTGCAAAATACTGTTTTAATGATGGAGAGGAAATCCTAGCTGGCCAGATTGAAAATTTCAAATTCTCTTTTGGTGTTAACCAGCTGCGGACTATGTTTAAACTACCATCATGTTGGTGCATAATTGTAAATCCCTAGTTCTTATCAATCCAATACATACATGTTTACTTGAAATGTTAATTCAAATGTGTTTTGATTAATTGTTTGCATGTGTATATATTCTCAGTGATTCTTTGTGATGATCTTAAGCTTACAAGTACTTAATCATGTGTTGATGCTGCACAGAAAAAGTACTTAATCCAGATATAATGTTTGCTACTTGTCTCTGTGCCAGATTTCAAGCAAATCCTAAAGAGTCTCATTTGTTGGCAGTGAAAAGAATATTAAAATATCTTAAGGGTACTCCAAATCTAGGTTTGTGGTATCCTAGAGATTCAGATTTTGAACTAATTGGATACTCGGATTCTGATTATGCAGGATGCATGCTGCACAGAAAAAGTACATCTGGCAGTGCACATTTTCTGGGAGACAGACTAGTATGCTGGGCATCAAAGAAACAAAACTGTGTGTCAACTTCCACCACGGAGGCTGAATATGTTGCTGCTGCTCTCAAAGTCTGTGGATTCGCACACAACTATCGGATTTTGGATTGGAATATTCTCACATACCGCTGATGTGTGACTCTCAGAGTGCCATAGCCATTTCATGCAATCCCGTGCATCACTCTAAAACAAAACATATAGACATTCGGTATCATTTTCTCAAAGATTATGTTGAAAAAGGTTTGATAGAACTAAAGTATGTTAATACTGAAAATCAACTTGCTGACATTTTCACCAAACCGTTGGATGAAAATCGTTTTAATACTTTAGTTTTAAAATTGGGCATGTTGAATTTGAGTATTTAAGTGTACTTTTCTTCTAATAATCACAATCTGCACAGTTAGGTGTTTGAGGTCAGAGGTGTATAATCGGTGTTGACAAGTTATGAATTACGGATGATTCATACTTGTAGGGGGAGATTCATTTACATTATTGTTATATGGTTTATAATTATGAAAAATCCAAAAACATTTTCAAAATATTAAAATGTCAAAAAGATTTTTTTTCTCTTTTTTAAAATTGGTCAAGTGAGAAATTTTGTTAAATTTTTTCAAGGAAAAATCAAAAGTTGGTCAATTCCGATACTTTTTGTCGGAATCCGAGGGTTTGAATATCACATTCAACATTCCGACATATTTTCTCGGAATCCGACACTTTTGTGGGCCTACATGTTATGAACTCTCGGATTGTTCACCTGTACTCGGTTTTCATCTCCAAAATTTGACCATTTCTCTCTGTTCAATCGAGTTTTCAAAAGGCTTTGGATTTCTTCAAGTTTTTCAGTACTATATCGGTTTTCAGGTGTGATTCTCATGGTACATTTTAATTTTTCTACACTGTATTACATGTTTGTCCATTTTAGATTTAAGAAGTTGAAAACCCTCTCTCTGTCGATGCTATGTTTCACTGTTTTAGTGTTTGTTTGTAGTTATTCAACTTGTTAATCACACTGATATACTTTCATGACATGCTTAATAAGTTACTATTCTTTGATTTACGTCACATACATCTATTTGAATGGGTTTGAATGATTTTTTGATCCGTTTTGCGTAACTGAGTTACGGGGCTTGTATTGAGGATTTAGCATGTTAAATGAACACTAATGAAGATATGTGTTAGGTTAATAATGCTTAGAATGATAAAGGATACAATCGATTTTGGTTTTTATGTTCAAATTTTGGTTTTAAAAATTTTGATTTGAATGTGTGATACACTGCTATGGTTCTCTCGGAATTCATAATTCCGATAGTTTTCATTGTTTGAAATTTCTCGGTTTCTAGGTTTATCGGATTCCGAGGTTTTATCGGATTCTGAGGTTTTATCGGATTCCGCTGTTTTATCGGATTCTATGTTTTATTGGATTCTCGATTTTATCGGTATTCTTGATTATTACGGATTCTCGATTCTTTCGGAATTCGTAATATCGGATTCTATGTTTTCTCGGAATCATTGATTCTTACGGAATTTTTAATTGTCTCGGATTTCTTGTTATATCGGAATTTTACACTCAAGGAATTCTGTCGGATTTCACAAACTCTTGGAATTCCAACTTGTTTTCCTCGGATTTCCACCTAAGTTTTTTTGTCGGATTCTTCAATTCCGACAAAACACTTGGTAAACTTTGAAAATTTTCAAATTTTTCAAAGTTTAATATTTTTTCAAAATCAAAGGAAGGAACAACTTTTTCTAGTTTTATCTGCTGAACATCTGATCATTAACTTTTGGTATTATTATCTTCTTGCAGATGGCTAATCCTAGTAACCTCTCAACATTTGTTCCTTCTGAACAACTGTTTCCCCAAACCAACTACTTACCCAATCTCATGAATAATCATTGTTTTGACTCCATCACCACTACCACTCAATACCCTATTCTTTTCTGAACTCATAGTTTCACATCCATTAAACCACATATTCTCATATAACCCTACTGCTGACGGAGAAGAACCTCATGTTCCAGAGGTGTATGTACAACAATTGTGGCACTCCCTGCAAAATACTATTTTAATGATGAAGGAGAGGAAATCCTAGCTGGCCAGATTGAAAATTTCAAATTCTCTTTTGGTGTTAACCAGCTGCGGACTATGTTTAAACTACCATCATGTTGGTGCATAATTGTAAATCCCTAGTTCTTATCAATCCAATACATACATGTTTACTTGAAATGTTAATTCAAATGTGTTTTGATTAATTGTTTGCATGTGTATATATTCTCAGTGATTCTTTGTGATGATCTTAAGCTTACAAGTACTTAATCATGTGTTGATGTGTGTTTGGAAGTTTAAGTTTGTGTGAGAAATCACCACGTGCGAAGTCAGTGTCACTACGTGCGTAGTGGAACTCACTACGCGCGTAGTGAAGAAGGTCGGTTAAAGTTAAATTAATTATTATTAATATAACCAGTACGTGCGTACTGGACTAGCTACGTGTGAAGTACGTTGCATCACGTGCGTAGTGAAATTAATTACACTATAAATACTGATTAACTTCATTTTAGCGGAAGAGTTCGCGGGTAATCAAGTAATTAACGAGGAATCGATAGAAATCAACCGGGAGCCTTACGTAATCGACCTTATATGACCTTAAGCCTACTAAATCGCAAACTTAGTGTTAATATCGAATCCAAGGGCCGCCTTAAGCATCTCTGTGTGAGTTCTTAGAGTTTGTTCTTGTTTCTACTCTGTGTGTTTCTTAGTGTTACTGTGTGCCGGACACCTAAGCAGATCTTAGAATCCTTAGGAGGTTTGGGAAATAGAAATTCCGCACTATTTCTCATCCTAGATCAGTCCTAGCGTAAGGGTGTTTTAGTTCAGTTTAGAACCCCGTTCCCCAACGGTCCTACAAAGTGGTATCAGAGCCTTGTGCTTTGATTGATCACTTTTCCTTAGGTTTCGTGATCTAGGTGTCGATTAGGCCTGTGTGTTTTGTCCTTTTCGTCGTTTTTAATCGGTTGTTAGGTCGAAAATAGGTCTTTTTGCGTTAAAAAGGTCGTATTTTTACGTTAACTGTTTGAGTGTTACTCGTGCGAAGTGATTCCTTGTGCGTGCGTAGTGATCCTTAGTGCGTGCGTAGTGTGTCGTTAATCCTCTAGAATCTTCGATAGGGTGTGTGCTTTGTCCGTGCGTAGTGACTCCTCAATCCATACGTAGTCAATCCATTGCGTACGTGTTGATTCTGTGTGTTGAACATATTTTTAAAAACTATTTTAAGTACTCCGTGCGTAGTCAATTCAATCCGTGCGTACTAGGTTCTCAGTTTGTGCGTAGTAAAGTCTGTGTGTTTTCGTGTCAGTCCGTACGTAGGTTTTCTACTTCGTGCGTAGTGCTGTGTGCTCGTGCGAAGTGTTCTACATTCCGTGCTTAGTGTTTAGTTTGTTTTAAGTCTTTTTCTAAAATGTCTGACATGAGTGCAATGGCTGCCAAACAAACAATAACTGCATTAAGTAACTTAATAATGGACAACGAACAGGGAGGCATTAATAAAGTACCCCGACTACTAACCATGGAAGACTACCCATTCTGGAAACCAAGGTTTGAGATCTTTATTGATGGAGTAGATCCAAGGTTACATCGTGCCATCTCTGCCGATTACGTTGTGCCAAAGGGAGAAGGGAACATCGAAGTTCCCTATGATCAAATGAGTGACGATCAACGTAAGGCGTATGATGCGGAGAAGAAAGCTTATTCCTACCTCATCCAAGCCATTCCAAATGAGATCTTTCATCAATTCCGACGATACAGAACGTCACGTTCCCTGTGGAACGCCTTACAAAAGAGGAATGAGGGGAATGCATCTCTGAAGGAGCTTAAGGCATCTCAGTTAAGGAAGGAGTTTGATCACTTCACGTCATATGTAAATGAGAAACTTACAGATCTGATCAACAGATACAATCATCTTCTTAGTGAAATGGATAGTTTGGGGGTGCAGATTTCCGAACGCCAACAAGTGGAGACTCTGTCCAAGGCTTTACCAAAGAGCTGGAGGCCTTTCATCATGATCTTGAAGAATGGTGAGGGATTTGAAGGAATGGATCTAAATGACTTCATCACCAAACTTAAAGAGCATGAACAAGAAGAGCAGAATCTGGACAGACTAAGTAGCTATGTGCAGAATCCATCACTATACTGTTCTGGACCCATTGCTTCTCCAGCCACCTCATCCAACGCTCCACTTCAGACAGCTTTTACTTCTAACGTCAGTTCATCAAGCAAGTCTGCTCCTGAAACTTCTAGTGGACCACCGTATTCTGCTCCTTCAAGCAAAACGTCAATGCCTGCCTTAAACACTGAGCATTTCAAGCATGGCTGCACTGAAGAAGTTAAGGAGCATATGAGGATGCTTAGTGCATTGGTCACCTCATACGATGATCTGCTCAAGGGAAAGATTGGGAACGCCTATCTGACCCAGGAAGACTATGACCAAATTGACAATGATGAGATGGAACGTCAAGATATCTTATGGTCATATGCCAACCTGGTAAGAAGAGCCAAAGCCTTAGTGAAGAGAACGGGGATGCAGATTACAGCAACCAAAGATACGAAGCTGGGTTTTGACAAGTCAGCTGTAACCTGCTACAACTGTGGTGAAAAGGGTCATTTTGCACGTGAATGTGAAAAGCCAAAGAACTCAGGACCCAAGTATCCCTTCAGAACCTCTCCGGGCAAAACGTCAAATGCCACTACACCTAAGAAGGCTGAGTCACCTCATGAGGGATCATCCAAGGCAATGGTGGTAGTACAAAAGGATGAGGGGATTGACTGGTCAGTACACTTCCAAGATTCGGATGCGTTTGAAGTTGCTGAAACCAACCTGGCTAGTGTTCTAGATCTGAACGACGACTCTCAGTCTGAGGCAGACAGTGTCCACGAGGTCAATGATGAAGAGTCTGTCCTGCCCACTGACGAGCAAAATGTGGCATCAACTTCTGAGCCAGCTGCCGAACCAACGCTAGTGCCTGTTCAACCTGAACCAGTAAATCAAAAGGCGTGCATGACTGGACAAGCTGATGTCAAAGTAAATCCTACACCTGGTCTTCCCTGTGTGTCGTGTAATGATTATGTGAAGACCATAGTATCCTTGAAAGCACAAGTCACTGAGCTAACCTCTAAATTGCATGAGAACTCTATCATTAAGGGTAGAGAAAAGACTCTTAAAGATAAGATTGAGAGTCAAAACAAACAAATCAGAGAATTAGAGGTTGCTTTATTAAACAAGCAGGATGCTATCGTTTTCTACATAAATCAGATATATACTCTAAAACGGGAACTTGCGAGTTCTAAGGTCGATTATGACACGTTAAATCAGAAGCTAAAAAGTTATTCAACTTCATCATATTTGTTTGAACACGTAATCGACCGAAGACCACAAGGTTCTGTTCAGGAGAAAGACACGAAGACCTATTCGAAATGTCCTCCACCAGTCTTAAACCAACTGGTGCAATCTGATGTCTTCGCTGAAGCTGACCAACTTACTCCCAAAGTTGATACACCTTCTGCTTCAACTTCAAAAACAAATTTAAAAATGAAGGAGAAAGTTGGTGAGCCTCAGAGAAAAGGGCCTAAACCAGAAGAAAAACCAGAACCAGGTATACGAAAGCTTCTGGGCAGTTCTTCTGGTCAAGGTTCCTTAATGCAAAATGTTTAAGCTGCACTTCGAACCATTGAGAAGGAGGGTGCAAAGTCTCCTGCAATGTAGACTCCAAAGCTACTGGTGTGTGGATTAATGTGCAAGTTGTTGGAGAAGATGGGAAACCTATGACCATTCGGGCTTGGGTTCCCAATGCTAACTAACCCTTTACTTGTTTGTGCAGGGTGCTCGCCGGTATAACACGTGGATTGTTGATAGTGGAGCATCCAGGCACATGACAGGCGATCTGAGCCTTCTTACAAATGTCAGAAAAATAAAAGGAGGGTATGTCAGCTTTGCAGGAGATAAGGGAGGTCACATCACAGCTCAAGGTTTCTTGTCTAATGGGAGAGTGAGCTTTGACAAAGTCAACTATGTCGAGCAGCTAGCAAACAACTTGCTGTCAGTCTCTCAGATATGTGATAAAGAGTTTAAGGTGATGTTTGATGACAAGCAATGCTATGTGCTGAAGAAAGAATTTCAGATTCCCGAAGATATGGTTTTAATGTCAACTCCGAGACATAATGATCTTTATGTCCTGGACATGTCAAATGCTTCGGTGAAAGAGGTGGAGCATCAATGCTTTCTTACAAAGGCAACTGAAAAAGACTCCATTTTATGGCACAAGAGGATGTGTCACTTGAGCTTGAGGAAGATGAATCACTTAGTTCTCCATGAGCTAGTAACGGGAGTCAACCTGAAGAGCTTCCATCTACCAGACAAATGCGTTTCATGTAAAATGGGGAAGCAGACGAAGAAACCCCACAAGCTGAAAAAGTACCACTCCATTTCAATCCCGCTTGAGCTACTTCACATGGATTTATTTGGTCCTTTGCGGTACAAGAGCATTCATGGCGATAGGTACTGTCTGGTAGTCACTGATGATTACTCAAGATTTTCCTGGGTTTTCTTCTTAAAAGAGAAGTCTGAGACATTCGAGACCTTAGAGGTCATGATCAACAAGTTAGAGACTATCTATAAGTTGAAGATCAGGAAGCTTCGCTCAGATAATGGAACCGAGTTCAAGAACCAGAAGATGGAAAAGCTGTGTAACGAAAAGGGTATTCAACATCAGTTCAGTGCCGCATACACTCCTCAAATGAATGGAGTAGCTGAGAGGAAGAATCGGACCTTAATAGAAGCAGCACGCACCATGCTTGCTGATTCTGCTTTGCCCGTAAGGTTTTGGAACGAAGCTGTCGCAAATGCTTGTTACACACTTAACCGGGTCTTAGTGGTCAAACGATTAGGAAAGACATGTTATGAGCTGTTGAATAACCGAAAACCAAATCTTAGCCATCTTGAACCGTTTGGCGCTCCGTGCACTATGCTAAAATGGGAAGCAGAGGGAAAGTTCAGTTCCAAGGTAGAAAAAGGGTTCTTCTTGGGATACAGCATTCCGAACAAGAGGGTATACAACTTAACGTCTAACTTTGTGGAAGAGTGGTTTAAAGTGGATGTGCAGAGAAATTCTTCTCCTCCGACAAAAACTGGTGATGCCTGGCTGTTTGATTATGATAATCTATTTGACTCATTCAACCTGCCACCAGTAGCCTTAGAAGAAGATATTGCAATACAAATGTTATATGATCTTCACAACTCTTCTGACAGTGCCCCATCAAACCTGCCCTCGAGTACTGCTATACCTATTCTAAGTGATGCTGATTCTGATTCTGACGATGAGCCGCATACTCCACCAGACAAGGAGTCGCAGGGTGAGGGTTCCTCCAATGATCAAACGTTAACACTTGAGGAGACACCTGTGGTCACTAACCTGGAAATAAATGTCGAAGCTCAGTTACAGAGATCAAGTAGAGTAGATAGAAACCATCCTCCTGAACAAATTATTGGCGATCCGAATTCTCATGTTCAAACCAGGAGGCAAGTGGCAACGCTATCAGGTTCTCAATCTTCAGAATCCCCGGGATTGAAACAGATGACAGACTTTTCCGATCTAGGTGCCAATTTGGTTCAGTCTGTGGACTTTACACAATGTCTATGTTCGGGTTTTCTCTCACAGATTGAACCAAAAGATCATATTGAGGCACTCAAAGATGATTCTTGGATTAATGCAATTCAAGAAGAGCTGCTGCAATTTCAAAAGCTGAACGTATGGCGCTTAGTGAATAAGCCAAAAGGTGCTAAGTCCTTTGGCTGCAGATGGGTTCTGAAGTGCAAACGGGATGATCAGGGGGTAATTGTCAGGAACAAGGCAAGGCTAGTAGTTCAGGGGTTCAGACAAATTCCTGATATAGACTACACTGATGTGTTTGCTCCAGTTGCTCGGCTGGAAGCTATCCGTTTATTTCTCGCATTTGCCTCGCACAAAGACTTTAAAGTCTATCAAATGGATGTTAAAAGTGCGTTCCTGTATGGAGAAATTCAGGAGACGGTGTATGTCAACCAACCTCCGGGGTTTGTAGATCCTATTCATCCTGACAAAGTATACTTGCTGAATAAGGCGTTGTATGGGCTTCATCAAGCACCAAGAGCATGGTATGAGACCCTCTCTCAATATCTGACTGATAATGGGTACCGGAGAGGAACCATCGACAAAACATTATTTATCAAGGGTGATGATAAAGACTTGATCTTGGTGCAAGTATATGTGGATGATATCATTTTCGGTTCTCCCAATCCGATTCTGTGTGAAGACTTTGCAAGGATTATGAAGGAAAAATTCGAAATGAGCTCAATGGGAGAGATGAAGTTCTTCCTTGGACTTCAAGTGGAGCAGACCGAGACAGGGACTTTTCTACATCAGTCGAAGTATGTTGCTGACATCTTAGCCCGTTTTGAAATGTTTACTGAGAAGACTGCTGCAACACCTCTGCCCATTAACCACGACATGTCTCCAGATACTGAGGGGGAGTTGGTGAATGAGTCTCTCTACCGCGCGATGATTGGATCTTTGATGTATCTCACTGCATCCAGACCAGACATCATGTTTGCAACATGTCTGATGGCAAGATACCAATCCAAGCCCAATGTCAAGCATCTGATGATTGTCAAGCGGATCTTTCGCTATCTGAAGGATGCTCCTAATCTTGGACTGTGGTATCCATATAATGATAGCTTTGAGTTGACAGCTTACAGTGATTCAGACTATGGTGGATGCAAGAAGGATCACAAATCTACCTCTGGAGGTTGCCAATTTCTCGGATCACGTCTTGTCACATGGCAGTGTAAGAAGCAGACTGCAGTTGCGCTCTCTACGTGTGAAGCTGAATACATTTCGGCGGCAAGTTGCTGTTCTCAGGTCATCTGGATTCAACAACAACTGCGGGATTACGGTTTGCAATTCTCTACTACTCCCATTTATGTTGATAACACTGCTGCTATAGCCATCACTAAAAATCCTGTCCAACATTATAAAACCAAGCACATTGGTATCAAATACCATTTTATACGGGACTGCTGGGAAAATAAATTAATTGATGTCGTGTCTATCCAAACTGAATTTCAAAAAGCAGACCTGTATACAAAGGCATTTGATAAACCCCGATTTTTATTCTTAGTGAATGAAAACGGGATGAAAACCAAGTGTGAGGTTGTCCCTGATGATTCGACTTAGTGTCCTTATTCGTATTTGTGACTGTGTGTCTATTTTCTGTGTGGTTATATCTCGTTTGTCTTTGTGTTTATTTTCTGTGTGTTTTTCCGTTTCTAATTTCTAGGTATTTTATTTCTTTAGTATTTTAGGGGGAGTTAGGTGCAACATAGAAAATACAAAAAAAATCAGAAAACATAGAAAATACAAAAAAATCAGAAAACATAGAAAATACAAAAAAAATCAGAAAACATAGAAAATACAAAAAAATCAGAAAACATAGAAAATACAAAAAAATCAGAAAACATAGAAAATACAAAAAAAACCAGAAAAACAAAAATGAGAAGTTGATCCAACTCAAATGGAAAATGATGGTACACTGGCTTTCAATACAAAGTATGTCTAGTAAAATTAGGACTGAAGGCATGTACATATTCTTGAGAAAACTGTCTGAAAATTTGAGTCAAATCAGATGAGAAACAGATGGCGTGTAAGGCATATGATGAGAGTGTAGGCTGACAAGTGGTTATGCATGTGAAAATCCATCAAAGATTCAAACTATCGAGACATTCCAAGTCTACAAGTCAATAACAGTTGAGAATAACTAAGTCTGGTGCACACACCTACTACCATGCCAAATGTGTTAGATGACAATGAGCAAAATGTAAAAAGAGGGTGAAAAATTGACCCCAATCTGAGATGTCAAAAGAAATAGATACATTGATCTATCAATGTTGAATTGTCAAAGAGCATAAAATGCAGTGACAAAAGCTATATTGATCTATTAGTGTTGAATTGTCAAAGAGCATAAAATGCAGTGACAAAAGCTCAACAAAATTATCAGAAGAGGTGAAAAATTGACCTCCATGTCAAAGAGCATAAAATGCGTTGACAAAATCACAAAGCACATAAGCATGGTGGTTGGGTACTCAAGTTGTACATCCTACTGAGTGAGTCAAAACACTGTGAGATTTTAAAAGAGATAGTCTTAACCATGTACTCAGTTCTAGATAATCAGAAAATGTTGAAATCAAATCTGTCATTATCTGAGGAAAGTTAGATTGACAGACAGAAATTGAGAGAGTATGTTTGTGCCTAAGGTTCTGAAATGAATGATAACTAAGTATAGATGTGCTGGTACTGATTCCATCTTGGAACCTTCTCACAAAAAGATTTAAATTTCAGTAATTTTATTCCTACAATTTTCTTAGTATTTTTAATTCTCTTAGTTTTTAGGATTTAATTTGTTAACAGTCTGCATTTTCATTTTCTTTATAATCAGAAAAATACAAAAAGATTTTTTGGTGTGTTCTTATCTCTTTTGGTGCGTTTTTTTTATAGTCTCTTGTGTTTTCGTGTGTTTAAAAGTTTATGACTTGCATTGAAGTTACTAACCGTTGTGTGCTGAGTACAGTTCTAGTTTTATGTTATTCTTTAGGTTTTCTTGTTTCGCTTTGATGTGTTAAGATGCTTATTAGTGGTCTTGAAGTTACTGATCGTTTATTGCTGAGTGCAGTTCTAATAGTATCAAGATTCACATGTGAGGATTTCAGATCATGCGTAATGGAGCCACTGCGCACGAGTTACAACTTACCACGTGTGTAGTGCAGGTAAGGTTATTTTGTTTGCTCAGTGCAATTTTTGTTGATAGAACTAGGTCTTAGGGGGAGTTTGTTGGTGCATAATTGTAAATCCCTAGTTCTTATCAATCCAATACATACATGTTTACTTGAAATGTTAATTCAAATGTGTTTTGATTAATTGTTTGCATGTGTATATATTCTCAGTGATTCTTTGTGATGATCTTAAGCTTACAAGTACTTAATCATGTGTTGATGTGTGTTTGGAAGTTTAAGTTTGTGTGAGAAATCACCACGTGCGAAGTCAGTGTCACTACGTGCGTAGTGGAACTCACTACGCGCGTAGTGAAGAAGGTCGGTTAAAGTTAAATTAATTATTATTAATATAACCAGTACGTGCGTACTGGACTAGCTACGTGCGAAGTACGTTGCATCACGTGCGTAGTGAAATTAATTACACTATAAATACTGATTAACTTCATTTTAGCGGAAGAGTTCGCGGGTAATCAAGTAATTAACGAGGAATCAATAGAAATCAACCGGGAGCCTTACGTAATCGACCTTATATGACCTTAAGCCTACTAAATCGCAAACTTAGTGTTAATCTCGAATCCAAGGGCAGCCTTAAGCATCTCTGTGTGGGTTCTTAGAGTTTGTTCTTGTTTCTACTCTGTGTGTTTCTTAGTGTTACTGTGTGCCGGACACCTAAGCAGATCTTAGAATCCTTAGGAGGTTTGGGAAATAGAAATTCCGCACTATTTCTCATCCTAGATCAGTCCTAGCGTAAGGGTGTTTTAGTTTAGTTTAGAACCCCGTTCCCCAACGGTCCTACACATCAGAGAGGGGAACTTATGCTGGCAAAAACTAGTTTTGATCCTATTCCATCCAGCAAAGCTATATATTCGCATGTGAAGGATCTGGCGTTTAATGGAGTGTTGACCAAGAGTGTCCAATTTAAGAGAAACAACATGGTGCCAATCTGGCAGTCTTTATATGCAATAATCAATCAATGCCTCACTAGCATTTCTATAGGAATTGATGGTGCTAGCTCCAGTTTATTTCAAATTCTGGTTTCAATGGTCAAACACTGGCATGTGGACTATGCATCTATCATCTTTCAAGAAATTTCTAAAGTTGTGCATCAAAAAAAAATTCCACAACAAGCTAAGAAATTTCTTCCATATCCGCGGTTTCTCTCGGTGATTGTTCAAAGTGTAATGCTAGATCATCCTACAGATATCAATCGAAGAGATAATGATCCTCTGCCAATGGTGTACATCATGCAGAAACTGTATAAGATTGAAAAGACGTTTGATGTTCAGGCTTATGTTATGCCTGTTGATCTGCTAATGTTAATGGATCTAGATGATCCCATAGTTCAGGCATATGTGAGTGAGCATAATCTAGTTCTTCCGGATCGACAAGAACCTGTTGATCCTACCCAAACAACTGTAGAACCTGAGGGACTAGATGTTAGTGGTCAGGTGTCTTTGGATGACTCTGACAGGGATGAACAGAGAGAAAATTTCGAGAGGGGCGGTGAAGAGAATGTGGGTGATGTGAGTATATGAGAGGGAGATGCGGAGGATGATATGCCTATAGGATTGTTAATTTCTAAATCTCAATCTCAAAAACCTCCAGATAGAGGTGTTGAGCTGAATGATGAAACTTTGATTGTCACACCTGAGGGTGTTAACTTGGAAGCTCCAGTTTTTGAGCATGATGATATGTTTGACATAGACAATCTTAATTCTGGAAGCTTGAATGATATTCCTGAAGATGAAGTTGAAAGTGTAAAAGAAACAGAGAGTGAGAGTGGGAGAAAAGAACATGAGAGTGCTGAGAGTTCCTCAACCATAAATAGCCGGGAAACCACATCTGCCATCGGGTCTGACAGGGTCAGTCCTGGTGTTGAACAAGACTCTGGCATCCCACCAGAGCATGCACAATCCCCACCAAGCCACTCTGTTTCTTCTCAACAAGAAATAGTTTCAATTTCTCACGGGGCTTTAACACATGATCTACCGAAGTCTCCTTTTGAGACAATAGGTATTGAAACAGGTGCCAGTTCTCCCCAGGTTACCGAAATTCATTTTCCAGAGCACATCGCAAGCCCAATTCTTTCTAAACACAAAGACACATTTATATCACCAACTAGGATCCTACCTGAAGGACCTAGCAGAACATTTAAAGAAGCTACTTTTCGTAGACTTCAAGGATTAGATGGAAATCCCGACACAGTCAACCCTGATACAGCTGTGCATACGGGTGGCTCAACTTCTGAAGGATTTGTTCCTCCAGTTGTTGAAGTCTTAACGGGCAATCTAGGTGATCCCGGTGTTACAACTCCAAAAGTTTCTCAGGTTGCCTCATAATTTGTTTCTAAGGCTGACCTTGAAAATGCTTTGTCTGTGGTTAATGCAAAAATTGATGTTGTAAATGAGAAGGTGGATAGGCTGCTGGCTAAACAAGGCCCGGATGTTTCGGTAGAGGAGTTGAAATCCCAGTTGTATGCAAAGCTAATGGCTAGGCCAGATAATATTGAAGAAGATGCTACACTGGTTGATTTATTAAGAAATGAATACAAGCTAATGGCGGCGTTTGGAGTGGCATTTCACAAAAGAATGGATGCCATGGATCCTCTTAAGGATGCTGAGGGTGAGGCTTCTCCCGCTATTGTTCAGGGGGAGTCTTCAGGACGAATTAATGCAGAAGAGGAAGCTGCAATTGCTGCTGCACTTAAAGCATCTCTTGAGGAAAATGTCAGGCACAAGGAAAGAAAAGGAAACATAATGATCAAGATCCTGATCTCGATCATTCTGAGGGGGAGAAACGTCGTGCAACTGTGCCTGTGACATCTTTAATATCAAAGCTACCTGCTGCTTCGTCTTCACAAAGCAAACAACCAATAACTCCAAAGAGAGGCAGAGGTAGAGGTAAAGGAAAAAGGCAAAGGACTTTGATTGATGAAAAAGAAGAGGGTACAGAAAGACTAGTAGATGATACATTTGAATTTATTACAAGTGCAGGTTCAGACTTTGATGCTTATGGGTCATTTGTAGCAGAAGTTGGTGAACATGAAAAAGAGTTAACTCTTCAGCAACATATAAGCAAAATTAAAGATACTGTGACAACCCCAATTGAAAAGCCTGAGGTAGATGAGATTTCCACTCCTGAGCCATTCAATATAGAAAATGTTCTGAGATTAAGCAAAGAAGTGGATGATCTATTTCCTCCATCTCCGGGCAAATTCTGAATCACACCCAATGATATTCTAAGAGAAAACAAGAGGAAAGAAAAGGAAGAAGAGCTGAGAAAGGATGCAGAATGGGAAGTACCTAAGGGATACACAGTGGATCCAATCAATACTGGTGCTTTGAGAGATCTCAAAAGAAGGGTTATTCTAACAAAAGAAGCGCTAGACAAACCAAGAACCAACTAGAAATTTCAAGATATAGCAGTTGCATTTCTGGAAGAAAAGATTAGAGCAATATGCACTGAGGAACTTGAAGAAATGTAATCAATTGATGTGATTGGTATTGATGATGTATCTGAAGTTGGTAAAAAGTTACTACTGAACTGGCATGTAAAGATAAAAGATCAAGTAGCTTCAAAACATTCAATCTTAATTGTTCAGTGTTCCTTTCAAAATGTTCTGCATTATACTTGGGTTCATTTTGCTGTCAAACGTGCTGATCAGAAATTCTACAACTTTAGTCAAGTGGATTTGAAATATCTAAGTCTGGACGATCTGGATTACTTGTTGGAAATTCTGGAACCAAGAATTTTACGTTCGAAAGCTGATAAAGCGGGATATACTGAACTCTGGAAATTCATTGCTCAAAGAATTCTGGCTGCAGAATACACAGATCTTCAGATTGGAGCTGAATCAGACAAAATCAAGATTAATGCTTTAAAACCAAATACATCTCATCCAAAGTTGAATCAAATGGATATGTATCAAGTTGTTTGGAAAGGTGTGGATGATGAATCAGAAGTTGGCATTGTACTTTTCAATAGTAAAGAAGAAAAGTTCTTCTTAAGACTGAAGGATGAGGGATGCTATTCAGATGGTTCATTGCGAGTATGTATGTTGAAGATAAGAGAACATAGCCTCAGTATGATGCATGATCCTGATCAATCAACAAGAGTTGCATTGTCTGAAGTAATTGATACTTTTCAGGAAAAGCTGAGTGAACGTGTGATGATCAGAAGATGGCAACGAAACCTAGGTGAGAGGAACATAGTCTAGATCTAATCAAGGGGGAGATTGTTAGATCTAGAATTTAGTGATTAGATCTAGTCTTTATATGATGTAATATGTATGTTTTAGTACTTAGTATAAATACTAAGTAAACATTGACATATTGTAACCTTTTGACATATTGGAATAGAAAACACACACTTAAAGGTTTTCTTGACATATTCTCTCTACTTGTATATTCGAATTCATCACTATACACTCATATTTGACTTTCAGAAACCACAACATTACTATGAACTAAAAAATAAGTATGCACTAACTAGTGCTCCCACTTATTTTGCTAGACAAACTGTTTTCAGCAAACCATGAAAATAAGTGTAAATTCATAAATTGTATAGAAATAGGAGTTTCTATGTAATATACTCATGTAGTATATATAGGGATATGCCTATTGTAATTGTTAAGGATTGTGAGCATAATGAAATAATAACTAGGTGTTTCTCATGGTGTAAATCTATATTCTCTCTAGTTTGCATATGCAATCCTTCATCTATCCTACATTGATACATGAACCACTTGTTATCAAGGCCTAACAAGTGGTATCAGAGCCTAGGAGTGTGATTTGATTTGCAATTCAACAAATAATTTCGAGATTTTTGAATATTTGAAGAAAAGGTACTGTTCATCGAGGTTTTAGGGTAGATTCGTCATTTTATCTTGATTTTGATGATATGAGGATTTATATATGTTCGAATTTGGTGATATAACAAATGCAAATCAAATAGACATCAATTTGAACACAAATCAGACATCAATTTGTGAGGTTTTTGAGTTTTCGAAAGTTTGATGAAAATATGATCAAATCTATTCATATGGTTGATGTTAATGATCATTGTTGATTAAGTAATGTATTTCGGGGGTATACGAAGTGATCTGGGCAAGAGTTTTTTAGATTTGAGCAAATTTCGAGATTTTAGAATATAAGAGGGTTGGAATTTGAAGCATGCGGGATTTCAGACTTGAATCGTTCGGGATTCTACTTTGAATCGTGCGGGATTTCTAAAAACCGAATAAAAGTGATCGGTTTTCTGAAAAACCGAACAAAAGTGATCGGTTTTCTGAAAAACCGTATATTAGTGCAGTCTTCTTAGTGATCAGTTTTCTATGTGCGGTTTCTTCGGTTGATCGGTTTTTTAGATATCTGATTATTGAGATATTCGGTTTTTCACATGGATTATCGTTCGGTTTTCAAGCTATTCGGTTTTCAAGCTATCCGGTTTTGCAAGATGACCGGTTTTCCAGTATACACATTGTCCGGTTTTTGGTGTATCTGGTTTTCAATTTATGATAATCCGGTTTTACACTCATTTTCCGAGATTTTTAGGATTTCTGATCATTTTTGCGATAGCAATTGTTGGCCCCTTGGTGAGAATAACAACAAGCAACAATGTGTAGAAGGGCGGTTGAATACACTTTCTACGGAAATTGAACAAATCAAATAAAAGTGTTTCACACAGTAAATCAAACCACAACTAGTCGAATGCTTTTATTAATATGAAGATGATTACAATGCTTTGAATAAGAAGATGATTACAGTAATTATCAAGTAAGTAACTCTTGATATATAATCACCTAATATAAATCTCTCAATCTCTCAAACTTAGCTATCTATAATCAACTTATGATTATAGATACTGACGACTCTCTAAACAAGATTTTTCACAGATTGAATCAACTAATGATTACTTACCAATATCACAACTAATGTGATAATTCGAACACACGGATGATCTGGCAATCTGTGAGTTTCTTGATCACGTTGAACTTACAAACAATGATTCAAGAATCGTAACACATACGGTGAGGTGAGGTTTGGCTCTGCAATTCGTTTCAGAATTGTAGTCGTAGTCGTGCCTCTAAACTTATCAGAAGATAAGTATTTATAATCCTGTTCCTACGGTTCCTAACAAATTGGACTAATCCTAATTTGCTAACTAACTATCGGATAACTCGGAATCTTGAATCTTGAATCTTCTTATCTTGAGTCTTCAATCTTCAATCTTGATTCTGAAGTCTTCTTATCCGCGCCGTAGATATAGAGAGTTAAAACAGAATTTAAAACACATTTAAATTCACTTAGACTGACTTCTTTAGTCAGGCTGAGTTACTCAGCTTGAAACTCATCAAGCTAAGTTCTTTGAGAACAAACCCAAATTCTAACATGAACTAACATGTATAATTGTTAACTCATCCTTAGAAGTCCAAAGAGTTAAATAAAACATGTTTAGTAACTCTGTCGAGCTGACTCTGCTTCTGAGCTGAGTCACTCAGCTTGAAACATATCAAGCTGAATACTTGATATATACCTTATGTGACATACACAGAATATCAAACACATTAATAATCTAACTAAGGTATAGTTTAAACTTGTCGAACATATGCTCAGTTTACATTCAACTTATACTCAGTCTGAATTACTATAAGTGTTCAGTCTGACTAAGCTTCATAATTCTGTTTAAGTTATATGTAGAACTCATCTTACAAACTTAACTTTGTCTCATCAAATCTGACCTGATGAGATCATTTTCCTAACAAACTCCCCCTATTTGATGATGACAAAACTATCAAACAGTTCTTAAGTTTGTTTAACAGAATTATGTTTTAAATCTCAAACTTATTAAGATTTTATTATTTGAATTGATCAAATATTTATTGAACATATCAATTTTAATTGAACTTATCAATTTAGATTGGAACACACCAACTTTTAGTTGAACACACCAACCAATTACATTAATGAATAAGAACTTATCAGTTATTCATTTTGCTGAACTTATCAGACTTTAAGTATGAACACATCACAAACAGTTGAACATATCAAAGTTTATATTTGTATTAATAGAACTAATCATAATACAAAAGTTGTTGATCACTTAGATCATGCACACATAGTGCTTACAAAAAAAATATTAGAACTAATCTAATATTTACAAAAGAACTAAGCTACTGAATGAATTCAGGGTGTAGAAGCTCCCAGTTAATTATTTCTTTTGTTACTTCATATAGTAACTTTTCAGCTTCTTCACTTCCTCTGAATTCTTTGTGATGAACTTTAATTATTTTATTCAGCTTGTATTTCATCAGCTGATTTAAGTCATTGTTTCCACAACAAGTTCTTATATGGGCAACATTCTTAGCTTTCAGATAGCATACTTCATTAAATTTGATGAAGCTAGGTTTGCCTTCCTGATCCTTGAACAT
This sequence comes from Pulicaria dysenterica, assembly GCA_947179395.2. Taxonomy (NCBI): domain Eukaryota; kingdom Viridiplantae; phylum Streptophyta; class Magnoliopsida; order Asterales; family Asteraceae; genus Pulicaria; species Pulicaria dysenterica. Next base: position 42,500,494 of record OX359291.1, read on the forward strand.
AAATTCCTGAATAGGTGCATCAATGAATGTATTTTCTGTGAATTCCACACCTTCAGGTATATCAAACAGTTTTTCCCATTGTGGACCAGGAACTGGAACATATCTCAGCTCCTCAGCCCTTTTGATCAACTTTGAGACTTCAGTAAAGATTTCTTGCTTTATTTGGCTTTGTTTGAATTTCTTAAGCATCATCATAATTCTGTTCCACTCTAGGTAGCCCATCCTGTGAACGTATCTCAGGTCCATCCCCATGGTTGATCCATTTTCAAATTCAAAGTTGAGGATGACAGCTCCATTGACTCTGCTCAAGGTCATGCCTTTGATATCTTCACTGATGTTTCTTCTGAAATAACATTCTTGTATTTTAGCATCTGAATATGGGATAGGATCAGGTCTTGGACCATTATAGTCAGCTTCAGCTTCAGCTAAAGCTTTCTTTAACTTTTCTTTTTCTTGATCCAGTTGATCTTTTTCTTTTCTCTTCTTTAATCCAGCTACAGAGATATTGAGCTCATTTGCTTCTTCTTGCTCTAGCATCTCGATTAGTTCTCTCGTAGCCTTTTCTTCTTCAGTTTCCTGCTCAGTTTCAGAACCCTTGTCAGCTTCAGACTCAGATTCTGATATCTTTTGTTTCTTTGATGCAGGTTCATCTTCCGTGTTTATTTCTAGCTCCCCCTCAGTGTGAGCTTGCCTCTCTGCTCCTGAAGCTAGTATTAGCAGTGCTTCAGCCTCAGCTCTAGCTAGCTCAGCCTCAGCTCTAGCTAGCTCAGCCTCAGCTCTAGCTAGCTTAGCTCCAGTGTTGACTTGAACCTTCTCCCCCTTTTGTCATCATCAACAGGGGTTGAAGGCCTTGATCGTTTAAGCGAAGCAACATCAGAGGCAATCTCTTTGACATCCTTTGATAGTCTCTCAAGCCTTTAATAGATTTGTCTTTTATGTTTCTTCTGCTTGAGGTGAAAGAGATCAAACTGAGCAGCAACATAGTCCTTCAGCTGCTGGATACCCAAGGAGGCAGGTAAAATTGGAGAAAAGTCGTTGGGTGCATCATCCGAAGGTTGGTGTATACCTTCAAATTCATGTGCACCAGAGTTTGGACCCTGTGACTCATCTTGGTTTGAAGATGAATCATTGATAGGTCGTGCACTAGAGTGTGAGAAGTGAAGAGAATGAATAGGGCTCGAAATGTGAAGTGTATGGGTTGGTGGTTGGCTAATTGGTTTAGAGGGGGGTGATTGACCCTGGGGATTGGTCATACTTTCAATGTAACCTGAGTGTGTCTGCTCAGGCACAGTAACAGGCTCTCCTATGGCACGAGTAAGTGTGGGCTGAGTAGACACCACACCCGGTATTGGCTATTGGGTTTGAATGAGCCTTGAGGTTGACACCTTAAGAGAAGGCGTCTCTCCCTCAACTCCTGCCTATGGAGGGATCAGTGTGATCTCAGCTCCAGTGATGCCTTTAGGAGTGGCACCACCTATGGAAGTTTTTCTATGGTATGTTAGGATATTCTCCCTAGCAGCAGTGGGCATACTAGGGGTGGCTTCAGAGTGGGATTGTAAATAGAATGAAGGTGGAGGAGATGGGTTAGACTGAGTTGGGTTTACTACAGTCTTATCTCCAAATGTAGATGGAGAAAAGTGAGAAGAGAGTGAGAGAGGAGAGGTTTTACCTAAAGCAACTTCTGTATGTGCTGGTTCAGCTTGAGCAGAGTGCTTAGCTTGAACCTCGGTGACAGCTTGAGAAGATCCCCCTTGATTCGATCCCTCAGCTTCACTCTTAGAAGACGATGCCTCAACTATTTCGAGCATAGGTTCACTCAGTCCCTCTTGCTCTGGGAAGATGTCGTTGTTGAACATCTTGGGGCTGAGTGTTAGCACCAGCGACAACTCCTGATTGGCTTCGTAGAGTGCTGTCCCTAGCTCAGCTTCAAATGCTAAGGACATGTACCTTATGAAAGGTACATGAAGGTCTCTTGTGGCCTTCATCACTGTCACCTTGAGCTCGTTGAAGATGAGCTGTGCAAAATCGAGATTCCGTCCAAAGAACATGTTGTACAGCAGCTATATTTCGAACACATTTATCTGGTCAAGTCCTCCAACCTTGGTACCAAGTGAACGAATCACAGTGGACACCATAAAACCCCATCCGGTTGGGAAAGTAGCCTTCTTGATCACCCCTTCAGTTTGAGGGTGACCCATCTGTGGCAGAACAGACCTTGCCACTTGTCTCGTCACAGCAGGCTCAAATTCGTCATGTTGAGGAAGACGAAGAATCTCCCTTAGCCTGTTAACCATGAGAGTGATAGTCCTCTCTCCATTTAGCACTGTACCTCGGATTTCATCATTGATTTGGTCGTAGGTGCACGTATACCAAAATTAGAGGAGGTGCTGAGGAACCACATGGAGAGGTGCTCCAGTGAAAACAAAAGTCAATGGGCATTTACGGATGTAATTGACCCATTGTTCATATTCTCTTCCTTGTTTCCTTCGAGGAATAGCAAGACAGGCGCGCTGATTGTTTATTTTTATCAGCGGCAATCCGTTGTTCTTAAACACTGCACCTCTAACCATTCGATCACCAAGAACTAAAATGGTTCCGTCCATCGATGATATATTTGATTACACAGAGTAATTACTACGGAATTCGCATCTAGCGATTTTCGATTGCGCACTGAGCGACGTAGGGTTTGGAGATCGATGGAACTGAAAAGTTGCACTTAGCAAAGAAGAGGGAAGGTATTTGAGAGGGTGAGAAGTCTGGATTGTAAGCGTAAACCCTCTAATCCGAACTTGATCGGTATATATACCTTTCCAAGGAGAGAGAAAAGTTACCGTTAGAAATCCCCCTTTTTATCCGTTACGCCGTAAAATTTTGATGTAACAGTAAACGGGTAGAACTAATCATCTTCCAACGGATACTAATGTAATATAATAATATTGACTTACAATAAGATTATATACACTGATGTATTATACCTATACACAATTTAGTATAATACGCGAGTTGAGACTGACTCAAATACGCAGTAGTCATGAATTAATCACACTTAGTAAGTAACACATTAGTTTGGACAAACCAAGCTGAGTAAACATATTACTCAGTTTAACTCAAGCACTCAGCTTGATTCAAGCACTAGCTTGAAATGTGCACTCAACTTGAGAATGAAACTCAGCTTGAGTAGAGCACACAGCCCATGGGTAATGACACTAAGTCAGCTTCGTCTGAGACTGACTCAAACGAACCTTTTAACCACACTGAGTAGTTAAAGAATGTTTGGAACCAACCAAACGTGTGAACCAATCACACAGTCTGAGTTAAGCACATAGCTCAGACTCAGTGATACTTAGTCATTTATGTTTGAGACTGACTCATACTGTATCATAACTACACTAAGTAGTTGAAGTGTGATTGGAACTCACCAAACAAAAGAACTCATTGTTCAGCTTGATAAAATGCAGTTTATGAAAACTTATTCATAAACCGTGCACTCAGCGTAAGACACTTTGTCTTTGTCAAACTGAAAACTCGGAGTCTAGACACTTAGCTAGGGGTTGAGCATACCCAAGTTACTTAGCAGATACATAAACCTCTTCTCATCAAGTGGTTTAGTAAAGATATCTGCTAGTTGGTTATCCGTGGAAATAAATTTAATGTCAACTTTACCTTTTTCCATGATGTCCCTGATGAAGTGATGTCTAATTTCAATGTGCTTGGTTCTTGAGTGGAAGACTGGATTGTAAGTGATGGCTATAGCACTTTGGTTATCACAGAAGATAGGAGTTTTCTTGAAACTCATGCCAATGTCTTGAAGCTGATGCTGCATCCATAGGATTTGAGCACAACAGCTACCTGCTGCAACATATTCAGCTTCAGCTGTTGAAGTAGCCACTGAGTTCTGTTTCTTACTAGTCCAGCTGACTAACTTCCCTCCAAGCATTTGACATCCTCTAGTAGTTGATTTTCTATCTAACTTGTACCCAGCATAGTCAGCATCTGAAAAACCAACTAACTCAAATCCAGAGTCATTTGGATACCAAAGACCTAGATTTGGTGTACCTTTAAGGTACCTAAAGATCGTTTTCACAGCTTGAAGATGTGATTCTTTAGGATCTACCTGATATCTTGCAAAAACACATGTAGCAAACATAATATCAGGTCTACTAGCTGTCAAATAGAGCAATGAACCTATCATTCCTCTATAGGTAGACTGATACACAAAGTTTCCATCTGAGTCTTTACTCAGCTTGACAGCTGGTGACATAGGTGTTTTCATGGTTGAACTAGAATCAAAACCATATTTCTTTATCAAATCAAGAACACACTTGCTTTGATTGATGAATATTCCATCAGGCTTTTATTGAATTTGTAGGCCTAGGAAGTATGTCATCTCACCCATCATGCTCATCTTGTACTTTTGTGACATTATTTTAGAAACCACTCACACAGAGATTCATTGGTAGAACCAAAGATAATGTCATCCACATAGATTTGTACAAGAATCACTTGTCCTTTGCTCTTTTTATTTAAGAGTGTCTAATCTATACTACCTCTGCTGAAATCCATTGATAGTAGATAAGTGGACAGTGTATCATACCAAGCTCTTGGAGCTTGTTTAAGACCATACAAAGCCTTGTCCAACTTATAGACATGATGTGGAAACTTTGAACTGATAAAGCCAGGAGGTTGTTTCACATAGACTTCCTCCTGAAGTTTTCCATTTAGGAAAGCACTCTACACATCCATTTGATAGACTTTGAAGTCTTTATATGCTGCATAAGCCACGAACAGCCTTATGGCTTCAATTCTAGCAACAGGGGCAAAGGTCTCATCATAATCGATTCCTTCTTCTTGCTTATACCCTTGTTCTACCAGCCTGGCTTTGTTCCTAACTATCACTCCATCCTTGTCCATTTTATTTCTATAGACCCACTTAGTGCCTATAATTGAATGATCTTTAGGGGCAGGGACAAGGTTCCAGACCTTATTTCTCTCAAAATCATTTAATTCCTCTTGCATAGCCTCAATCCAATCCTCATCCTCTAAGGCTTCTTCAGTCTTCTTTGGTTCCATTTGAGATAGGAAACCAAAGTGTGCAGCGTAATTAGCTGTAGCCTTGGATCTGGTCATGACCTTTTCTTGGACATTTCCAATAATTTGATCTTGAGGATGATCTTTGAGGAATTTAAATGTTGTAGTTGGAGAGTCTGGTTCTGAATCTGAGTGATGTTGAGAACTCTGAGGTGAACACACATCCTCAGTCTCAACAACAGCATTGTCAACAAACTGATGATCACTAAGATTCTCAGTCTGAGTGACTTCAGCTCCAAAGGGGTTGATGAACTCATCATCCTTCTCAGCTTGAGAATCCCTTGGAGTTTGTGATGATTTCTTTTATGAACACACATCATCATCACTATCATCTTCTATGACATATATAGGATTTGATAAGTTGGTTTCCTTAGGCCTTTCAAGCTGACCAAGTCTGCTTGACTCTTATCAGCTTGATCAAAATTGTCTTCATCAAAAGAGACATGAATTGATTCTTCTATGGCTTTTCTCCTTGTGTTATATATTCTATAAGACTTGGAGATTGAGGAATAACCAACAAATATTCCAAGATCAGTTTTAGGTTCAAACTTATGGAGCTGATCTCTTTGATTCAGCACATAGCATTTTGAACCAAAGATATGGAAGTAACCTATATTGGGATTTCTAGATTTATACATATCATAAGATGTTTTTCCATGACTTTTGACAATGCTTGATCTATTTTGGGTATAGCAGGCTGTACTAACAGCTTCATCCCAAAAATAGAGTTTCAATCCTGCCTCACATAGCATTGTTCTAGCAGCCTCAATTAAGGTTCTATTTCTCCTTTCAGCAACTCCATTTTGTTGTGGAGTTCTGACAGATCAGAAATTTTGTAATATTCCTTTATGTTCACAGAAGCTTTCAAGAGTTGAGTTTCTGAACTCAGTTCCATGATCACTTCTAAGTTGCTTTATGGACAAACCTTTTTGCAACTCTTCCCTTTTGATGAAACTAATTATCTCCAGGGCAGCCTCACTTTTGGCTTTAAGGAATATTACCCAGGTGAATCGTAAGAACTCATCTACTATCACCAGTGTGTACTTCTTGCCACTCAGGCTTGGAGTACTTATAGGTCCAAACAGATCCATATGCAACATGTGCAGTGGGTCTGTTATTGAAAAATTTTGCTTTGATTTAAAGGACCCTTTATGATGTTTCCCTTGTTCACAGGCTGAACACAATTTGTCTTTAACAAATGTGATTTTTGGTAATCCAGAGACCAACTCTTTATTGGATAGCATATTTATATTTTTAAATCTTAAATGAGACAAACGTTTATGCCATAACCAACTCAGCTCAGGAATAGAATGAGAATACAAGCAGGTTTCATTATAGGGATCAGCAGAATTAAGATCAAGTAGATACACATCTCTTTCTCTTTTAGCTATTAATACAGGCTTTCCCTTAGCATTATAGATTGTTCCTGCTTTCTTTCTAAAAGTAAAAACATTATCTTCATCACACAGTTGACTGATACTAATCAGGTTGTGTTTGAGACCTTTGACATAGGCAACTCTCTTGAATATAACTTTGCCAGCTTTCATCTTTCCATAGCCTTTAGTTCTTCCATGTGAGTTGTCTCCAAATGTTACTTTAGGACCTTCATCTTCTTGGAAATCACTAAGAAGTCCTTTCCACCTAGTCATGTGCCTTGAGCATCCACTATCCAAGTACCATTTACTTGAATCCTACACATGATATGAAAACTAAACACATTAGTTTTGTTTGGGATGTTGGGTTTCGTGAACACAGCAGCGGAAGCATAGCTCAATAATATGAAGCATAAAAGGCTTGAAACCCATAATGGACCAAGAACTCTATAACTACAAAATGCAACATGTAAAAGGAGAAGATGGAATAAGAAATTATACCATGCTCCAGCTTCTGAAATCTTCAAGTTGGGATGAACTCTAAGTCACAAGAGAGCAACTCTCCATTGTTAGTCCACACCAAGTTTGTTTGATCCCCAAATACTAGTATGCCAAGTTGTGATCTTCAAGACTTGAAATCACTCTTTGGAACAACCCACAATCTCCAAGATATCACTAAGAACACTTATGATTTCTGGAGATACACAAGAACACTCAAGAACACTTAGAAAAGTATATGCAAATGTTCTTGAATGAGAGAGAGAATTTTCTTTTTTTATTACTTGATCAATTATTCAACCTTATCACATATCAATGACCCCATGACCTTATCACTTTCTTCAGCAGATGTACAAGGCAATAAAGTCGGGCATGCCATTCCTAAATGTCACCAAAGTCAATAACTTGAGCCAAGCAACAACCAAAAAGTCAAGTTACTGTCAGACGGTTTACTCGCCGCGGAAACCAAAATGTTACGCGGCGCGGAAACTCCGTTTCCAACATATTAATTTCTCTCTTCTAGTTGCGTGTTGTAGGGATCAATCCTTGGCGTGTGACCCAATAGGCTCGTGTATCATCAGTAGCATTACTAATATACTTATGTCAGTGGGCATACTCCAACAAACTCCCACTTGCACATGACACAGCATATTGATAAGTAACACTGATAGAGAGTGGCTTCTAGCAAAGCATCTCTGCCACCCAAGTCAACGCGAGTTATGTTATCCCAAGACAAGTACCAAATCACAACCCTATATGTTTGATATGGCCCTATTGATAAGTGATCAATCATCCTTTCTTTCGCGATATCCGAGTGAACACGAGACATGGTTAGATGTCAATCTCCAGATCGTTCACGATTATGTTTCTCGATTCCCAAAATCTAGTTGCAATCGATCAAATATCATTGCAGCTTGAGCATGGCCATGCATTTTACGTCGGCTCTCAATCAATGAGGGGCCCATGGATATCTCTCTAATACTAGAGGAACGAATCCCTTTGACTACATTGCTCTGCCACATACCCCAAACTTTACCCAAAAACTCCCCTTATAACAGCCAGTTACGAACTGCGTTAGAAAGCAATCAAAGCAAAGCTGGACCATGCTTTGGAACACATGTATCTCCGGTCTTAGGACGAAATGATATTATCATCCTGAGTTACTCATGACAAAAACCATGAAGTAATCTCAGGTGCAGGTCATCCAGTCACTTGACCATTGCAAGCACAGGTGAAGTGTTGTGTCTCTTTTATCTAAACCATTATTAGATAGCGACCAACCACTTCCCTCAGCCTTATCTCAAACTTCCTCCCCATGAAGAATGACCGACTGTGGACATTTAGAATGAAAAAGAACATTCTGGGAAGTATTAAACATGCTAAGATGGAACATAGTAAGGATTCATAAAAATATCCGCCCTCAGCACATTATTAAATCCCCATTTAATAATCGATATAATATGAAGTACAATACTGCTTTAACGTTCCCCAAGTGTTTATATGTATCAAACTTATAACTAAAACAAACTCAAGCCTTGTTCACCTAGGCCTAGTATGACTATCATCACTAGCCTGTAACAACAGCTTAGTTAACGGATCCGCCATAAAGCTATCCGTGTGTTCTCTGCCAGTGAACATATCTCTTCCTCAACCTATCACTTGCAAAGTATGCGTTGGAGAGATTATGGTCCTTCGTTCAAGCTATTCTACCTTCATTGTTTCAGAAGATCCCAATAAGGTAAACAATGCTTGAACTCCAAGCAATCATACCTTCATTGTCTCAAAAGCCCAATAAGGTAGATGATGCTTGAGATTTTAGTTCTTATATGAAAGTCATCATACCCTCATTGTTTCAAAAGATCCCAATAGGGATAGTGATGCTTTAAGAACAATTTATGATCAACAACTCCAAATTTTGTAGGATCATAATCTCAGATTAAAATCGGCAGTTATCCCACTCTTTTCAGAAGACAGCTCTTGAGTAATCTTTACTTCTAGCTTCTTCTTGTATAGAGCATCAAGAACATATCTCAATATTTCTTGATCCCCTAAACTGGTTTAGTATATTCTATATTCGTTATGAATGCATAATTCCTTAACTTATCTTTTACAGTAAGGTCAGGACATTATCTTCATTACGTTGTATTTGCATACAAATATAGAATTACAATAACGCTCCCACTAGCCCTGACATTCATCCATGTTTCATTTTGCTTATTGAAAACTCAAACTCTATGATTTTCATATTGAAGCAAATATTGAACTTTGAGATGCATAATTATATAAGTCCATCAGTGGACTTCTTTTCGTTTGTAGACAATAGAAAGATACGCTTGATGTAACAGACTCTCGAAAGTCTTGTCAGCACTTCCTCAGAGATTTCCTATTAAGGAATGTGGTTTTTACATCAAATTGTCACAGCCATAAAAAGGCACAATTAGTATCCAAGTAAACTTCAACATAACCATCAGTAGAGAGTTTTAGATAATACCTTCCTCATGGTCAATTATCGTAAAACCATCTCCTACTAGTCGGTTTTTGAAGTTGTCTACAAACTTTTTGTTCGACATAACCACTTAGATAAAGTTTCCAGATGATACCTTCCAAATGGTCAATCATCACTAAAACTATTCTTATCTATCGGTATTCTAACTTGCAAATAAATCCATGTTGGTCTCTTTCTACAAAGAACCAATTTCACCCTTTGGGTTGCCACCTTGGTATAGGATTAACCAAATCCAATACTTGGGTATCCTCATGGATTGCATCTCACTTTCACTACCTGTATTCTCTTAGTGGACTTTGGGCCCACTCTGGTTTATCAGTAGTTGATGTATCTATCATTAAGTTGTCTCTCTCAGATATAAAAATATATCTTTCTGGCTTTATGACAACCTCTACTAATTCTATAGAGAGGTAATGAATTTTATGTCAGGTACTCCAGCATTGTCATGCTGAGTTACAATCATTTCTGATTGTGTGCTAGTGCCAACATCAGGTCTTTTATTTAAATCTCACGTTCTTCCATTGGAATGCTTCAGTTGTTCATTTCCCTTTTCGAGCAACCAAATCCGGTTCCCAAAAGGATATGAAATGAATATCTGAATCCTAGAAGAACTATTTAAATGTGTTAGCATCCTTCAAGTTCATCCATCTCCCACTAAATGTAGAATGGATAACTCTTATCTATGAGATTGTCAAACAAAGAACACTTTCTTGTCAAATCTCCTTATATGCTAATTTGACCATCTTTGTTGATTTGAGATTAAGAACATTGCCCACCACTTTCATAATATACTCCATCAAAGAAGAACCATTTCAAAAATGTCCGATTCCTCCACTTGGCGACTCATTTTCACAATGTGTCCTAGGAGGAACGAATTATGAGATAACATCATAACTCTTTATGATGGTCATTTAAAATCCAGAACTAAAGCACTCAACATCTATATCAGATTTGAGTATTGTAGTCCTTTTGCCCTCTTATTCATATACTTTGTCACATGTATGTCTTGAACACCTCTCAAGGTTTTAGACACTTGTCTAACAAGTTAGACATTCCCATCCCTTCTACCTTCATTGGTAAAGGTAACAAAGTATCAATAGTTACCCCTCACGATTTGCTTGAATGATCTTCACATAAATGTGAACGAAACTTAACAAGCCTTCATTCCTCTTACATATACAAGTGAAGGATATGTAAGTCATTTTAGCCTAATAAACAAGATTTGCACTCAACAATTGATACAAGATCAAAAGATCCCAAGTTCCTAACCACATGGAGCTTGGTGATGTAAGCCTTGTTTATATGGTTAAATTGACTATTGTCATAAGAGTAACTTATATAAACCATTGATGATCATTCTATTACTTCTTAAACAAATTCCACAACATGGATGAACTTTGAAATAAACCACGAAAAATACATAATTCAAAGTAATATCCATCGTTATCAACAGCATAATAGATTTATAATTTTCTTGCCACGCAGGGCATAAAACATAGATCTTATAAAGTAATAGTCTAGCTGGAAGAAGTGGCAAGATCTTGTCTTCCATTTCTTTTCAATAAGGGACAACCATCTTGTTTCCTGTTATGAAGTCCAGCTCTCCATATCTTATATTTCTACTTCTTACCTGCACTTTGCAACAATGAAAATTGTAACAAATGTGAGTATTATGGCCAGTATACAAAACTTGCCAATAGAAGTATAAGATCAGTGAAGTTTGATCATGAATGTACCTGAAGCCGAGGAACCACCATATCTCATTTCGTGTATCCTTAGCTCTTCCAGGCACTTAGGGCAGGCGTGGTGGCGCCAATTTCCAATCTTCCCACAAAAGTAGCAAACTTTCCCATTAGAAGTCTCATCAAGAGGCGCAATCTCATTGCCCTTAGACTCCATGATCATAGTGAGCTTAGTTAGACCAAGCTTACCATTTGAGGTAGTTTGCTTGTTGGTAGACTTAGTGAGAGTGGACAAGGTGAGCTTACCTTTAGCCATGTTAGACTCATAAGTCTTCAACATGCCGTGAAGCTCCATTAAGTATTTGACCATAACATGCATGTGATAATTCTCAATGAATTGCTCATATGATGGTGGAAGGGATCTTAGTATAATATCTACCTTCATCTCCCTTTGAATGGTAAATCCTAACCTTTCCAAGCGCTCCATAAGTGCTTTCATCGTAAGCACGTGAATGCTTATGTTCTCACCATCCTGCAGCCGGCAACCAAGTAGGTCGTTCAAACACCCAAACCGTTCTTGCCTCGCTTGTTGTTGGAACATGTCCTTCAACTCAAGCATAATCTTGTAAGCACTCAAATGCTCCAATTGCATTTGCAATTTGGGGCTCATCATGCTTAACATGAGGCAAGAGACCTCGTTGGTGTCTTTGACGCGTTTATTATAGGCATCATGAACGGTCTTACTTGCGTTGGTAGCAGGGGCTTCCGGAAGGGGTTCCTCAATGGTGTGTAACTTGTTTTCGCGTCTTAGGACAATATATAATTTCCTAGACCAATCCATAAAGTTACTTCCATCGAGTTTCTCCTTCTCTACAAACATATATAGAGTAAAGTCGGTGTTGTTGATGTATGTCGATATCATCTATAAACGCAGAGAGTTTTAGTTAGTTTGATAAACCTTGTTAGAATAATTACCCCATGTGTTTAAAAACAACTATTTTGACAAGGGCTAAGAACCCTATTTCACCTTGCACCGTGACGGGTTTTCTGCGGATCACGTGGCAAAGCTATTTAGGCCGGCAACCATAGACCGATTGCAATCCATTATTGCAACTCTTAGTTCCTTGCGGGATCCTACTAGACAACCATAGTTTCTAGTTTGGCATGTTTGATCCCTCCATACCAATCCCAAGGTAATATTTTACATGACCTCGGCTAGAGCTCGACGACCATATGAAATATTAATTTGAAATCGTAAATTAACCATCAAGATACACTGTGGTACTCTAGCCCAATGATCGACTCGGCTAAAGCTCGACAATCAACCTTGCGAGTTGCCACACGCGCCTTCCACACAGCACATACAAGGGTCAACTCGGCTAGAGCTCGACAATCAACCTTTGCACGGCTAGATTCGGACGGTGTCATCTTATGGGTGGTGTGAAATTTACATTTAGAAAATGGGATTTAGTTTTCCGGTTATAAACCCATTTTGAGTTTGATTAACAAAAGTGACAATAACCAAAAGTTTTCACTAATCGGATACTAAACCAATTTAAATCCGTCTTGTTAATCAAGTATACGTGCGAGAGTTTGTTAAACCATAGTTAAAAACCCTTGAGTTTTATTATTGTAAAAATTGTCTAGCATGCAATCAATCCTATAATCCATGCATAAACAATAAATAATAAAACAACCACACGCATACAAAAAGATTGGTAACCATGCCCCTAAAACCTATGCGTTTTTCCGTGAGCCACTTCGGAAAAATGAAGTCATCTAAGAAAATATCCTTGACTTGGATGTGCTCCCACTAAACCCGCTACCTCCATTGGGCCTCTGGGTTTCGTGTTTGCCAAGACGTCACTCCTTGACTCCCGATGATTGCCTCCATATTAATTTTACACAGAAAATGAAATAAATGGCATACAAGCCACAAATCCCATTTTCTAGTACAAAATACATAACAAGGAATTTAAAATGACATGCAAGCCATAAAATAATTTATATACCAAATAAATCAAATAAATTAATTATTACATACCATGTGACATATAGTCACCAAATGAATGAATAACTAATTTAACACAACCAAACATCCACAAGGTCTAGGGCATCTTTTGGTTACCAACATCACATGAACAACATGAACAACATGAACAACATGGTGTGCCACACAAAACCATGTAAACTTATGTATCTTCATTAAGATTATTTCTCAAAACTCAAGGCACTAAATACTCCCATGTATATATGCATTAATAACAACAAACCATTTTTGATGAAACATATTCATATATACATAATGTAAGTATATGAAATTATTATTTTTATGCCAAAAATAATAATATACATATAAATACACCAACCAAGATACAAGGCATCTTAATAAACAAAAAAATAATAATTTCTAGAATAAAAATTCCAGAAACCATTTTTTTTATGCCAAAAACCCGACTGCAAAACTATTTTTATTTATAAAATTCTGTCAGACGAAATTACGCGCCGCGTAACCCACAAGGTTCCGTGCCGCGGAATCTACCTGACAACAAATCCAGTTTTTCGATTTCGGGTTTTTCAGGCCACCATGTGCATTTTTAGTATAGAGGTGGCTCTGATACCACTGTTGTGATTCGTGAACACAGCAGCGGAAGCATAACTCAATAATATGAAGCATAAAAGGCTTGAAACCAATAATGGACCAAGAACTCTATAACTACAAAATGCAACATGTAAAAGGAGAAGATGGAATAAGAAATTATACCATGCTCCAGCTTCTGAAATCTTCAAGTTGGGATGAACTCTAAGTCACAAGAGAGCAACTCTCCATTGTTAGTCCACACCAAGTTTGTTTGATCCCCAAATACTAGTATGCCAAGTTGTGATCTTAAAGACTTGAAATCACTCTTTGGAACAACCCACAATCTCCAAGATATCACTAAGAACACTTATGATTTCTGGAGATACACAAGAACACTCAAGAACACTTAGAAAAGTATATGCAAGTGTTCTTGAATGAGAGAGAGAATTTACTTTTTTTATTACTTGATCAATTATTCAACCTTATCACATATCAAAGACCCCCATGACTTTATCACTTTCTTCAGCAGATGTACAAGGCAATAAAGTCGGGCATGCCATTCCTAAATGTCACCAAAGTCAATAACTTGAGCCAAGCAACAACCAAAAAGTCAAGTTACTGTCAGACGGTTTACGCGCCGCAGAAACCAAAATGTTATGCGGCGCGGAAACTCCGTTTCCAGCATATTAATTTCTCTCTTCTAGTTGCGTGTTGTCGGGATCAATCCTTGGCGTGTGACCCAATAGGCTCGTGTATCATCAGTAGCATTACTAATATACTTGTGTCAGTGGGCATAATCCAACATGGGAACCCACTTCTTGGTGGGTTCAGATGAGGAGCACTTAGCATCTCCATCTTGTTAAACTGACTGTTCAGCTTGAGCAGGAGCTGAGTCCTGTGTGGGCTGATCAACTTGTTCTTGTTCAGGCCTTGAGATTTCTGCATCACAGTCCTTAGCCTCATGACCTCTACTTCTGTACTTCTAGCATCTCCTTCTTCCAATGATTACAGGAGGTAGAGTGTCCAATAATCCTTGTGAGAACTTACTCTCAGTTTTAGGATTATAAGTTATGGATAACTTTTCAACTTTCTTTGCAAGTTGATTCACATGATGATCATTGACTTTGGACTTACCTTTTTCAGGTCTTTGTTTGTTATCCATGGAAGCCTGACCAACAAACTTCTTTTCCATGACCTTGGACTTACCTTTGTCATGCATACTGGACTCACCAGTTTCAACAGGTTTGGACTTACCACTGTTGATCTTCTTGGACTTACCAAGATCAACAACTTTGGACTTACCATTGTCGTGTTTTGACCTCTGACTTATAGTGGTCTTTCTGTTCTTGTAACTTCTCTCCTATCCAGAAAGAGAATTTTGTCTTTTGAAAGGATTTGGATTAAGCCTTTCTATGACTGAAGTTCTTTGAACAGACTGAGTACCTTATCTGTCCAGCACAGACTTACCATGCTGTTTTGATGTTGAGCACTCGTTGTCATAACCTTTTGCCTTTACAAACATATTGTATTTCAGGTTCTGACCATGTTTGTTCTCTGAGGCTGACTTCTGAGACTCAATAAGTTGTCTATCCTCCTTAGAGTCTGTACTTGCTATCTCATCATCAACTACTTAAGCTGCTATTTGGTAGTCACCTCCAAGTACAGCCTTCACCTGTTTAGGTATCTGTTGGCTTATGCACTTTTTAGCAAGCTTTGATGACTTACACCAAGATTCAGTGACGTTTTGAAGTTGGTCAGCTTTGTCTTAAGCTTCCTGAAGTTCTTCACTTAGAAGTCTATTAATGTGTCTGTGACATTCAAGATCACATTGTGCTTTCTTACCAACATCAATGAGAGACTTATTTTCCTTAGTCTCATTCTTGAGTTTAGTTATCTCATCTTTTAGGTCATTTTGAGACTTAAGGAAGGTCTTGAAATCATTCAGCAGATAATCAAAAGCAAGACCCTTTTCCTCATCAGTATAAGAGTTGAAATTACTGACCTTATACATGGAAGCAGGATCCCAGTCACTAAGCTTCCTGTTTTCCTCAGCTTCCTTCATGTCAGCTTCAAAAGTTGACTCGGACAAACCATAATCAACCTCATCTATTTCCAACTCTTCATCTTCTTGAGCCATCAGACATACATCATCATCTGAGGTAGATGATTATGTATCCCATGTTTCAGCATATAGTCCTTTTGCACTGGGTTTGTCTTCTGGCTTTCCTTTCTTGAGCTGAGTATATTTCTTCTTGTATTTATCAGCTCTGTAAGCATTCTTATCAACAAATGATGTTGATTCTACCTTCTTTGATCTGCACTCAGCAGCAATATGTCCCTTCTTCTGACAGTTGAAGCACACATCATTCTTGGGATCAAAGGAACTCTTCCCTTTACCCCAGTCAGATCTTCCTCTTCCCCTTTGAGCTCTTCTCAAACGTATGGCTAACATTGCCATTTGCTCAGTGATATTCTGAACATCATCAGTATCACTTGAGTCTGAGTCTGAGTGGTCAGCTTGAGATTCTGACTCAGTCTCATATTCAACAACCAGTGTCTTGGAACTTTTCTTCTTTTTCTGTGCAACCAATGCAACTTCAGTTTTATCCAAAGACTCCTTGAGTTGTTGTTGAGAAGTTCTCTTGTGTTCAGTGATCTGTTCATGATTTAGCAAGAACCCATAAATGGACTGTAGGTTGTACACATGCAGTGTTCCTCCAGCCCTCAGTGCTGTAGTTACATCGTTAAACCTCTCTGGTAACACATCCAGAAATTTCAGCAAAAGTTCAGCTTCATCTTTCTTTACACCCACACTTAGTAGGTCATTTATCAAACAGTGAAACCTTGTGAACAAATCTGACAAGGTTTCATTCTTCTTTGAAAAGAAGTTTTCTTAAGATCTATTCAAATGACTTCTCTTATGCTGTTTGACCAGATCCGTGCCCTCATATGTAACACTCAATGTGTCCCAAATATCTTTTGTTGATTGACACCCAGTCACAGTGCACAAGATTTCATTTATCAGGGCATTTGCCAGAACACTTTTTGCCTTGTCATCCAGATTGAAGAGTTTCCAATCTTCATCAGTCCAGGATGCAATAGGCTTTCTTGTTTCCTTGTCAGTGTTGCCAGGAGACGTATCACTGACAGTAGCAGGAATCTTGGGGATGATAGGTCCTTTTGTATTGACATTGAACATACGAATGTCAATGGACTTGAGGAATAACATGGCTTTGAACTTCCACATAGGATAGTCAGATCCATCAAATATGGGACAGCCTTTGGCAGACATCTGTGGAAAGTTTGAAAGATTATTGCTTGTAGAAATTTTGAACTTTCTCAGAATCTTGAACTTTCAACTTATGAAATCGTTCAGCCTGCTCTGATACTAGTTGTTGGTCCCTTGCTGAGAATCACAACAAGCAACAGTGTGTAGAAGGGGGGGTTGAATACACTTTCTGCGGAAATTGAACAAATCAAATAAAAGTGTTACACACAGTAAATCAAACCACAACTAGTCGAATGCTTTTATTAATATGAAGATGATTACAATGCTTTGAATAAGAAGATGATTACAGTAATTATCAAGTAAGCAACTCTTGATATATAATCACCTAATATAAATCTCTCCATCTCTCAAACTTAGCTATCTATAATCAACTTATGATTATAGATACTAACGACTCTCTAAACAGGATTTTTCACAGATTGAATCAACTAATGATTACTTACCAATATCACAACTAATGTGATAATTCGAACACACGAATGATCTGGCAATCTGTGAGTTTCTTGATCACGTTGAACTTACAAACAATGATTCAAGAATCGTAACACATACAGTGAGGTGAGGTTTGGGTCTGCAATTATTTTCAGAATTATAGTCGTAGTCGTGCCTCTAAACTTATCAGGAGATAAGTATTTATAATCCTGTTCCTACGGTTCCTAACAAATTGGACTAATCCTAATTTACTAACTAACTATCGGATAACTCGGAATCTTGAATCTTGAATATTCTTATCTTGAGTCTTCAATCTTCAATCTTGATTCTGGAGTCTTCTTATCCGCGCCGTAGATATAGAGAGTTCAAACAGAATTTAAAACACATTTAAATTCACTTAGACTGACTACTTTAGTCAGGCTGAGTTACTCAACTTGAAACTCATCAAGCTGAGTTCTTCGAGAACAAACCCAAATTCAAACATGAACTAAAATGTATAATTGTTCACTCATCCTTAGAAGTCCAAAGAGTTAAATAAAACATATTTAGTAACTCTATCGAGCTGACTCTTCTTCTGAGCTCAGTCACTCAGTTTGAAACACATCAAGCTAAATACTCGATATATACCTTATGTGACATACACCGATTTATCAAACACATTAATAATCTAACTAAGGTATAGTATAAACTGGTCGAACATATGCTCAGTTTACATTCAGCTTATGCTCAGTCTCAATCACTATAAGTGTTCAGTCTGACTAAGCTTCATAATTCTGTTTAAGTTATATGTGGAACTCATCTTACAAACTTAACTTTGTCTCATCAAATCCGAACTGATGAGATCATTTTCCCAACAACAATATTCTTCAATTTCAAAAAATTTCAAGTTGACTTGGCAGCTGGACCCTAGCCAGGGGCTTTGCCCCTTGGACCCCTCCAGCGGTTGCACCCCTTGGACCCTTCTATTAGGGTCGATGCCCCGAACCCCTGTTGTTGTTCTGACTGAATTATCTTGTCACCTTAATTTGTAAGACAACTGTTTGGATTTTTTAGCTGAGTTAGGAGTTCTCAAAGTTTCAGTTATCATTATGATGTTTCTATTTTGGGTCATATTCTATTTTCCCGTGAACCAGGTGCTTAATTCCTAGTACTCTAATGTCTAGTCATCCTCGTCTTTCCTAACAAATTTTTGGTTCTTCTTTCTTAGTATCACCAATTTTTGGTCTCAAAACCAGATTTTGGCCATCCATTCCTTGTTTCTTTTGAATCTTGGTTATCTTTTACCAGTCATTTCTGAAGACCCATATCACATTGTTGGTGAAATTGTTTCATGGATTGATCTAAATCAAATTGCTTCAGGTTTTTGCGAAGATTTTGTATTACATGCGAATGCTCACTGCATATCAATCTTTTGGTGCTCTTGAATAATGATGAATCCGACTCACTGATTATTATATCAAAGTCTCCTACCCACTTATGTGTACCCAAGTTCATTTGCACCCGTATGTCTTCCAAAATCTTTTTGGGACTTGCAGTGATCTGGTAAAGGTTGATTACACGGTATTGGGAGACTTACTTTACAACATTATTCTCCAATATCAGATTACATCCAACACAGAGTTTTAAATATTCATAAATTGTAAATTCATGGAGTATATATAGGGATATGCCTATTGTAATTGTATAGAAATAGAAGTTTCTATGTAATATACTCATGGAGTATATATAGGGATATGCCTATTATAATTGTTAAGGAATATGGGCATAATGAAATAATAACTAGGTGTTTCCCATGGTGTAAATCTATATTCTCTCTAGTTTACATATGCAATCCTTCATCTATCCTACGTTGATACATGAACAACTTGTTATCAAGGCCTAACAATAAGTCCAGTCTCTCTAATTTTATTATATTCCCGAAACTCAGAGAACTGGATTAACTCCTCGTTTCTGAATATATAAAATTATTCCATAACCATACTTGGTTATATTGTAGATGTATAGATACTTTTCTATTCCAAGAAATAGACTGAAATAATAAACCCTCTTGTTTACACTAGCTCGTAAACAAAATTAGACATTTAGTGCATAAACACTTACCTAATAATATGTTTATTATCCTCAACACTTAACTCTGTTAATATGTTTAATATTAGTTAGATTGAATTTCAATATATAATTATGAGATCCTGGGACTAGTCCATTTACCTGGACTTATTTTGAAACCTTAAAATTCCCGTCATTAGAATTATATACGTACTTGAATTTCAATAAGCTAATAATTTCCGTGCTTCTTTAAGCACTTATTTGATTCTACGCATACATTCATGTATATCAATTTATCAAGAACTGATAAATGTCTTAGAGTAGGTTAATTGCTCCTACTGACTATTATGAAAACATAGAATTACTTAAAATTCCTTATTGATTTGGTCAAACTTGACCAAAAAGTCAAAACACCGATTTTAAGTATGAATCTAAAACTTAGATTTCGAATAAGAATCTTAAAGTCAACAAAACCTTAGACTTGGATTTTCTAATATCCACTATTTCCTATTAAGGAAATTAGCTTCTTAAAAACTTTATATCACCACAAGTATGATACACTTGTATAGATTCTTAATTAAAACATGTGAGTTTCCTTGGTTATAATACCTATTATAATCAAACTCATATATGTTTCACCTTTAAACACACCTTTAGAAATAATGACTATTATTTCAAGTGTTTAACTTTAGTTCAAAACTTGAACTTGTTTTCATAAAAACTTATAATTACTTGATTAGATAACCTTTTTAATGTATAACAACAACTGTGTTATATCAAGTAATTCCATAAGTTTTAGTCAAGCAATAATATTAATCATATTACTCAAATGGCAACCAATGAATACGGACTAAATTACTAATAAGTCAAAACTTTGACTTGTTAGTCACTCTCTAGTCACACTTGACTAGATATACTATTAATCTACGCACAAAGACATATCAACCAATAATTCATTAAGTTTTTAATAAAGAAGTCTTCAAAAATCATTACATATGAAAAATGAAAAATTTAGAATAAGTAATAAAACTATGAATTAAAAATGTCCTTCATCTTGTGCGTATTGTCCACCAGCATTCCAAGGCATCCTTTTGCTTCTTATTGACCTATTTGCAATAAATGATCGCAAAAGTCAAATACACCACTTATATACAATAAGTTGAAAGCAAAAATACTGAAGTTAGTCAACGAAAGTACCTGTGGCGTTTTCACCACCCTCGTGACGCTTCGGGCAGTTGGCCTTATAGTGGCCAATTTCACCGCACTTGAAGCACCGGTTCTCGGCTCTTGCTTTATTCGGTTTAAACTTTTTGCTCTTGCCCTTGCCTTTGTCTTTGCAATTTGCCTTGGCCTTGGGTGCAAATGGTCCTGGCTCGGTTTTACCCTTGCCCCTGCCATTGCGCCCTTTCATCTTTTTAGTAGCTCCAATTTCCACCACTAGGACATCCTTAGACTTGTTACCTAGATTCGACTCCGCTGTCTTAAGCATGGAATGCAACTTAGTAATGGATTTCTCCATGATGTTCATGTTACTATGAACGACTTATAGTCATCAGACAGTGAATTAAGAATCAGGTCCGTTGCTTGCTGCAATGGAATTGGGTGTCCGAGCCTTTCAAGGTGGTCCATATATCTTTTCATTTTCATGACATGGGTGCTTACCGAAGTGCCCTTGTCCATCCTGCAAGTATTAAGAGCTTTTGTGACATCGTAGCGTTCTGAACGAGCCTGCTCTTGAAACATATCCCTCAGCTAATGGATCATGTCATAGGCCGATGTATCCATCATGCTCGTTTGCAACTCTAGACCCATAGTTGCAGGCATGAGGCAGCTTACATCTAGCGCATCATTGACGCGCTTCTTGTAAGCCTCCCTAACATCTACCCTTGCATTATTGGCCGGGGCATTTCCCACCGGCTCCTCTAGGACGTACCATTTCCTCTCGTGCCTGAGCACAATCCGCAAATTGCGCTCCCAGTTAAGGAAATTAGGTCCAGTGAGCTTATCCTTTTCTAGGATGGAGCGGAGTGAGAGTTTGTTTGTGTTGGTAATGTTTGCCATCTACAATTTTAATCATGTAGTCCAATTAGTAACACAAATAAGAATTTGCTAAATACAAATTCATAAAAACCCTTAAATGATTAAGTATTAGCCCTAGGATCCTTATTTCACACGTGTTGGTACACGGTTTGGGCGCGAAAACACCAACCTCGTGCTATATCAGGTAGGTAAGTTCCTTTACCAATCGCATCTTATTTGATACGACTCCTAGACCTTGTAGAGACTTTTAGATGAAACTATCTATGTATGTTTATCTCTACTCTAAGTGCATTTTGGGCCCGTCACATAAGGGAATCACCAAAATAGACCGCACCAACTAGGATGGGGTGAACATTGGCTGGTCACATCAGGGAATGGAAAAGTCTTTCACCCCCTCCCCACATCGGTTTGAACCCCGATGTGCACGGTTTGGGCACGACAACACACCAAGGTACCGGTAACAGGAAAGGTGTATCACTAGATGGGTAGCACTACTAGTCTAAGAACTTTGTGGGTTTTATCCAAGTTTGAAAAACTTGATTTCCAGTTTTGTAAAACCATTTTAAAACTATCTTGTTTTAAAGATCCGTATATCTTAGTATACCTCAAACCAAGTACACAATACATCTTATGACAAAATCATTTTGAAAAACAACCTATTTTTAAAATGTTGATACGACAATCATAAAATATTAAATTTTATAAAACTGTTGTCATATACCAATTTTATCATATTCGTGGTTTTACCTCTTGATTAATAAAAACATTATTAATCACCTATTTCAATTTCACAGTCGCATAAAAACATAAGATTAAAGCACAACCACGCAGTTAATAATATGTTATAGTTTTGCCAACTATGTCATAAGGGGTCAATCTAAGGACAACTAAGCTAGATAGATCCCGTGGCTGGATCTAATGAGTGTTCTCCATACTCCCACTGGCCTTGACACCTCCAGTCTTAACCTGAGCAATCTCTGTTTGGTTTCTCCTGTTGGAGTATGCCCACCCACACACGTATGCCAATTGATCACTGCCAATGATGTATGGGCCTATCGGGTCACACGCTGTTAGAAAAATGCCCACTTATGCACGTACGCCATATAGACCGCTGCTGATGATGTATGGGCCTATTGGGTCATACACCGGGGTCAAACCTGACAGCAACTAAAGTTAAGGGACCAAATATGGTAAAAGACAAAAGTTGACATCGCAGGCCGGGTTAGCGCCTCTAACGTTAAGGGTTTAGTGCCGCTAAACCTTAACGGTTAGTGCCGCTAAGGCTGCATGTACTTTGTGTCATGTCACACGGCAGGCCGCGTTAGCGCCGCTAACATTAAAGGGTTAGCGCCGCTATGACTGCATGTGCTTTTTGTCAAATCACCTCCAAAGCTTGCCAATGCATGTGTGACATATACTAACATCTTTGGCCGGCCATAGAGGGGATTATATGGATCTGGAGACAGATAGATGGGTAGAGATATGGTTTTATGCTCTTATTTTCTCTCTAGGACATGTTACACAATATACACATTCTCTTAAGTTGTGAGAGCTTGAAGAGAGGGTATACATGTGTAGTTCCAGAAACATAGCTCATGTTGTTGTTCCTGAGTGATATTCAAGTTGAAGTATCACAAAGGCGAGCTAGCACTCGTGGTTGGCGTGTTCCCGGAGTATATCCCAATAGAAGATCTGTGTTTTCGTTCTTGGAGGATCACCACCACGACATTTGACGTTTTCTGGAGCTTAGGAGAAAGGTATAACCCTCTTTCCTTCTTGCATGTTGCATTTCTTTACATAGAGTTTGGTCCTCTTTTGGGATTTCATGGTTTTGTACTTTGTTATGTTGTACATTGGGCTTTTTATGTTGTTCTTTGCTTCCGCTGCTAGCCCACAAAATCCCAACTGTGGTATCAGAGCCACCTCTATGTTAGATTTTCACATGGTGGCTTGAAAATCCTGAAATCGAAATGTTTGTTTTCTGTCGAACCGGGTTAGCAGTGCTAACCTTGAGTTAGCGGCGTTATCCGTGTTGTTACAGTTTTTGATTTCATGTTAAAAACAGTTTTTGTCTCGGGAATTTTTGGCATTTTTTGTGATTTTGGAAATTTGTTTCTGATTATTATATGGTAATTTTGTTACCATTTTGTATGTTTGGTTGTATGTGGATGATATTTGAAATTGGTAAACCTTGCCTTTGACCTTGTGGTTGACTTTATGTGTTTGGATGCATTTGGTGATTTTATATCACAAATGGGCTGTAATATTTATTAATTCAGATTTATTTGTAATAATATTGTGGCTTGCATGCCATTTAATTCATCCATGTAATTTGTAATAGATAAAATAGGAAAATTGTGGCTTGTATGCCATTTATTTTCTATTTGTATGTACTATAAATTTTGGATGAAGACACACAAAAGGAGTCAAAAGGAGATGGAGGATGTCCATAGAAGCCGGTAAAATCCAATGGAGATGGCGGTTCTAATGGGAGCTCGCATCGGAAGACTTTTATCCCTATATTGACCACGTTCTTCCTGTTTTGGCTCACAGGAAGAACGCATAGGACTTTTTGGCAAGGGTTACCAATTTGATATATTTATATGCGTGTGATGTGATTTTATATCTTGCATGGTTTGCTTAGGATTCGCATGCTAGATAATTTTTCAAAATTAATAAAATCACAAGAGATTTGATAAAAATGGTTTACAATTCTCGTGCGCGCTCACATACAAGATTAACCCACCTAGTGAAAATAGGTTTTGTCACTAAACAAGTTAATCTGTAACCAAACCGGAAACAAAAGCCCGTTTTCATAAAACGTAAATCTTGCACCATCCGTAAGTCGATACCTCCCGAATCTAGATTTATGAGTTTTGGTTGTTGAGCTTAGCACGAGCTAACTCTCAAAAAATTGTGTGGAAGGTGAGTATGGCAAATTCACAATTTTGGTTGTCGAGCTTAGCACGAGCCAATTTTGGTGGATTTGATATCGTATGTCTTGACGAACGATTTACAATTGCAAATTAAAATTCTTGAGTGATTGTCGAGCTTAGCACGAGTCAACCAAGAATTTTAATTTGGAATTGGTGCAGGTAGGGATCAAACATGCCAAACGACCGATGGTTGTCATAGGATCCCACAAGTGTCTAAGAGTTGCAATAGAGATTGCAATCGGTAAAATAGTTATCGGCCTAAATAGCTCCATGAAGTGATCCGCGGCAAACCCGTCATGAATTGGAGTGAAATTTGGTTCATAGCCCTTGTTAAAATATTTTCGAGACGATATGGGTAATTATTTTAACTTTGATTATTTCAAAACGTAGTTCTTAACTTGCTATCATAAAGGGAATAGTTAAGTAAGATAAGATTCACGCTATGGGATTGTACAGTCAACGGAATTTGTTCCTCTGATATGAGAGATATCCCTGGGCCCCTCGATGATTGGGCACTGACACCAAAACTTGCATGGCCATGCGCACAGGAATATTGATTGAGAATCAGATATGTCCTTAAATTTTGGTCACCACCAATCAAGAGCGAGAACAATCGTGAACGATCTGGAGATTGACATTTAATCCATGTCTCGTGTTCACAAGGATATCGCGAACAAAAGGATGTTTTGATCACTTATCTATAGGACCACTATGTACTTTTAGGTTATGGTTTTCTGCAAGGAGGCGGAACCCATACTAGCATCGATGCTTTGCTAGAAGCCGCTCTTTGTCTGTGGTTACATGGGTACGGTGCATTGTGTGCTTGTAACGCTGTACTTTTTAAACATATAATATATTGCACGCGGAAGCTAATTACATATAATTATCTTAATTACAAAATAGATACAAAATATTTCAACTTGTTTGATGTACAAAACTTCTACAGTGTTAGTATCCAAACAGGCTCTAAACAAAAACTTAACATCAGAGTTCATGGTCTGTCCAAAATCCCAGTCATCACCTTCAAAACTCACCATGAAGAATCTGCAAAACAATCTAGTGGGGAATTAGCACAAAGCTAAGTGAGGGAACAAATATCTAAACATACACAAGGCAAACATGCCTAAACATAAATAGCTCATGAATCCCAGGAGAACCGGCGGTGTTGCAAGCACCTACAACCAAGTTTGGACAAAACCAAGGTTTACCGATAGCCCTGCTAACATGGACAACAGTATCAGCCCACTTGAGTACCACAAACGTACTTCAAGATCAGATACTGTAAATCCCCAAGCAACGGGCCTAGCATCATTCTGATCTCCAAAATAACTTGTATATACAGTCCAAACAAGAGTATTCCAAATAGGATATCATATCCTGTATATCTAAAGATATAAATCCACTCACCACAGTCAGCACTGGAGCACACTCAGTGGTCTAGTTCACTGAGTCTTTTCAGTTCCTGAGATTAGATAACCACAAGTCAGTATTCAATTCACAATACAGATTTATAATAAATATCATATGTATTCATACATCACATGTATATCCCATATATAAATATCATATAACCAAGTCATAGTTTGATTGTTAGGAATAACTCTTAAATCTCAAAATCCGATTAAATCCATTTCTGATTGAAGTCGGATTCCGAGTGAATGGCCAATTCCGATAACATCAAATTCCGAGAATGGGGAAATCCGATTAACATTAATTCCGAGGAAATCATAGTTCAATACCGAGCCAAGGCATATTCCGAGCAAATAGGATTACGAGTAAATTCAAATCCGATAAATAGTAATTCCGATAAACTAGAATTCCGATAGATCTCATTCCGAGTAAAGGTATAATTCTGAGTATAGGGCACATTCCGATCAACTTGAATTCCGATAAAAGTGTTAGGCCATTTAGTCAAATCCAAGAGAATGTCCAATTCCGGGAAAATAGGCAATCCCGATAAAAGTCAATTCCGAGAATATGTTAAGGCCAACAATCCATTTTATCGGAATTTACTACAATTCCTAGCTATTTTCTCAGATTCATCACTATTCCGATAATATTGGTCGGAATTCATCAATTCCGATAGATTCAAATCCCAATTCCGACACATTCGTAAGTTCTTGACCAATTTCGATTTCTAACTTAAATCATCATCTGATTTTAAGCATGCAATTGTTCTAAGTTTCCAGAATTCATATAACATGTTATAAACATAATCTATCAATTAATTCTAACATGCAAATTTCCTATGATTATCATATCATCAAGAACAATCGGAATTTACAACTTATTCTATAAAACCAAAATTAAACAACAATTACAATCATAAATCAGCACTCTAACCTCAAGGTCCAATATATAATAGAATATTATCCAATGATTCAGTATTAGCAAGATCAAATCGAAATGTTCTTCCTTCCTCTTTCTCTTCTTCGGCCGAGAGCACCCAACGAACACACACACACACACACTCTTACTTCAATTGCATGTTATTTGTGGCGTGTTGGTGTTTTTGGTGAATATGTACCACCGAAAGGTGACACCTCACAACCCATAATTAATTAATAATAATTTAATTATTTATCTAATTAATAAATAAACAAATAAATATCACATTTAATCATCAATTAATACATATAGACAAATAATTCACATAATCAAATTAAATCCCAAATTAACTAAATTAATTACCTCAGTTATACTAGGCCAGTTGAGAGGGTGTTACAATGTGTAAGTGGGAGTTTGTTAAAAAAATGCCCACTAATGCACGTACGCCATATAGACCGCTGCTGATGATGTATGGGCCTATTGGGTCATACACCGGGGTCAAACCTGACAGCTACTAAAGTTAAGGGACCAAATATGGCAAACCACAAAAGTTGACATCGCAGGCCGCGTTAGCGCCGCTAAACCTTAACGGTTAGCACCGCTATGACTGCATGTACTTTGTGTCATGTCACTCGGCAGGCCGCGTTAAGGGTTAGCTCCGCTACGGCTACATGTGCTTTTTGTCAAATCACCTCCAAAGCTGGACAATGAATGTGTGACATATACTAACATCTTTGGCCGGCCATAGAGGGGATTATATGGATCTGGAGATAAATAGATGGGTAGATATATGGTTTTATGCTCTCATTTTCTCTCTAGGACATATTACACAATATACACATTCTCTTAAGTTGTGAGAGCTTGAAGAGAGGGTATACAAGCGTGGTTCCAGAAACATAACTCATGTTGCTGTTTCTGAGTGATATTCAAGTTGAAGTATCACAAAGGCGAGTTAGCACTCGTGGTTGGCGTGTTCTCGGGGTATATCCCAACATAAGATCCGTGTTTTCGTTCTTGGAGGATCACCACCACGACATTTGACTTTTTCTGGAGCTTAGGAGAAAGGTATAACCCTCTTTCCTTCTTGCATGTTACATTTCTTTACATAGAGTTTGTTCCTCTTTTGGGATTTCATGTTTTTGTGTTTTGTTATGTTGTACATTGGGCTTTTTATGTTGTTCTTTGCTTCCGCTGTTAGCCCACGAAATCCCAACACACGCCGGGGGTTGATCTTGACAACAACCTAAAATGGAGGGTGAGAAAGAATAATTAAATGAGGGTTGGCAGGCTGGACAGGTTTAGCGGCGCTAACCAAACTGTCGCTAACTCGGCCGTGATAGCGGCGCTATCTTTAAGAGGTTAGTGGCGCTAACGTTGGGCGGTTAGCGGCGCTAACGTTGGGCGGTTAGCGGCGCTAACCTATCTGACAGCATGCAACTTTATTCCTTTCATCTCCCTTATCCACCAATGCATGTAATATGTAATCATGAAGTCTTGGCCGACTTTGGGTAGTTCTGGAGGCGCACAAGAGTTTATAAAAGGGACCATCTTGACTCTCATTCACACTCTTTGCAACACTTGAGTTTGATATACACTTAGAAACTTTGAGAGTTGTCTAAGCACAAAGAGAGTGATCAAAAGAGAAAGGTTCCTAGTGGTTTGAGGTTGTGGTTCCAGAATACATTCTTGGGTTGAAGTGTATTCCAAGGGGTGCTAGTACACCAAGGTCACCAAGTTTCTCGGGGTGGACTTCGATAGCTCAAGGAGGATGGATTCAAGCTTCGAGCTTTGGACATTACAACAATATGAGACACCAGGGGTATATCTCTTATTTCTCTCTGTTTTAAGTTGCATTTCATAGTGTAGAGCTTGGTAGCACCATTGGGGTTGATATGTGGTTCTTTTATGCTTTTAAATTCCTTACATGCTTCCGTTGCGCCTTACCACCAACCCCAACAGTGGTATCAGAGCCACCTCTACACTAGACTTGCACTTGGTGGCTTGAAAAATCTGAAAAATGTGATTTTTGGTTCTGTCCAGGGTCTAGTTGCGCTAACCTTTCCATGTTAGCGGCACTAAACCGTTAGCCGTAGCGGTCTCTAAGCCATCTGGGTTTTGCGGCGCTAACCCTAGTTTTTAGCGGCGCTAAGTCTTATACTTAGCGGCGCTAAACCTGTTCTGGTAGAATGCATTTTTTATGCTTTAAATCAATTTTGTTGGATTTTTAGCTCATTTATACTTTCTGGAATTTTTCCAGAATTTTGGATATTATATGAATAAGTTTCCTTATGTCTTGGTTGGTGTATTTATATATGGATTAACATTTTGGCATGAAAATGGTTAATTGCATATACTTACATTGTGTATATATGAATATGAAATTTTGACTTGTTTAAGGTTCCTAATGCATATGTACATAGGATTATATGTGCCTTGAGTGTTTAGATAATCTTAACCAAAACATATAAGATTTGCATGGTTCATGTGTAGCACACCATGTTTTAGATTTGTTTTGTTGTATGTGGTTTGTAATATGAAATCCGGTAACACTATCAGCCTTAGACCTATGTGATGTGTTTGGTTGTGTTTAAATTAATTTATTCATTCATTTATTGGTTTGTACCACAATGGTTTGTAATATTAATTTAATTCATTGGGTTTGTAATATTTAAAGGCTTGCATGTTGATTTCTATTCTTTGTAATTTTTGTATTAGCTTAGAATAGAGAATTATGGCTTGCATGCCATTTTCTTTTAAATTTGTAAATTGTAAAAGGAGAACCGAAAGCGACCAACGAGGACCTTGGAGAGGTGTCTTGGCGGACTTGGATCCGGAGGTCGGTGGGAGACGCGATGGATCAAGTGGGAGGAGAACACATCAAGTCATATGGATTGTGTCCTTAGATGACTTTGTCTTGCCCGTTGGCTCATGGGCAAGGCGCATAGGATTTTGGCTCGTTACCGGATACTTATTATATGCGTGGTTGTTTAATTATTTTGTACTTTTATTGCATGGATGTTTAGGATCTTCGTATGCTTGAAAATTTTTTCAAAATAATAAAACCAAAGAGTTTTGAATCGTTTTACAAACTCCGCGCGCCACATAGACAAGAATTGGATAAAAATTGTTTTTTATCCGAAAAAACTAAATCCCGTTTTTCAAAAGTAAATCCCATACCACCCGTAAGATGACACCACTCGAATCTAGTCAAACAAGATCGGTCGTCGAGCTTTAGCCGAGATCGGTTTTGCGTAATTGTGTGGAAGGTGCGTGTGGGTACTCGCAAGTTCAGATGTCGAGCTCTAGCCGAGCCGGCCATTGGGCTAGAGTACCATCGTGTATCTTAACGGTTGATTTACAATTCCATGATTTAATATGCCTTGGTAGTTGTTGTGACCATACCGAGCTACCAAAGTTAATTAATGAGGAATCGGTGTGGAGAGATCAAACATGCCAAATGGGTGCTATGAGTACCTAGGATCCCGCAAGTGTCTAAGAGTTGTAATCGCTGATTGCAATTGGTAAAATGTTTACCGGCCTAAATAACTTCATGAAGTGATCTGCGGAAAACCCGTCATGGATTGAAGTGAAATAAGGTTCTTAGCCCTTGTTAATATAATTTGTTTTATAACAAGTGGGTAGTTATTTAACAAGGATTTAATACATCATACTAACCAAATTTTAACTTTGCTTGTAGATGGCATCAACTAGAAACACCACCACCTCAAACATGTCACTCCGTCCATTCTTGGAAAAACTCACGGGGCCAAACTTCATGGATTGGCATAGGACTTTGCGAATAGTCCTACGCCATGAATTGAAGCTAAAGGTCCTAGAGTCACCTCTTTCGGAGGTGCCTGCTACCAATGCGGCGAGGGCTATTAGAGAGGTGTATGAAAAATGCCTCAAAGACACTAATGACATGACTTTCCTAATGCTCACGACTATGTGTCCCGAATTGCAAATGCAATTTGAGAAAGTGAGTACCTACAAGATGATATCTGAGCTGAAGGACATGTTCCAATAGCGAGCAAGGCAAGAGCTCTATGAGTGTGTCAAAGCCTTCATCGGTTGCCGGATGTAGGAGGGCGGCAATGTGAGTGCCTACGTCTTTAAGATGAAGGGTTACGTGGACCAGCTCGAGGAGTTGGGCTTTCCCATGGGGAAGGAGTTGGCGGTTGATATCATTCTCCAATATTTGCCTCCGTCATATGGTCCGTTCATTGTGAACTTCCATATGCATAGTATGGACAAGTCCATTATGGAACTTCATGGCATGCTTAAGAGCGCTGAGTCCGAGCTTGCAAAGTCGAAGCCCTCCACCTCCACTGCCGTCCTTGCCATCAACGAGGGTGGTAAGAATCGGAAGCAGCCCGCTTCAAGCTCAAAAGGGAAGGGGAAGGGAAAGGCTAAGGCCAATACGCCGAAGCCCAAACCTAACTCAACCCCAGAGCCAAAGGGGAAGCAAGTGGCTACCGCTGCTACCTCACTGGAAGAGGCAACCTGCCTCTTCTACGAAAAGAAGGGTCACTACAGGCGTAGTTGCCCCAAATACACGGAGGAGCTCAAGAAGCTACGAGCTAAAGGTGCCACTGCCTCCGGTATGTACATGATTGAACTACATAACACTTCTAATGCCTGGGTTTTAGACAGCGGGTGTGGTACTCATGTTTGTAATAATGTGCATGTACTAAGAAGAAGTAGGGACCTGGGAGATGGAGAGCTGGATCTCATAATGAAAGACAAGGCGGTTGTCCCGGTTGAGAAGATTGGGAGTATGGAGCTCGCCTTTCCATCTGGCTTGTCTATTGTTTTATTAAATGTATCTTACTCATCCTATATAGCTAGAAACATTTTATCATTGTGTTCCTTGTATGACGATGGATTCACTTTTAAATTTGAGAATGGTAGCATTTTATGTTACAAAGATCATGTCTTTTATTTTAAAGCATTTCCATGTCATGGCATATATGAGACAAGCGTAACCTTGCAAAACAATAGATCAATCATGAATGTTGATTTGGGATCCAAAAATGTTTTGGATAAGTTATCTCTATGACGTGGTCGGTTAGGCCACATAAACAAGAAACGTATCGCCAAGCTCCAAGCGGATGGGATCTTGGAATCATTTGACCATGGGTCTAATGAAGTATGCGAATCTTGTTTATTGGGCAAGATGGCTAAAGCACCCTTCACCGGTGTATGTGAGAGGGCGCAAGACTTGGTGGATATCGTTCACACTAACGTGTGTGGCCTGTTACATTTTGGGGATATGCTATTAAAACGGCTGGTAGAATCCTTAACCTCGTACCAGCAAAAAAGGTTAAGAAAACACCGTATGAAATGTGGCATGGAAAGGTTCCATCCATTTCATATCTTAAGGTCTGGGGATGTCCTGCCTACATGAGGCGTGAGGTTGAGGACAAATTGGAGCCCAGCGACGAAAGATGCTTTTTCATTGGTTATCCTGCGAGGTCTATGGGATATTTGTTTTACAAACCTTCGAAGAACAAGGTGTTTGTTGCTCGAAGGGCAGTGTTCTTAGAGAGGGAACTAATATACAAAGACGCTAGTGGGAGGAGCGTTGATCTTTGTTGAGAAAATGATCTCATCAGTCTAGGTTTGATGAGACAAAGTTAAGTTTGTAAGATGTGTTCTACGTATAACTTAAACAGAATTATGAAGCTTAGTCAGACTAAACACTTATAGTGATTCAGACTGAGTATAAGCTGAATGTAAACTGAGCATATGTTCGACCAGTTTATACTATACCTTAGTTAAATTATTAATGTGTTTGATAATCTGTGTATGTCACATAAGGTATATATCGAGTATTTAGCTTGATGTATTTCAAGCTGAGTGACTCAGCTCAGAAGCAGAGTCAGCTCGACAGAGTTACTAAATATGTTTTATTTAACTCTTTGGACTTCTAAGGATGAGTTAATAATTATACATGTTAGTTCAAGTCTGAATTCGGGTTTGTTCTCGAAGAACTCAGCTTGATGAGTTTCAAGCTGAGTAACTCAGCCTGACTAAAGAAGTCAGTCTAAGAGAATTTAAATGTGTTTTAAATTCTGTTTTAACTCTCTATATCTACGGCGCGGATAAGAAGACTCCAGAATCAAGATTGAAGATTGAAGACTCAAGATAAAAGATTCAAGATTCAAGATTCCGAGTTATCCGATAGTTAGCAAATTAGGATTAGTCCAGTTTGTTAGGAACCGTAGCAACAGGATTATAAATACTTATCTCCTGGTAAGTTTAGAGGTACGATTCTGAAACAAATTACAAAGCCAAAAATGTCACCTCACCATGTGTGTTACGATTCTTGAATCATTGTTTGTAAGTTCAACGTGATCAAGAAACTCACAGATTGCCAGGTCATTCGTGATTTCGAATTGTCACATCAGTTGTGATATTGGTAAGTAATCATTAGTTGATTCAATCTATGAAAATCCTATTTAGAGAGTCGTCAGTATCTATAATCATAAGTTGCTTATAGATAGCTAAGTTTGAGAGATTGAGAGATTTATATTAGGTGATTATATATCAAGAGTTGCTTACTTGATAATGACTGTAATCATCTTCTTATTCAAAGCATTGTAATCATCTTCATATTAATAAAAGAATTCGACTAGTTGTGGTTTGATTTACTATGTGTAACACTTTTATTTGATTTGTTCAACTTCCGCAGAAAGTGTATTCAACCCCCTTTCTACACACCTGTTGCTTGTTGTTATTCTCACCAAGGGACCAACAACTGGTATCAGAGCAGGCTGAACGATTTCATAAGTTGAAAGTTCAAGATTCTGAGAAAGTTCACAATGTCTACAAGAAACAATCCTTCAAACTTTCCACAGATGTCTGCCAAAGGCTGTCCCATATTTGATGGATCTGACTATGCTATGTGGAAGTTCAGAGCCATGCTATTCCTCAAGTCCATTGACATTCATATGTTCGATGTCATTACAAAAGGACCTATCATCCCCAAGATTCCTGCTACTATCAATGATACGTCTCCTGGAAAAACTGAAAAGGAAACAAGAAAGTCTATTGCATCCTGGACTGATGAAGATTGGAAACTCTTCAATCTGGATGACAAGGCAAAAAGTGTTCTGGCAAATGCCCTGACAAATGAAATCTTGCGCACTGTGACTAGGTGTCAATCAGCAAAATATATTTGGGACACACTGAGTGTTACTTATGAGGGCACGGATCTGGTCAAGCAGCATGAGAGAAGTCATTTGAATAGATCTGATGAAAACTTTTTTTCGAAAAAGAATGAAACCTTGTCAGATTTGTTCACAAGGTTTCACTGCTTGATAAATGACCTACTAAGTGTGGGTGTAAAGAAAGATGAAGCTGAACTTGTGCTGAAATTTCTGGATGTGTTACCAGAGAGGTTTAACGATGTAACTACAGTACTAAGGGCTGGAGGAACACTGCATGTGTACAACCAACAGTCCATTTATGGGTTCTTGCTAAATCATGAACAGATCACTGAACACAAGAGAACTTCTCAACAACAACTCAAGGAGTCTTTGGATAAAACTGAAGTTGCATTGGTTGCACAGAAAAAGAAGAAAAGTTCCAAGACAATGGTTGTTGAGTCTGAGACTGAGTCAGAATCTCAAGCTGACCACTCAGACTTAGACTCAAGTGATACTGATGATGTTCAGAATATCATTGAGCAAATGGCAATGTTAGCCAGACGTTTGAGAAGAGCTTAAAGGGGAAGAGGAAGATCTGACAGGGGCAAAGGGAAGAGTTCCTTTGATCCCAAGAATGCTCTGTGCTTCAACTGTCAGAAGAATGGACATATTGCTGCTGAGTGCAGATCAAAGAAGGTGGAATCAACATCAGTTGTTGATAAGAATGCTTACAGAGCTGATAAATACAAGAAGAAATATACTCAGCTCAAGAAAGGAAAGCAAGAAGACAAACATAGTGCAAAAGGATTATATTCTTAAACCTGGGATACTGAATCATCTACCTCAGATGATGACGTATGTCTGATGGCTCAAGAAGATGAAGAGTTGGAGATAGATGAGGTTGATTATGGTTTGTCCGAGTCAACTTTTGAAGCTGACATGAAGGAAGCTGAGGAAAACAACAAGCTTAGTGACTGGGATCCTGCTTTCATGTATAAGGTCAGTAATTTCAACTCTTATACTGATGAAGGAAAATGATCTTGCTTTTGATTATCTGCTGAATAATTTCAAGACCGGCCTTAAGTCTCTCATTGATGTTGGTAAGAAAGCACAATGTGATCTTGAATGTCAAAGACACATTAATAAAATTCTAAGTGAAGAACTTCAGGAAGCTAAAGACAAAGCTGACCAACTTCAAAAGGTCACTGAGTCTTGGTGTAAGTCATAAAAGCTTGCTGAAAAGTGAATAAACCAACAGATACCTAAACAGGTAAAGGTTGTACTTGGAGGTGACTATCAAATAGCAGCTTATGTAGCTGATGATGAGATAGCTAGTACAGACTCTGAGGAGGATAGACAACTGATTGAGTCTCAGAAGTCAGCCTCAGAGAACAAACATGGTCAGAACCTGAAATACAATATGTTTGTAAAGGCAAAAGGTTATTACAACGAGTGCTCAACATCAAAACAACATGGTAAGTCTGTGCTGGACAGACTAGGCACTCAGTCTGTTCAAAGAACTTCGGTCATAGAAAGGCTTAATCCAAATCCTTTCAAAAGACAAAATTCTCTTTCTGGCTCTGAGAGAAGTTATAAGAACAGAAAGACCACTATAAGTCAGAGGTCAAAACACGACAATGGTAAGTCCAAAGTTGTGGATCTTGGTAAGTCCAAGAAAATCAACAGTGGTAAGTCCAAACCTGTTGAAACTGGTAAGTCCAACAGACATTACAAAGATAAGTCCAAAGTCATGGAAAAGAAGCTTGTTAGTCAATCTTCTCATCAGAAGGATAACAAACAGAGATCTGGCAAGGTAAGTCCAAAGTCTGTGATCACGAATCAACTTGCTAAGAAAGTTGAAAAGTTATCCACAACATATAATCCTAAAACTGAGAGTAAGTTCTCACAAGGATTATTGGACACTCTACCTCCTGTAATCATTGGAAGAAGTAGAGGTCATGAGGCTAAGGACTGTGATGCAGAAATCTCAAGGCCTGAACAAGAACAAGCTGATCAGCCTACACAGGATTCAGCTCCAGCTCAAGTTGAACAGTCAGTTCAACAAGATGGAGATGCTAGCTCCTCATCTGAACCCACCAAGAAGTGGGTTCCTAAACAAAACTAATGTGTTTAGTTTTCATATCATGTGTAGGGTTCAAGTAAATGGTACTTGGATAGTGGATGCTCAAGGCACATGACTGGGTGGAAAGGACTTCTTAGTGATTTCCAAGAAGATGAAGGTCCAAAAGTAACATTTGGAGACAACTCACATGGAAGAACTAAAGGCTATGGAAAGATGAAAGCTAGCAAAGTTACATTCCAGAGAGTTGCCTATGTCATAGGTCTCAAATACAACCTGATTAGTATCAGTCAATGGTGTGATGAAGATAATGTTGTTACTTTTAGGAAGAGAGCAGGAACAATCTATAATGCTAAGGGAAAGCCTGTATTAATAGCTAAAAGAGAAAGAGATGTGTATCTACTTGATCTTAATTTTGCTGATCCCTATACTGAAACCTGCTTGTATTCCCATTCTGTTCCTAAGCTAAGTTGGTTATGGCATAAACGTTTATCATATTTAAATTTTAAAAATATAAATATGTTGTCCAATAAAGAGTTAGTCTCTGGATTACCAAATATCACATTTGTCAAAGACAATTTATGCTCAGCTTGTGAACAAGGGAAACACCATAAAAGGTTATTTAAATCAAAACAAAATTTTTCAATAACAGACCCACTGCATATGTAGCATATGGATCTGTTTGGACCCATAAGTACTCCAAGCCTGAGTTGCTAAAAGGAGAAATAGAACCTTAATTGAGGCTGCTAGAACAATGCTACGTGAGGCAGGATTGAAACTCTATTTCTGGGATGAAGCTGTTAGTACAGCCTGCTATACCCAGAATAGGTCAATCATTGTCAAAAGACATGGAAAGACTTCATATGAGATGTATATGTCTAGAAATCCCAATATAGGTTATTTCCATATCTTTGGTTCAAAATGCTATGTGCTGAATCAAAGAGATCAACTCCATAAGTTGGAACCTAAAGCTGATCTTGGAATATTCGTTGGTTATTCCTCAATCTCCAAGTCTTATAGAATATATAATACAAGTAGAAAGGCCATAGAAGAATCAATTCATGTCTCTTTTGATGAAGACTGTTTTGATCAAGTTGATAAGAGTCAAGCTGACTTGGTCAATTTGAGTGAGCTTGAAAGGCCTAAGGAAACCAACTTATCAAATCCTATGTATCTCATAGGAGATGATAGTGATGATGATGTGTGTTCATCAAAGAAATCATCACAAACTCCAAGGGATTCTCAAGCTGAGAAGGATGATGAGTTCATCAACCCCTTCGGAGCTGAGGTCACTCAGACTGAGAATTTTAGTAATCATCAGTTTGTTGACAATGTTGCTGAGACTGAGGAGATAAGTTCACCTCAGAGTTCTGAACATCACTCAGATTCAGAACCCGACTCTCCAACTACAACATTTAAATTCCTCAAAGATCATCCTCAAGATCAAATTATTGGAAATGTCCAAGAAAAGGTCATGACCAGATCCAAGGCTACAGCTAATTACGCTGCACACTTTGGTTTCCTATCTCAAATGGAACCAAAGAAGACTGAAGAAGCCTTAGAGGATGATGATTGGATTTGTAGGACCGTGGGGGTTCTAAACTAACACACCCTAATGCTAGGACTAATCTAGGATGAGAAATAGTGCGGAATATCTATTTCCCAAACCTCCTAAGGATTCTAAGATCTGCTTAGGTGTCCGGCACACAGTTAACACGAAGAACACACAGAGAAAGACGAAGAACAACTCTAAGAACTCACACATAATGCTTAAGGCTTCCCTTGGATTCGAGATTAACACTAAGTTCACGAAAATGTATGATTACGAAGGCTCACTCAGGCTTAAGGTCGATTTCCGGTAGTTATCTGCGATTACGGACGATTACCCCTGACGATTACTCTTTTTCGATCACCCTCGCTAATACGAGGTTAATACCTGTTTATAGGAACAGACAACGCGGTATTTATGTTAAACACGTTACTTCCTTAATTAATTTCCACTACGCACGTAATGCACTTCACTGCGTACGTAGTTAGTCCAGTACGCACGTACCGGTTGTTTTAATAATAATTAAATAAACATTAATTGTTTTCCTCACCACGCACGTAGTGAGCTCCACTACGCATGTAGTGAGCACATCACGCACGTGGTGACCTTCACTTGTACTTAAACTTCCAAACACAAATCAACACATGGCTAAGTACTTGTAAGCTTAAAACAAATATAAGGAAACACTTAGAATATATAAACATGTAAACCATTAATCAAAACACATTTGAATTAACATTTCAAGTAAACATGTATGTATTGGATTGATAAGAACTAGGGATTTACAATTATGCACCAACAAACTCCCCCTAAGACCTAGTTCTATCAACAAAACTTGTACTAAGCAAAATACACAAAGCAAAATGCACAAAACAAAATGCACACAGCAAAATGCACAAAGCAAAATGCACAAAGCAAACAAATATAAGAATACCTTTCATTATGCCCTTACCTGCACTACGCACGTGTTGAGTTGTAGCTCGTGCGTAGTGGCTCCATTTCGCATGATCTAAAAATCCTCACATGTGAATCTTGATACTGTTAGTACTGCACTAAGCAATAAACGATCAGTAACTTCAAGACCACTAATAAACATTTAATCACATCAAAGCGAAACGAGAAAAACTTAAAGAATAACATAAAAACACACTAAAAGAAACTAGAATATACCAAAAATCTTTTTGTATTTTCTGAATATAAAGAAAAAGAAAATGCAGACTGTTAACAAATTAAATCCTAAAAACTAAAGAGATAGAAATAAAAACACTAAAGAGATTTGCAAAAATTAAATTACTGAAATTAAATCTTTTTGTGAGAAGGTTCCAAGATGGAGTCAGTACCAGCACATCTATACTTAGTTATCATTCATTTCAGAACCTTAGGCACAAACATACTCTCTCAATTTCTGTCTGTCAATCTAACTTTCCTCAGATAATGACAGATTTGATTTCAACATTTTCTGATTATCTAGACTGGGTACATGGTTAAGACTATCTCTTTCAAAATCTCACAGTGTTTCGATTTACTCAGTCGGTTGCACAACTTGGGTACCCAACCACCATGCTTATGTGCTTTGTGATTTTGTCAACGCATTTTATGCTCTTTGACATGGAGGTCAATTTTTCACCTCTTTTGATAATTTCTGTTGAGCTTTTGTCACTGCATTTTATGCTCTTTGACAATTCAACACTAATAGATCTTTCTGTTGAGCTTTTATCACTGCATTTTATGCTCTTTGACAATTCAACACTAATAGATCAATGTATCTATTTCTTTTGACATCTCAGATTGGGGTCAATTTTTCACCCTCTTTTTACATTTTTCTCATTGTCATCTAAGCACATTTGGCATGGTAACAGGTGTGTGCACCAGACTAAGTTAGTCTCAACTGTTATTGACTTGTAGACTTGGAATGTCTCGATAGTTTGAATCTTTGATGGATTTCCACATGCATAACCACTTATCAGCCTAGACTCTCATCATATGCCTTACAACCATTTGTATCTTATCTGATTTGACTCAAAATTTTAGACAGTTTTCTCAAGAATATGTACATGCCTTCAGTCCTAATCTTACTAAACATACTTTGTATAGAAAGCCGGTGTACCATCATTTTCCATTTGAGTTGGATCAACTTCTCATTATAGTTTTTCTGATTTTTTTTGTATTTTCTATGTTTTCTGATTTTTTTTGTATTTTCTATGTTTTTCTGATTTTTTTTTGTATT
Source organism: Pulicaria dysenterica (assembly GCA_947179395.2). NCBI lineage: Eukaryota > Viridiplantae > Streptophyta > Magnoliopsida > Asterales > Asteraceae > Pulicaria > Pulicaria dysenterica. The sequence continues at coordinate 42,540,300 of OX359291.1, forward strand.
TTCTATGTTTTCTGATTTTTTTTGTATTTTCTATGTTTTCTGATTTTTTTTTGTATTTTCTATGTTTTTCTGAATTTTTTTTTGTATTTTCTATGTTTTCTGATTTTTTTTTTTGTATTTTCTATGTTTTTCTGATTTTTTTTGTATTTTCTATGTTTTTCTAATTTTTTTGTATTTTCTATGTTGCACCTATCTCCCCCTAAAATACTAAAAGAAATAAATACCAAGAACAGAGACACACATACACAGAAAATAAACACAGAAAATAGCCACACATGCACATATACGAGAAAAGAAAAAAAAACATTAAGTTGCATCATCAGAGACGACCTCACACTTGGTTTTCATCCCGTTTTCATTCACTAAGAACAAAAACCTGGGAACCCTGCACAAAGAGTAAAAAGTTACTTAGCATTAGGAACCCATGCCCGAATGGTCATGGGTTTCCCATTTTCTCCAACAATTGGCATGTTAATCCAAATACCAGTAGCTTTGAAGTTTGCATTGGTATCTGAACTATTTGACATTTTAGATTTGGGTTTATTGGTCCATTTTAAGTCTTGACGGGGAGTAGCCTTGTGATAAACACTAGAAGCGTTAATCACCTTATGAAGTGGTTCCTTCCCCTTTCGACTAACCTCAGAACTTTTGGGTTTACTAGATGTTTCCCCAACAGTCCTTTTGAGCTGATGAGGGTCAGTTGATTTTTGATTATTTTGATTAAACGTTTTATTTTTCTGAAAATTTTCAGAAAAATCAACTTTCCCCTACAGCTCTGTTGTTGCTGATCACACTCATAACTGAGGTGACCAGGTCTCCTGCACACATAACAAATCCTGTTTGACTGATGTTTTGCAGGATTATGTGGCACTTTTTGCTCAACTTGACATTTTGACTCTACTCCTAAACCACATTGTTTTGGCAAAATTTTAACTTCCTCATAAGGACGGGTTGCAGGAGACTTTGCACCCTCCTTTTCTATGGTTCGGAGTGCTGCTTGCACATTTTTCATTAACGTGCCTTGTCCAGAAGAATTGCCTAGAAGTTTTCTCATACCAGATTCAGGCTTTTCTTCTTGTTTGACCTCTTTCATCTGAGGCTCACCAACTACTCCCTTCATTTTTAAATCAGGTTTTGAGGTTGAAGCAGACGGTGCATCAACCTTGGAAGGAAGTTGGTCAGCTTCAGTAAAGACATCTGTTTGCACCAGTTGGTTTAACACTGGTGGTGGACATTTAGTATATGCCTGTTTGTCTTTTTCAGAATCGGAACCTTGAGGTCTCCGGTCGATTATGTGCTCAAATAGATAAGATGAAGTTGAATAACTTTTCAGTTTCTGATTGAGAGTCTCATAATCTACCTTAGAACTAGCAAGGTCTCGCTTCAGTGTATCTATCTGATTGATGTAGAAAACTATGGCATCCTGTTTGTTTAGCAATGCTACCTCTAGTTCTCTAATCTGTTTGTTCTGGCTTTCAATTTTATCTTTTAGTGTCTTTTCCCTACCTTTAATGATTGAATTTTCATGCAATTTAGAGGTAAGATCACTGACTTGAGATTTCAAAGATAAAATATTTTGCACATAGTCATTGCACGAAGCACAAGGAATGCCAGAATTGTTACTTACCTTTGAGTCAGCTTGTCCAGTCATGCACGCCTTAGGATTTTCTGATTCAGGTTGAACAGACACTGGCGTTGGTTCGGCAGCTGGCACTGAAACTGATTTGACATTATGCTCATCAGTAGGCATCACTGATTCTTCCTTACTAGCAACAGATTCATCATCAGTTTCTTGCACACTATCTGCTTCAGATTGTGAATCATCATTCAGATCTTGAACACTGGCCAAGTTGGTCTCAACAACTTCGAAAGCATCATTATCTTGAAAGTGTACTGACCAGTCTATCCCCTCATCTTTCTGAACAACCACCATTGCCTTAGATGATCCCTCATGGGATGTTTCAGCTTTCTTTGGGGTAGTGGAAGTTGATGATTTTCCAGGAGATGTCCTGAATGGATACTTGGGTCCTGAGTTCTTTGGCTTTTCACATTCTCATGCAAAATGACCCTTTTCGCCACAGTTGTAGCAGGTTACAGCTGATTTGTCGAAGCCCAGCTTTGTATCCTTAGTTGCTGTAATATGCATCCCAGTTTTCTTGACCAAGGCCTTTGCTCTCCTTACCAGATTAGCATAGGACCATAGAATGTCCTGTCTTTCCATTTCATCGTTGTCTATCTGGTCATAATCTTCCTGAGTCAGGTAGGCATTTCCGATTTTACCCTTTAGCAGATCATCATAAGAGGTGACCAAAGCACTAAGCATCCCCATATGCTCCTTTACTTCTTCAGTGCTGCCATGCTTAAAATGCTCAGTGTTTAAGGCAGGCATAGACGTTTTGCTTGAAGGAGCAGAATATGGTGGTCCACTTGGGGTTTCAGGAGCAGACTTGCTTCAAGAACAAACGTTAGATGTAAAGGTTGTCTGCAGTGGAGCATTTGATGAAGTGACTGGAGAAGCAATGGGTCCAGTACAATATAATGAGGGATTTTGCACATAGCTGCTCAATCTGTCCAGATTTTGCTCCTCCTGTTCATGCTCTTTCAGCTTACTAATGAAGTCATTCAGATCCATGCCCTCAAAACCTTCACCATTTTTAAGAATCATAATGAACGGCCTCCAGCTTTTGGGTAGTGCCTTGGACAAAGTCTCTACTTGTTGTCTTTCTGAGATCTGCACCCCCAAACTATCCATATCACTGAGAACATGGTTGTATCTGTTGATCAGATCTGGAAGCTTTTCATTCACGTATGAAGTGAAATGGTCAAACTCCTTTCTCAACTGTGAGTCCTTAAGCTCTTTCAGAGATGCATTCCCCTTGTTCCTCTTTTGAAGTGCATTCCACAAGGAACGTGACATTCTATACCGTCGGAACTGGTGGAAGATCTCATTAGGAATGGCTTGGATCAAATAAGAGTAGGCTTTCTTCTCAGCATCATAAGCCTTCCTCTGATCGTCACTCATCTGATCATAGGGAACTTCAATATTCCCTTCACCTTTAGGCACGACATAATCAACATAAATGGCCCGGTGCAACCGTGGATCAATCCCATCGATAAATATTTCAAAACGTGGTTTCCAGAATGGGTAGTCTTCCATGGTTAACAGTCTAGGCACTTTGTTAATACCTCCTTGTTCATTATCCATAATTAAGTTACTTAGGGCAGTTATGGTTTGTTTGGCAGCCATAGCACTCATGTCAGACATTATGATTAAAGCCTAAAACAAACGTAAACACTACGCACGAAGTGAGAATGGTTCGCAAGAAGTGAACACACTACGCACGTAGTAAACTGTACTACGTACGGACTGACAAAAGATCACACAGTCTCAGGTACGTACGGAATAGGGACCTAGTACGCACGAAGTGACTTCACTACGTACGAAAAAGTAAATTTCTTTTTAAGAAAATATTTAACACACAGACTCAATACGTGCGAAGTGAGAAGCACTACGCACGTGTTGATGACCCACTACGCACGCGCAGACACACAGGGTACCGAAGATTCTAGAGGACCAACCACCCACTACGCATGCACTGAAGATCAATACGCACGTAATGAAAGACACTTCGCACGATTAAACTGCAACGATTAAGATTACTTTACGTAAAAACAAACTTTTTTTAACGCAAAAATGACCTGTTTTCGACTAAAACGACCGATAAAACACCGAAAAAAGGACAAAGCTTACAAGCCTAAACGACACCTAGATCACGAAACCTAAGGAAAAATGATCAATCAAAGCACAAGGCTCTGATACCACTTTGTAGGACCGTGGGGGTTCTAAACTAACACACCCTAATGCTAGGACTAATCTAGGATGAGAAATAGTGCGGAATATCTATTTCCCAAACCTCCTAAGGATTCTAAGATCTGCTTAGGTGTCCGGCACACAGTTAACACGAAGAACACACAGAGAAAGACGAAGAACAACTCTAAGAACTCACACAGAATGCTTAAGGCTGCCCTTGGATTCGAGATTAACACTAAGTTCGCGAAAATGTATGATTACGAAGGCTCACTGAGGCTTAAGGTCGATTTCCGGTAGTTATCTGCGATTACGGACGATTACCCCTGACGATTACTTTTTTTCGATCACCCTCGCTAATACGAGGTTAATACCTATTTATAGGAACAGACAACGCGGTATTTATGTTAAACACGTTACTTCCTTAATTAATTTCCACTACGCACGTAATGCACTTCACTGCGTACGTAGTTAGTCCAGTACGCACGTACCGGTTGTTTTAATAATAATTAAATAAACATTAATTGTTTTCCTCACCACGCACGTAGTGAGCTCCACTACGCACGTAGTGAGCACATCACACACGTGGTGACCTTCACTTGTACTTAAACTTCCAAACACAAATCAACACATGGCTAAGTACTTGTAAGCTTAAAACAAATATAAGGAAACACTTAGAATATATAAACATGTAAACCATTAATCAAAACACATTTGAATTAAAATTTCAAGTAAACATGTATGTATTGGATTGATAAGAACTAGGGATTTACAATTATGCACCAACAAACTCCCCCTAAGACATAGTTCTATCAACAAAACTTGCACTAAGCAAACACAATGACAATCTAGCTGTTACAACGTTGTAGACTTGACTTCATCAGATCCAGCATAGATGTCAAATTCAAAACAAACTCGAACGACTTTTTGAAATTGCAATGCCAAATCCATGTACTGATCTTTGTAGAGGATTGGATTGTAATACAAAACTGTGATGTCATCCTTTCCAAAAAATTTCATCCACATAGGATCGAATACTTTAATCGTTTCTCCACCCGAAAGATCATCATCTAACACAATTACTGCCTCAGTTGTTTTCTCGTTAAAATACCCCCATTTAAACCTTGCGCTCCACCCAGTAGGCATGGTTTTCAACGGTAATTTTTTCATACAACGAGGAGCTTTGCAGTTTAACACTTTGAGCTTTCTTCCTGTCAGTGGATCAACTTTAGTTAGATGACTTTTAACACCTGGCACATACGGCTTTAAATTTTTCCATCCAAATCGAGCCTCACGCTTTACCAGTGTCTCAAACCACTTGGCCATACCTTGACCTTCACAATCCAAAAGGGACAGACGAGCAAGTTGTCTGATATCATAAAATGGTAACGTTTGGATATCATTTGCTCTCTGGAAGTACTCAACTCCCCTTTCCCTCTTAATTGCATAAACGTTAAATTCAGGAACATAGCACCAACCAACTATTTCACCATCGGTCTTTTTACCAAGAGTTTGATAAAACTTTGTATATTCTGGTGAGCTTTTCGACTTTTTCTCTTTTCCTGCCTGACGTTCAAGATAACGTTGAAATTTCTTTCTTCTTGCCTCTCTTTCCTCTTGTTTAGACTTCCTATCACCCAGATATTTGTCTAAGTCAAAATCAACAGTTGTTTGTTCTCTTACTTCAGCTCGTCTGTTGATTTCCTTAGTGTTAGCATTTTTGAAGAGATCTGCAAGATCAGGCAGGTTATCATCTGTTTGTTGGCCTGGATAGTGTTGATCCGTTTCATCCACAATTTCTATTTCATCGGTATCAAACACCGGTTCCTGTTTAGCTTGAGGTGGTGGCACAAAGCTTTGATCCACCTCTTCTAGAATCACGTCCTCTATGGGAATCTGTAAGAGTTCAGCAATTTGTTCTCTAGATAAAAATGGAAGAATTTCTCCTTCCTCAGCTTCATACTCCTCTTGAGATACAATCTGCCCTTGAACACTCAGCAGCCGTGATGATTGAGGAATCTCAGCTTTCAATGGCTGAACAATCAATGGATCTTCACACAGAAGTAAAACAAATCATAAACATTTGTAAGTGAAAACCAAAACATTTCATTTCAAGATAGACATTCAAATACATATGATTGTTTCAATTCTATACATGATAACTAAATAATTATAAAAAAACACATAGACTAGGAGTCAACCTTCTTCATCCCCAGAATATGTCCCAGCTGGTTCAGACTCAGCAAACTCCTTCAACTTCAGCACCTCCTCATCCTGTTTCTCCACATGAGACTTTAACTTTTTAAACTCTTGAGTGTACTCGATTAAGATCCTTTCCATCGTCTCATTCTTCTTTTCCAGCTCAATCATTTTTACTTCTCTCTCTGCATCCCTCTTCAACAGATTCTCAATCTGCTGGTCCTTTTCAACCATTTTCTTCTTTACCTCTTCAAGCTCTAACTTTCTTTCCTTTTCGTCCTTGATCATATCTAGAACGTAGCTTTGAAGCTTGCTCAGGCTTTCTTCAACTGAGATATTTGGTATCTGAGAACCAGTCTAAGACGGTCCTCCTGCACCTTGAGCAGTGGTTGAAACCGGAGCAGCTGTTGCTGTAGAAGATTTGACAGTGACGTCAGCAGTTGCTACTAGAGGCTTGAACTTATAACCTTTCTTTTTCTTCTTCTCTGGCTTTTCAATTGCAGCCTTTTCTTTCCTTTTTCTTGTCTGCTCATCATCATCCTGCTCAAAGAACTCATCAACATTCATCTCATCCAGCTCGGTGGGGATGGCCTCTCCTCCAGTGGGATCACGAGCCTCTTAGCTCTGTACCTTTTGCCTCCTCGTCCTCATCATCAGACACGATCTCAATATTCTCCACCTGAGACTTTGAACCCTCATTTCTCCATAGATGTTTTCGTTCTGGAGCTTGATAATCCTTGTCTCCAAGATGGCAGATTAATCTTCTCTTAGGAGGAACTGAGGTGCCTATGTATCTGCTCATCTGCCTAACAGTTTGATCATTCATGTGTCTCAACTTGATTCTGTCCCCGTCCTCCTTCACCAAACCCTCAACCTGGGTATCAATTACGATTTGAAGAAACCTGGGATACATCAGAAACTGCCCCTCCTTCATTGACAAGTTCTCTTTCAAGCAGTTGAAAATCATCCTAGAAATGTTGAATTTAACATTCAGCACCAGCGCCACAAACAAATGAGAGAACGTTTGGTTCAGCTGATCATGGCCGGTTCTCCGCGGCCCCAAGTAGTGAGAGATAACGTTCATCAGATAATGGTACGGGGGGCAGAACTTTGTTTTGAATACCGATTCGTTCCGAATCTCCCCGGAGTATCCACACCTCAGCAGACACCCTTTAAGCCGGCAGATGTTTAGAGAGATGGGATCTGAGATAGCATCACCCAGTTCAAGCAGCTCATTCAGCACCTCTTCCGACACAAACACTGGTTGTTTTTGCACCAACCCACGAATACCACCCATTGCCTCATCGTACGCAGCTGTTCTCCAGAACTCTTACTGATGTGAAGCGTATGCAGTGCAGGTTGCTGTGATTGCGGTGTGGATCCTTGACCTCATCAAATAGTCAATCATATCATCATAGTCCCTTGTTAACCTGTTCTTTGTTAGAAAGGCCCGGATGTTGTGCATGTCACCGGCTTTCAATTCGGCCTTTGTCTGACTGCCACTGCCAGATGCAGTCTCAACAGTGTTTTGGGCAGAGGAGCTTCCCAGTTGAGTAGATTCCATTTGTTTGAAGTCTGAGAGATAAACATTATGCACATTAGAGAGAAACATTCACAGATCGTAACACACAGTTAAAATCTACAGAATTTAAGAATTAAGCATTAGTCTCAAAGCTTCGAAATTTCACCACGCGCGCACTGAACAGCATCACGCACGTGGTGATAGGACTTCGGGCGAAGTGAGTTAATATCTATAAAACGATTAATTAAATCTAAGATACACTTCGTACGAACTCATATCAGTACGTGCGAAATGGATTTCACTTCGCACGGCTGAAACTCATCGTGTTCATCTTCTACATCCTACAATTCGTGCGAAATGAAGACAGTTCGTGCGAAATGAACGTCACTTCGCACGGTTAACATTCAAACTCAAAAACCCTTTCGCCGAATATTTTAGCTTCAAACCATTGATTTACGATGTTTTTTTGAGTCGATTGAATTATTAACGATCATCCAATTAAGTCCATGAATGTTCCTTTTCACTCAAATCTAACAAACTAACACATTACACAACTTTAGATCCGGTTTTAACATTTTGAGTTTTTCACACATAGAATCGATTATAACTCGAGATCCAACCGTTGGATTGAAGCGAAAAACATACCAAAATGACCACAACACAAAGGCGAATCACACGGATGAAACGAATAACTCTTTCAACACAAAAGTCAGAATCAAAATCGAGAGAGAATGGAGTGTATTGTAGAAAGTATGAATGCGTAATGACGAATACGCACGGAACCAATTTATATACCCTATTTCACTCCGTGCGAAGTGAGATCACTTCGCATGATGTTGCCTGAAGTGCACACCTAAAGTGACACTTCACTTCGCACGCAATGGACCTCACCACGTGCGAATTGGGTTTCACTTCATGTATGATGCCTCTCATCTCGTGCGAATTGGACATCATTTCGCCTCTTGATCTTTGACCGCGAAAATGCACGTTATGTTATACCGTTCGTGCGAAATGATTGAACTTCGTGCGGACTGAATTCCTCATATGTGAACCTTGATACTGTTAGGACTGCACTCAGCAATAAACGATCATTAATTTCAAGACCACTAATAAACATTTAATCACATCAAAGCGAAACGTGAAAAACTTAAAGAATACCTTAAAAACACACTAAAAGAAACTAGAATATACCAAAAATCTTTTTGTATTTTTCTGATTATAAAGAAAAAGAAAAAGTAGACTGTTAACAAATTAAATCCTAAAATCTAAGAGATTGAAATGAAAACACTAAAAAGATTTGCAAAAATTAAATTACTGAAATTAAATCTTTTTGTGAGAAGGTTCCAAGATGGAGTCAGTACCAGCACATCTATACTTAGTTATCATTCATTTCAGAACCTTAGGCACAAACATACTTCCTCAATTTCTGTCTGTCAATCTAACTTTCCTCAGATAATGACAGATTTGGTACATGGTTAAGACTATCTCTTTCAAAATCTCACAGTGTTTCGATTCACTCAGTCGGTTGCACAACTTGAGTACCCAACCACCATGCCAACGCAAAAATGACCTGTTTTCGACTAAAACGACCGATAAAACACCGAAAAAAGGACAAAGCTAACAAGCCTAAACGACACCTAGATCACGAAACCTAAGGAAAAATGATCAATCACAGCACAAGGCTCTGATACCACTTTATAGGACCGTGGGGGTTCTAAACTAATACACCCTAATGCTAGGTTTGATCTAGGATGAGAAATAGTGCGGAATATCTATTTCCCAAACCTCCTAAGGATTCTAAGATCTTCTTAGGTGTCCGGCACACAGTTAACACGAAGAACACACAGAGAAAGACGAAGAACAACTCTAAGAACTCACACAGAATGCTTAAGGCTGCCCTTGGATTCGAGATTAACACTAAGTTCGCGAAAATGTATGATTACGAAGGCTCACTGAGGCTTAAGGTCGATTTCCGGTAGTTATCTGCGATTACGGACCATTACCCCTGACGATTACTTTTTTTCGATCACCCTCGCTAATACGAGGTTAATACCTATTTATAGGAACAGACAACGCGGTATTTATGTTAAACACGTTACTTCCTTAATTAATTTCCACTACGCACGTAATGCACTTCACTACGTACGTAGTTAGTCCAGTACGCACGTACCGGTTGTTTTAATAATAATTAAATAAACATTAATTGTTTTCCTCACCACGCACGTAGTGAGCTCCACTACGCACGTAGTGAGCACATCACGCATGTGGTGACCTTCACTTGTACTTAAACTTCCAAACACAAATCAACACATGGCTAAGTACTTGTAAGCTTAAAACAAATATAAGGAAACACTTAGAATATGTAAACATGTAAACCATTAATCAAAACACATTTGAATTAACATTTCAAGTAAACATGTATGTATTGGATTGATAAGAACTAGGGATTTACAATTATGCACCATCAGGATTGAAGTTATGCAAGAGGAATTAAATGAGTTTGAGAGAAACAAAGTCTGGACCCTTGTCCCTGCCCTCAAAGATCATTCAATTATAGGCACTAAGTGGGTCTATAGAAATAAAATGAACAAGGATGGAGTGATAGTTAGGAAGAAAGCCAGGCTGGTAGCACAAGGGTATAAGCAAGAGGATGAATCGATTATGATGAGACCTTTGCCCATGTTGCTAGAATTGAAGTCATAAGGTTGTTCCTAGCTTATGCAGCATATAAAGACTTCAAAGTCTATCAAATGGATGTGAAGAGTGCTTTCCTAAATGGAAAACTTCAGGAGGAAGTCTATATGAAACAACCTCCTGGCTTTGTAAGTTCAAAGTTTCCACATCATGTCTATAAGTTGGACAAGGCTTTGTATGGTCTTAAACAAGCTCCAAGAGCTTGGTATGATACTCTGTCCACTTATCTACTATCAATGGACTTCAGCAGAGGTGGTATAGATAAGACACTCTTTATTAATGGACAGGTGATTGTTGTACAAATCTATATGGATGATATTAACTTTGCTTCTACCAATGAATCTCTGTGTGAGTGGTTCTCCAAGATAATGTCACAGAAGTACAAGATGAGTATGATGGGTGAGATGACTTATTTCCTAGGCCTACAAATTCAACAAAAGCCTGATGGAATATTCATCAATCAAAGCAAGTATGTTCTTGATTTGATAAAGAAATATGGTTTTGATTCTAGTTCAACCATGAAAACACCAATGTCACCAGCTGTCAAGCTGAGTAAAGAGTCAGATGGTAAGTATGTGTGTCAGTCTACCTATAGAGGAATGATAGGTTAATTGCTCTATTTGACAGCTAGTAGACTTGATATTATGTTTGCTACATGTGTTTGTGCAAGATATCAGGAAGATCCTAAAGAATCACATCTTCAAGCTATGAAAAGGATCTTTACGTACCTTAAAGGTACACCAAATCTAGGTCTTTGGTATCCAAAGGACTCTGGATTTGAGTTAGTTGGTTTTTTAGATGCTGACTATGCTAGGTGCAAGTTAAACATAAAATTAACTACTGGAGGATGTCAAATGCTTGGAGGGAAGTTAGTCAGCTGGACTAGTAAGAAACAAAACTCAGTGGCTACTTCAACTGCTGAAGCTGAATATGTTGCAGCAGGAAGCTGTTGTGCTCAAATCCTATGGATGCAGCATCAGCTTCAAGACTTTGGCATGAGTTTCAAGAAAACTCCTATCTTCTGTGATAACCAAAGTGCAATAGCCATCACTTACAATCCAGTCTTCCACTCAAGAACCAAGCACATTGAAATTCAAAATCACTTCATTAGGGACATAGTGGAAAAAGGTAAAGTTGACATTAACTTTATCTCCACAGATGACCAATTAGCAGATATCTTTACTAAACCACTTGATGAAAATAGGTTTATGTATCTGCTAAGTAAACTGGGTATGCTCAGCCCCTAGCTATGTGTCTAGAATCTGAGTTTTCAGTTTGACAAAGACTAAGTGTCTTAAGCTGAGTGCACAGTTTATGAATAAGTTTTCATAAACTGAATCTTGTGAAGCTGAACAATGAGTTCTTTTGTTTGGTGAGTTCCAAACTTATTTTGTCTACTTAGTATAGTTTGAAATATATAGTTTGAGTGAGTCTCAAACAAAATGACTAAGTGTCACTGAGTCTGAGCTGTGTGCTTAACTCAGGCTGTGTGATTGGCTCTCACGTTTGGTAGGTTCCAAACATTTTTTAACTACTCAGTGTGGTTAAAAGTTCATTTGAGTCAGTCTCAGACGAAGCTGACTTAGTGTCATTGCCCATGAGCTGTGTGCTATACTCAAACTGAGTTTCAAACTCAAGCTGAGTGCACATCTCAAGCTGAGTGCTTGTATCAAGCTGAGTGCTTGAGTTAAACGGAGTGATAAGTTTACTAAGCTTGGTGTGTCCAACATCATGTTTAATTACTCAGTGTTATTATTTCATGAATACTGCGTAATTGAGTTAGTCTCAAATCGAGTATTGTATTAACTTGTGTATAAGTATAATACATCAGTGTTCAATATTATTATATTACATTAGTATCCATCGAAAAATGATAAGTTCTACCCGTTTACTGTTACATCAAAATTTTACGGCGTAACGGTTAAAAAGGGGATTTCTAACGGTAACTTTTCTCTCTCCTCGGAAAGGTATATATACCGATCACATTCGGATTAGAGGGTTTACGCTTACAATCCAGACTTCTCAACTTCTCAAATACCTTTCACCTTCTTTGCTAAGTGCAATTCTCTGTTCCATCGACTTCGGAACCCTAACTCGCTCAGTGCGACGCTCTTTGCTCTGTGCAACGAGATTTTTACTCAGTGTAATTTTCAATCTTTCACGATGGAAGGAACCACTCTTATTAATAATCAGCGTGCCTGCCTTGATATTCCTCCGAGGAAACAGGGCAGAGGTTATGAAACCTGGACAGCCTACATCCGGAAATGCCCTTTGGCATTTTCCTTCATTAGTGCACCTGTTCATATTGCTCCACAACACCTTTTGGAGTTCTGGTACATATGCACCTTCAACCAGAACAGAGGAGAGATCACAGGCACTGTTCTTAATGGCGATAGAACAGTGGCCCTCACGGTACAACGGCTAAGGGATGTTCTTTAACTCCCTGTTCAAGATGTGTTCGAGCCAACCGTGATTAGACAAGTGGCGAGGTCAGTTCTACCTCAAATGGGTCACCCTCAAACTGAAGGGGTGATTAAGAAGGCCACTTTCCCAACCAACTGGGGCTTCATGGTTTCCACAGTGGTAGGTTCACTGGAGACCAAGGTTGGAGGCTTGGATCAAATTAACGAGTTTGAAATGCAGCTGCTGTACAACATGTTCTTCGATAGACGTATCGATTATGTACAACTCATATTCAACGAGATCAAAGTCCAAGTACTGAAAACCACCAGGGACCTCTATGTACCATTCATAAGGTCTTGTCCTTGGTGCTTGAAGCTGAGTTGGTGGATTTATATGAAGCTGGATGGGATGTGTTCCCTGTTCCAACTCTCAGTCCCAAGATGTTTAACAATGACATCTTCTCTGAGCAAGAGGGTCTGAGTGGTCCAATGCTCTTGGTGGCTAAGGGAGTTTCATCTGCAAGTGGATATGAGGGATCACCTCAAGGGGGAGCTTCCTACGCTGACACGGAGGTTCAAGCTGAGCACTATGCTCAAGCTGAACCAGCAACCTTTGAAGCTGCTTCTTGTAAGACATATCCACTCTCTCTTTCTTCTCACTTTTCTCCATCCACCTGTGGAGATAAGACTGCAGTGGAACCAACTCAGTCTAACCCATCTCCTCCACCTTCATTCCATCAACAATCCCACTCTGAAGCCACCCCTAGTTTGCCCACTGCTGCTAGGGAGAATATCCTAACATACCAAAGAAAAACTGCCATAGGTAGTGCCACTCCTAAAGGCATCACTGGAGCTGAGATCACACTGATCCCTCCACATGCAGGAGTTGGGGGGGGGGGGGGGGGAGACGCCTTCTCTTAAGGTGTCAACCTCAAGGCTCATATCAACCCAACAGCCAATGCCGGGTGTGGTGTCTACTCAGCCCACACTTACTCGAGCCATAGGAGAGCCTGTTACTGTGCCTGAGCAGACACATTTAGGTTACATTGAAAGAATGACCAATCCCCAGGGTCAATCACCCCCCTCTAAACCAATTAGCCAACCACCAACCCATACACTTCACATCTCGAGCCCAATAACTTCTCTTCACTTCTCACACCCTCTTGCACGACCTGCCAATGATTCATCTTCAAACCAGGATGAATTACAGGGTCTAAACTCTGGCGCAGATGAGTTTGAAGGTATACACCAACCTTCGGATGAGGCACCCAAATTCCAGCCATCTCAAGCTGACTTGGATGAATTGATGTCATTTTTTAAGAGTCAGTTTGACAAGTTGCACCTCAAAAGGAAACAAGATAAGAAGAATATGCTGATGATCTTGGATACTATAGAGGAAGATGTTCGGCAGCTGAAATCTACAGTTGCTGCCCTCCAACAACAACGGACTTCCACCCCTATTAATGATGACAAAAAGGGGGAGAAGATTCCAAAAGCTGAGGATGAGTCTGTGCAAGAAGAAGCTCTACTTATGTTGGCAAAGGGAGCAGATCAAGTTGAGGGGGAGAAAGAGAAAGAAGTAGAACCTGAGCTGACTGAAAAGGCTAAAGGAAAAAGACCTTTAGTACTCAGCTCAGATGAATCAGAAACCCCCCTGCAGAAGAGAAGAAGGGTGATTCTAAGTGAATCATCAGCCTCAGATGAAGACTCTGCGGATAAAATGACATTACAAGAGAGAGCTTCACTGCTGGTAGTTAGAAGATTAGAAAGAGAGGATGCTGACCAGTTTGGGATCTCGGTCGAAGAACTGAGAAGATGACAAACAGATGCTCAAGCTGTGTTAGCAGTGGAAAAAGCAAGAAGAGAACAAAACTGGGCTGAGCAGATCAGAATGCAGAATGAGGAATTGACAAAACTCAGACTGCTTATCGTGCCCAAGGAAGAAGAAGAAGAACTTCCTATTCAAGGTCAAACTAAGGAAGAGGATATTTCTCAATGTTATGAAAAGCTGCATTTCTCCTCTCAGATTGACTCTCTCAAGTTGAGTTCAACCCAAGGGATCATCATAATGGAATTTTCTTTAAAGAATGGTGAAACACCTTCTCTGGAGCTGAATCAACTGCATAGACTGGTTTACGAAGAATGGAAGCAAGTAGCCATCCTCATTAAACAGATGGAAAGGTCCACAGCTCGGAATCAAGTTAATGATGAGTTGCTGAGACTACTTGCTAGGGCTGATGCGATGCAATTAATACCCAGATCTGAGATAGCTACCCTACTTACTTCCTTTCATAAAGTTGGGAAGAAGAAGCTAACAAAGACAGCTGGATTAGCAAATCTAGATTCGTACAGTCTTAACCTTCCTGAAGGCATGGAGTTCAAAGAAAACACTTATGTAGAAAATCTAGAGAAAGGTTTCATGTACTTGGATAAAAATGGAAACAAATGCTTCCAGTCTGATGCAAGTATCTATACATGTGGGGTATCTCAGGTGTTTGCTCTGAGCCAGCTAGTGGATAAGACTGAACAGACTGCAAGGTTCAGATACAGAATCAACAGAGCAATCAGATCACAAAAGGATCAGCTTCAACATATACCTAATCTGCAAGAAATCCTTGAAGAAATAAATAACAAGATTAAGGAGTTTGAAGAGCTGCATCCAGAATAGATTAGTTTTTTGTAAATATTAGATTAGTTCTAATATTTTTTGTAAGCACTATGTGTGCATGATCTAAGTGATCAACAACTTTTGTATTATGATTAGTTCAATTAATACAAGTACAAAGTTTGATATGTTCAACTGTGTTGTGATGTGTTCCTACTCATAAGTCTGATAAGTTCAGCAAAAATGAATAACAGATAAGTTCTTATTCATTTATGTAATTAGTTGGTGTGTTCAACTCAAAAGTTGGTGTGTTCCAATTTAAATTGATAAGTTCAATTGAAGTTGATATGTTCAATAAATATTTGATCAGTTCAAATATATTAAAATATTAATAAGTTTAAAATCTAAGAAATAATTTTGTCAAACAAACTTACTAACTGTTTGATGGTTTTGTCATCATCAAATAGGGGGAGTTTGTTGGGAAAATGATCTCATCAGTCTAGATTTGATGAGACAAAGTTAAGTTTGTAAGATGTGTTCTACGTATAACTTAAACAGAATTATGAAGCTTAGTCAGACTGAACACTTATAGTGATTCAGACTAAGTATAAGCTGAATGTAAACTGAGCATATGTTCGACCAGTTTATACTATACCTTAGTTAAATTATTAATGTGTTTGAATATCTGTGTATGTCACATAAGGTATATATCGAGTATTCAACTTGATGTGTTTCAAGCTGAGTGACTCAGCTCAGAAGCAGAGTTAGCTCGACAGAGTTACTAAATATGTTTTATTGAACTCTTTGGACTACTAAGGATGAGTTAATAATTATACATGTTAGTTTATGTTTGAATTCGGGTTTGTTCTCGAAGAACTCAGCTTGATGAGTTTCAAGCTGAGTAACTCAGCCTGACTAAAGAAGTTAGTCTAAGAGAATTTAAATGTGTTTTAAATTCTGTTTTAACTCTCTATATCTACGGCGCGGATAAGAAGACTCCAGAATCAAGATTGAAGATTGAAGACTCAAGATAAGAAGATTCAAGATTCAAGATTC
The DNA here is from genome assembly GCA_947179395.2 of Pulicaria dysenterica. Taxonomy (NCBI): domain Eukaryota; kingdom Viridiplantae; phylum Streptophyta; class Magnoliopsida; order Asterales; family Asteraceae; genus Pulicaria; species Pulicaria dysenterica. The sequence goes on from OX359291.1 coordinate 42,556,586, forward strand.
CGAGTTATCCGATTGTTAGTTAGCAAATTAGGATTAGTCCAGTTTGTTAGGAACCGTAGCAACAGGATTATAAATACTTATCTCCTGGTAAGTTTAGAGGTACGATTCTGAAACAAATTACAGAGCCAAAAATCTCACCTCGCCGTATGTGTTACGATTCTTGAATCATTGTTTGTAAGTTCAACGTGATCAAGAAACTCACAGATTGCCAGGTCATTCGTGTGTTCGAATTGTCACATCAGTTGTGATATTGGTAAGTAATCATTAGTTGATTCAATCTGTGAAAATCCTGTTTTGAGAGTCGTCAGTATCTATAATCATAAGTTGATTATTGATAGCTAAGTTTGAGAGATTGAGAGATTTATATTAGGTGATTATATATCAAGAGTTGCTTACTGTGATAATTACTGTAATCATCTTCTTATTCAAAGCATTGTAATCATCTTCATATTAATAAAAGCATTTGACTAGTTGTGGTTTGATTTACTGTGTGTAACACTTTTATTTGATTTGTTCAACTTCCGCAGAAAGTGTATTCAACCCCCCCCCCCCTTTACACACCTGTTGCTTGTTGTTATTCTCACCAAGGGACCAACAATCTTGAAGAAATTCAAGAACCTACCAATGTAGAACCTGATGTTGGCACTAGCTCACAACCTGCAACGATTGAGTCTCAGCAAGATGATACTGGAGACAATGATGTGAACCCATTGCCTCTTAGGAGATCTGGTAGAAGTCGGCATAAGCTAGAGAGATATGGTTTTCACTTGTCTGAGGGCACCGACATGGTAGTGGATTCTGATGAACCTACCAAATACCAGGACACTGTGGTGGGCCCTAAGTCTGCCAATTGGAAAGAAGCAATGGAATCCGAGATTCAGTCCATGTCGGATAATCAAGTCTGGAACTTGGTTGATCCCGTGCCCGGGTGCAAACCTGTAGGGTGCAAATGGGTCTTCAAGATGAAGATCGGCGTGGATGGCGAGGTAGATACCTTCAAAGCCCGACTGGTGGCTAAGGGTTTCACTCAAACTCATGGTGTAGACTATGAGGAAACCTTTTCTCCAGTGGCTATGTTGAAGTCTATCCAGATACTCATGGACATTACAACATTTCATGACTATGAGATTTGGAAAATGAAAGTCAAAACCGCGTTCCATAATGGAACACTTTCAGAGGAGGTGTATATGACACAGCCTGAGGGTTTTGTACAACCAGAGTTTCCAGATAAAGTCTGCAAGCTTAAGAAGTCCATTTATGGGCTTAAGCAAGCTTCTCGGGGTTGGAACCTGTGCTTTGATGAGAAGGTTAAAGAGCTTGGATTCTCTAAAACCAAGGATGAGCCATGTGTTTACATTGAAGCTAGTGGGAGCATATTTGTGTTCCTAGTTCTTTACGTAGATGATATACTACTAATTGGGAACGACGTCCCAACTTTGCAAGGTGCGAAAGATTGGCTAGGGAGTTGTTTCTCAATGAAAGATCTTGGGGATGCAGCATATATTCTTGGGATTAAAATATAGATCCCGCTGGTTGATCGGCATGAGACAGATTGAAGGGTTTTTGAACCTAACCAAACCACCTTATGACTCAAACTGGTCAAACTTGGGTTTGATTCCACTGGTTCAATCCTAAAACCGGAAAAGGATTAAACACAACCCTCTAAACACCAAGAAGAGTTAGGATCTTTAAAACTAATGATCAAAACATAGTTTCTAACAAACAATCCATCCACAGAAAAGGTTACAAAAATATACCTGATCAAAACTTGGGATTGCTAAAGTTAGTCCACCACTACCGCACCTCCTTTGGAACTGGCTGCTAGATCGCTCCTGGATTACCAAACCTTTAACACTCTAATCGAGAGTGTGTGTGTGTGAGTGCCTTGCGTCGACTTCAAAACCAAGAACCACCCTCTTGATGTTCTTCGACTTCGGTTTCGACGAGAGCAAGAGAGAGAGCCAAGAGAGAGTGAGATCAACGAGGAGAGAGAGAGTTGTGGTGGCTAGGTTTAATCCCTTGTCCCTTATATCTTAATCCTTAAGGCTTAAGGATATATATAAGGATTAGATGGACCTAAGCCCGTTTAATTAAAAGCCCACTGGTTTAAATTAAACTTTCAATCTCTTCACTTTGACCCCTTGGACTTTACTAGTTAATTAGTTAACTATTAATTAATTTAGTCCGTTAAATATTAAAACTTAATATTTAATTCTCTTTAAATAATAAATAACTATTTATTATTTATTCCTTTTAATAATTAATACAAACTGATTAAGTATTTATATCTCTCTTTTCAATAATTAATTCTACTGATTAATTATTCGTTTTTCTCTTTAATAATTAATCTAGCTGATTAATTACTTCCTTTTTCTCTTTAATAATTAATCCAACTGATTAATTATTTCCACACAGATTTATGGTGAAATCCAACTGTTCTGTATTGGGCGTGTAGCAGTGTGACTCTTTAGTCTCTTATAACATTGGACACAATGTGCCCATTTATTATCTCTGCACATAATCTAACAGACTCCCACTTGTGCAAGATAAGTAATAGTTACTGCACATTGTTAGCCTAAGAAGGTCCCTAACCAGACACTTAGGATAACCATGTTATAAGAACTCTTATACCCCAATGTAACTTGTGATAAAACTTCATAAGCAACCTGCTTAGAAGTAACCTGTTATAAACTAACTGTTTATAAACTAAACTATCATAAACTCCCTGTTCATGAATGGGTACGTTTTTATATATAGAAACTTGCATATATATAGGTTTGTCCCTTGCAGCGCGATATTTCAATTTCGAGCATGAGCATGGAAAAGGTCAACTCAGAGACTCAAAAATTTGTTCATGACATACTTGATTTCAAAACTGCGTGATAAACGACAAAGAACAGATCAGTTCGTTTGGGCACGACTGTGCACTTACCAGTTTCTCTAATCAGTCAAGGCGCCCGGAAATATCTCTTCTAAAGAGAAGTTGCAATTACCATCTTGCATATTTGCATTTGGAAATACGGCTCCCACTGAATCTAGACACGCCCCTTATGACCACCCTGTTACGGCGTGGCGTTAGAACGTGCTAAGAAGACAACAGTTACTGCATACCAAACCAAATACCTCAGGCTTAAGGATAACCTATGTGATAAATACTTTTGACATGAATCCACAAAGTATTTTTCACAGTGGGTCAATCCAATATTCGTAACTCTAACGAATATCCGTCAATTTTGGTCCGCAAAAACCTTTTGCAGCTATTTTCGATATACTTTCGAATCTGCCCCAAAATTACGATGACTTTATAGCCCTATCGAGGTTCCCACCAAGATAAGTAGTCACGGATAGTATTTCGAATAAACCTAGTTTATTCCTGGATGAACCAAAAACATACAAAAATTGTGAAGAACAATGAAACTAATTTCTGCACCCTTCCATATTCCACCTTGGAATAAAGATGCATAATTTCTACCATTTCACTGACTCGATTCACGGTGACTATCTGAATTACTCATTATTTTACGTTTGTAACTTATCACGGATTACAAAAAAAAATATGATCATAAACCTTAAAACACAAGACTAGTACCATGAAGTACTCTTTCTTGGTTTTGCTAGAAATCGTTCTTGCAACCTAAGAACAAAACTAGACTTACTTATTTTATAATAATTCCTTAAACTTAGAGAACTGGAAAACAACTCAAAAATTTCTGATCTTATAAAATAATCTCCCTGTAATTAAAACTTTAATTACATTTGTAGATGTATTAAATCTTGCTAGATTTATGTCCTTTTGAAATGATAAATCCTCTTACACCTACTTGTAAGAAACTTGAAACTAGATTCCCAGTGTATACCAACACATATCTAATTTCATTACTAAGGATATTAGGGAACATCCTGTTTCATCATTTCTAACGTTAATTTGCCAACAATCACTTATTTTAGCTGACTTACTGAAACTTTTAGAATGAGTATGATTTTTATTTAAGTCATAACTTGACTTACAGTCTTGCAATGATATCTTTATTGAGTACCTCTCAATAAGTCATGCATTCCTCAGATTGGTTCTTTTCTCAAGAACTTACTATTTTAGATAACTTCTAAAAACATCTGATAATTACATACTCTAAAAGTTCAATCTTGTATTTATCACACTGGTTAAAAACAAACTGTAATTAACTCTGATAAATACATTAGTCAGATGCTCCTACTATCTTTTATGAAAAAGTACATTACTTTAAAACATCCTTTTAGGCTTAGTCAATCCTTGACTAATATGCCTAAAAAAAACTTGTGTTCCAAACACTTGTTTTAAACTTTTAGTTTTTGTAAGAAATTTATTTGTTTTATGAAACCAAAAACTTGGATCTCCCATATATCCATCTTTCCAATTACGGAAAATGGTTTCATTAAACTTACCATGATCACAAGTATGAAACACTCATAATGGTATTTTAAATTTCTTTTCCTAAAACATTTAGTATAAAACTCCCTTGATTATAATAACTATTATAATCATTTTTATACTTTCTTAAACGTTTTATCAAAAACTACTTTACCCGGAAATAATGACTATTATTTCCATATGTTCAAGAATTTGAACATTCACTTTTCATAAAATCTTAAATGCTTGTTGAATTAGAAAAACTATCTAATCTTATAAACAAAACTTGTTTATACAAGTATTTATATAGTAGAGCCGGCATCTATGTAACTACAACAAATTACTGCATAAGACCACTATGAATCACCAATCAAGTCAAGACTTGACTTATTGGTATCTTTTAGTCACTACTAGACTAATTCTGATTCATAAAACAAGAACACGTGCACGGATATGAACTGAATAATTAAGATTTCCATAAACTCAATCCAAAAGTATCCAAGAACAATCAAGATAAAAATGTTCAAATAAACTTAAAAGAGTTTAATAAACTAGGAAATAAAATTATTAATAATATCCGCAAGCTGCACGAAGGATCTCTTTATGCTAATCCACATCACTTTCCATCTGCTCTTGCAATAAATGATTGCAAGATATTAGAATACTCGTAAAACTTTACAAGTAGGAAAGTGACAAAGAAGCTATTCACACGATACCTGAGGGGCCATCCTTGCCACCTGCCTCGTGACCCTTCGGGCAATTTCTTTTCCAATGCCCGACCTCGCCACACTTGAAGCACCGATTCTTGGTTCTTGCTTTGTTCGGCTTCGACTTCTTGCCCTTGTTGTAGTTATTAGCCCTGGGTGCATTCTGGCTGGCCTGGGCCTTGCCCTTTCCCTTTCCGTTGCGCCCCTTCCTCTTTTAATGCCCGCCATGACCCACCATGAGAATGTCCTTGGACTTGGTCCCGATACTCTGCTCAGCTGTCTTGAGCATGGAGTGCAACTCAGCCACGGATTTCTCCATGTTGTTCATGTTGTAGTTGACTATAAAAGGCTTATAGTCATCTAACAAAAAGTTGAGTATCGTATCCGTTGCTAGCTGTAACGGTACTGGGAGCCCAAGTCTCTCTAGGTGGTCCATGTAACCTTTCATTTTCATGACGTGGTTACTGACCGAGGTCCCCTTAGCCATCTTGCACAAGTTAAATGCCCTGGTGGCATCATAATGCTTTGTGCGAGCTTGCTCCTGGAACATGTCCCTCAGCTGATCGATCATGTCATAGGCAGGAGTATCCATCATGCTAGACTGCAACTCTGGACTCATAGTTGCAAGCATGAGGCAGCTGACATCTAGGACGTCATTGGAGCGCTTTTGAAAATCCTCCCTGACGTCTACCCTAGCGTTGCTGGCAGGAGGATTTCCTAGAGGTTGTTCTAGGACATGCCACTTTCTCTCGTGCCTAAGCACGATCCGGAGATTTCTCTCCCACGTGAGAAAGTTTGGACCGGTAAGCTTGTCCTTCTCAAGGATGGAGCGGAGAGAGAGATTGTTAGTACTAGTAACGTTGGTTGCCATCTACAAATTAAAACCTTGGTTTAATTAGTAATTGCAGATAAAATTTCTAATCGTATATCATCAAACCCATAAATAATATATATTAGACCTAGGACCCATATTTCACATACTTGACGCAAGGTTTGGGCACTTCCCGCCAAGTCATGCTATTTCTGGTAGGTAACACCCTGTAACAATCGTACCTAAATGATACGACTCCTAGAACCTCGTAGAGCATTTAGACCCAGTCTAGTATGTTTAACTCTACTCTAGTGCTTTTTGGGCCGGGACTCCCGATTATCACCAAAATAGATCGCACCACCTAAGACAGCATGAATTCTGGCCGGGACTCCTGATTATCGCAAAATCTTTCATGCCCCTTCCCGCAATGGTTTGAACCTGGATGCCCAAGGTTTGGGCACTTCCGACACCCGAGTACCGTTTAACAGTCAAGGTGTACCATTAGGTGGGTAGCACACTGATCTAAGATTTTTCTTGGGTTTTAATTAAGTTTTAAAAAAACTTAATTTTCCAGTTTTTGAAAAACCATTTTAAAACTAACTGTTTTAAAAATACACGATTTACATGTGTACCTTAACTAGGTGCACAAAACGGCATTTATAAGTTCCAAACTTATAACCTTGACAAAACTTTTTTAAAAATTATAAAAATTAACTAACACGACTAGCAAGCTGTAGTCGGATTCTAGTTTGTCATTAAATGTGGTTTTTCACTGTTTAATAACAACCTGTTATTAAATCCCCTTTTTATTTACCATCACAAACATATCATATGTAAATATGAAAAACAGTAAATAAAAAAAAACAACCACGCAGATAACAAGAATAAGCATATAAAGCCCTATAGTTTTGCCAACTAATACTAAGGTCAAACCTAAGGATAAAGTGACTTGGATTCGCCTTCTTGATGTGTTGCTCCCACTAGCCTTGACACCTTCCCGAAATGTCCGTGCTACACATGAAGAAAAACATTTATGTTATCACCTTCTTCGAGTTCATCTTGTTTGAGGGATTTAAACTATTACTAATCTATTACAAATACAATATTGAATGGGGTTGTAAGTGGCACGCAGGCTTCCCCGAACCAGTACAATATTACAAATAATAAAGGGATTGTAATTGGCACGCAGGCCTTCCCAAAAACCAAAAGAAAAAGAAGAAAGGGAAAAACGAGTCCTAAGTCGGCAAAACTATATCTATTTGTATCACAACCACGCAATTATATATAAACACTATATATAAAAGACAACCACGCAGTTATAATAATATAAACAAATAAACTGTGCTGTTAAGCACATAATCTGATTTGTTCAAATATTCTCATTTATCCTTTTGATTAATACCTATTAACCAAAAATAAGAATTATGATCTTCTAATTAAATTTATTTGACCAAAAATAGTTTTTTTAACAAAACTTAAAAACTTGATCTCATTCAAAACTTGAATGAAATCCTCATGTCAAGTTTCTTTACTAGTTTTCCAGAAACTTAAAACCGACAACCTTTGGTCAATTAAATACTATCTTATTTGTTTCTCCATAATATTATATAAACTTTATCCTTTTAGAATTTATTCAAAAATGACTAAACTAGTCATAATAAATAAAAGTCTAAAATGTATATTTTACCTAAACTAATTAAAATATATAACACTAGTTTATATAACATCTTATTAATATATAACTTAAAAATTAATAATCCTTTTTGTATTAATCCGGCAAAGCTATTTGGGCCAACATTTCTCATCAACCCGAGTAACCCACTGGGCCGAAACCCACTTGGGCCGAGATCCTCCCTGGGCCGAGGACCCGCCTTGGGCCTAAAACACTTGGATCGTGGCCACCTGGGCCGAGAACCACATTGGGCCTCGAAAAACTTGGGCCGAAGTCGCTTGGGTCGAAGCCCACCTTGCCCTTAGCGCCGCTAACGACCGCCGCGAGGCCCATCTGGCCTTAGCGCCGCTAACGACCACCACCGGACATAGTGATGATCTCGGTTCCCGTTTTCTGATTAATAAAATATTTTAAATCCTTTTAAACCTATTAAAACTAACTGTTTTAATATACTGATTAAATATCTGGATTTAATTCAAAAACCAAAAAACTATTAATTATTAATATTAAAAAAACTTGTTTTATTAATAACTAACTATCCTAAAACTTGATCTCAACCCTTTTAAACAAAAAGTTCAAAAAACTTGATTAAGATCTAGTTTTAGATAGAAAAGTTTATCTCTTTTAACCATTTAAACATAAACCTGGTTTAAACCTAACTGGTTAAAAACAAACCTTTTATAAACTGGATAAAAACAGAATCCTTGTTTTTATCACCTTATGGTTTTCGAAAATTCATGAGGAGAAGAAACAAGATGGAGAAGATTATTTAACTATCAAACAAACCAACTAATTAGATAAACTAGGTTTAACTGATTAAACAAACTGTTTAATTTAACACTTAATTCAAACTTATCCTTATTCAAAATTCATGATCCTTTTAACCATTCAAACTAACTATTTGAATTTCCCAATCAATAGGATAAACCTGATAACAAAAACAAATTGTTTTGTTACCTTCTTGATTTTCGAAAAAATCCAAGAACAAGTAGAGAATCAAGAATGAAACCTTAATCTAAAACAGATAAAAACTAGAAACTATGGATCATAGAGCCGAGGCTCTGATACCACTGAAGGGTTTTTGAACCTGACCAACCCACCTTATGACTAAAACTGGTCAAATCTGGTTTTGATTCCACTGGTTCAATCCTAAAAGCGGAACTGGATTGAACACAACCCTCTAAACCCCAAAAAGAGTTAGGATCTTTATAATTAATAATCATAACATAGTTTCTAACAAACAATCCATCCACATAAAAGGTTACAAAAATATACCTGATCAAAACTTAGGATTGCTAAAGTTAGTCCACCACTACTGCACCTCCTTTGGAACTGCTCCTGGATTACCAAACCTTCAACACTCTAATCGAGAGTGTGTGTGTGTGTGTGAGTGCCTTGCGTCGACTTCAAAACCAAGAACCACCCTCTTGATGTTCTTCGACTTCGGTTTCGACGAGAGCAAGAGAGAGAGCCGAGAGAGAGTGAGATCGACGAGGAGAGAGAGAGAGTTATGGTGGCTAGGTTAATACCTTGTCCCTTATATCTTAATCCTTAAGGCTTAAGGATATATATATATGGATTAGATGGACCTAAGCCCGTTTAATTAAAAGCCCACTGGTTTTAATTAAACTTTCAATCTGTTCACTTTGACCCCTTGGACTTTACTAGTTAATTAGTTAACTATTAATTAACTTAGTCCGTTAAATATTAAAACTTAATATTTAATTCTCTTTAAATAATAAATAACTATGTATTATTTATTCCTTTTAATAATTAATACAAACTGATTAAGTATTTATATCTCTCTTTTCAATAATTAATTCTACTGATTAATTATTCGTTTTTCTCTTTAATAATTAATCTAGCTGATTAATTACTTCCTTTTTCTCTTTAATAATTAATCCAACTGATTAATTATTTCCACACAGATTTATGGTGAAATCCAACTGTTCCGTATTGGGTGTGTAGCAGTGTGACCCTTTAGTCTCTTATAACATTGGACACAATGTGCCCATTTATTATCTCTGCACATAATCTAACACAGAGTACGTACATTGACAAGGTCCTAAAGAGGTTTATGACGGAGGACTCCAAGAAGGGGTTCTTTCCTATGTCACATGGTTTGGTTTTGAGCAAGGCCCAACGCCTGAGTTCCCCAGAGGGAAGTAATGAGGCGAGTTCCTTATGCTTCGACAATAGGCTCGATCAGGTACGCCATGTTATGTACTAGTACTGATGTCTCTTGTGCATTGAGTATGACAAGTAGATACCAAGCCGATCCTGGTGAGGCACATTGGACGGCAGTGAAGAATATTCTCAAGTATCTTCAGAGTACTAAGGAGATGTTCTTAGTATATGGAGGTGCGGAAGAGCTTAGGATAACTGGTTACTCTCATGCTAGCTTCCAAACTGACAGGGATGACTGCTGATCTCAATCGGGGTTCGTGTTCCTGTCAAATGGTGGTGCTATCTCCTGGAGGAGCTCCAAGCAAGATACTGTGGCGGATTCGATGACTGAGTCAGAGTACATTGTGGCCGGTGAAGCTGGGAAGGAGGTTGTTTGGATAATGAAGTTCATCCATGATCTGGGAGTGGTTCCTAGTATTTCCGACCCTGTTGAGGTATTTCAACGAGGGTGCGGTCGCTTTAGTGAAGGAACCAAGGTCTCACCAACGCACGAGGCATATTCTGCGGAAATATCATTATATCCAGGACGTGGTCGATAGTGGAGACATTGTTATCAGCATAGTACACACGGATAACAACGTGGCAGATCCGTTCACCAAACATTTATCGCAATGCGAAGCACGATGCTCACACACGTGATATTGGGATTAGATTTGCTAGCGATTTGGTTTGATTATGTATATTTGGTTATTGTATTTGATGTATTTACCCTTTTGGGAACATTTTGTAGTATTGTATTTACTGGATTTATCGATTATTAAATGGAGATTTAGTAATACGCTAGTTGCGGGTATTTCATTAAATCTTTACTGTGTTCCAACTTAGCATGTTTTATTCTTCCCTGAATGTGTTTGCATTCTAAATGTCCGTAGTCGGTCATTCTTCTCTGGAAGGAAGTCTGAACTAAGACTGAAGGAAGTGATTGGTCATGTGTCCAATGGGGATTGGGACACGGGGACGCAATACTTCGCTTGTACTTGAAAGGGTTTCAAGTGACTGGATGACCCATACCTGAGTTCACTTTGTGGTACTTGTCATGAGTGAATCAGGAAGATAATATCCGTTTATCCTTATGCTAGAGATGCATGTGTCTGCATCACTTTGGTCTGCTTTGTTCTAATTGCTTTCAAACGTAGTTCGTAACTGGCTGTTATAAAGGGAGTAATTGGGCAGAGTATGGTCAATGTGGTGGACAATGTAGTCAAATGAATTTGTTCCTCTGTTTAGAGAGATATCCCTGGGCCCCTCGATGATTGGTTGCTGACACCAAAATGCATGGACGTGCTCAAGTGTGCAATGATTTAAGTATCTGATTGCAATTTGTATATATTGGTCACCACCAGTCTAGATCGAGAAACATATTCGTGAACAAACAGAGAATGACTTAGTATCATATCTCGTGTTCACATGGATATCACGAACAAAAGGATGATTGATCCCTTATCTATAGGACCATTTCATACGGACTGCAGTTTGGTTTTTGTACTGAAGACAAAACCCATACTGACTTGGGGGAAAAAGATGTCTTACTAGAGGCCGCTCTTTGTATGTGATGCACTGGGTACGGTGAGTCATGTGCAAGTGGGAGTCTGTTGCAGTATGCCTACTGACACACGTACACCAATTGATCACTGCCGATGATGTATGGGCCTATCGGGTTACATGCGGGGGGTTGATCTTGATAAAAACCTAAAATGGAGGGTAAGAAAGAATAATGAAATGAGGGTTGGTAGGCTAGACAGGTTTAGCAGCGCTAACCAAGCTGTCGCTAACTCGGCCGCGATAACGGCGCTAACGTTAGGCGGTTAGCGGCGCTAACGTTAGGCGGTTAGCGGCGCTAACCCATCTGACAGCATGCAACTACATTCCTTTCACCTCTCTTATCCACCAATGCATGTAATATGTAATCATGAACTCTTGGCCTATTGGAGTGTGCCCGCTGGCACATGTACGCCATTTGGATCACTACCGATAATGTATGGGCCTATTGGGTCACACACCGGGGACCTATCTCGACAGGCGTAGAGGTGGAGGGACTGGAAGTGTCAAAATTGAAAGATGGATGTGCAAGCGGACTTAGCGGCGCTAACTCTTAAGAGTTAGCGGCACTACGACCTTAAAGTTAGCGGTGCTAACGTCTGTCAGATTGCATGCAATCATTGTCTTTTTCACCTCTACTCATGCCCAATGCATGGTCTTGCTTTGCTGGACTTCTTGGCCGGCCAGAGGTATCTCAAGTGGCATTTTTAAGTTTATAAAAGTTTATGCTTTGTCATTTGGAGGAACCTTTGCTACTTTCACAAAAATACACTTAGGTGGCGTTTGGTTTGCAGGAATGTTTCTGATGGAATTGAATTCTCTGAAGGAATTGGAATATGTCAGGAATTGGAATTTGAATCTGTAATCTGTTTGGTTGGTAGGAAATGGAATTGGAATTCATTTCCATAATCTGTTTGGTTTACAGATAATATAGATGAATTTGATTTCAGACATATAAAATGACAGAATTACCCTTCTAGTAATCAAACAGCCCACTAAGATTAAAACAAATAAGTTCAAACAACCCACATAGTAATCATTGATGAAATTCATAAAAACAAATAAGTTCAAACAGCAAAAGCAGATTATTGTTGCAACATATAGCAAAATCATAAAAATCACTTTGAAGAACACAAGCCCAAACAGCCTCAGTTATTCGAAGTAATATAAATAATTGGTTATGTGAAAATTACCAGCGTAGATCAACACCCAAACAGCCTTCGATTTCATAAAATTAAGCAAATCGACAAAAAACACGGGGAGAGAGAAAGAAATCGAGAACGTTTAACGGCGGCGGCGGTTGTCGACTAATGAAGGCAGCGGCGGTTGTCGACTGACGAAGGCGACGCTGAGGAGTTACGAAGGCAGCGGCTGTTGATGATTAAAGAATGCGGCGGTGGATGACAAGAATGGCGGCGGTGGATGACAAGCCGGCGTTGAGGACGAGGGCAAACCCTACGGTGAGCAGGTTGGCGGTGAGCAGCTCGGCGGTGACAGCCGGCGTTGAGGACGAGGGCAAACCCTACGGTGTCGTCGGAGAAGACGCTGGAGACGAAGTTCGATGGTGGAGGCGAGGTCGGCGACGCAAAAGAATGATAGATGATTTGGGGGAACAGGGAACGTAATAGGGTTTTTAGTTTGAATGAGGGTAATAGGGTAAATAGCCACTTTCCCTAGTTCATTGGATTTTAAAATCCTCCCATATGTGAATGGATTTTAGAATCCCTTATCTAAAGGATTTTAATTCCCATGAAATCCAATTCCATGGCCAACCAAACAGGACTTCCTAAGGAATTCAAATCCAATTCCCACAGAATCCTATGGATTCCTGCAAACCAAACAGGCCCTTAGTTAACTTACTTTGAGAGTGTATTCAAGTATGAGACCAGCGAGATCCGATTTATGGACTATTGAGGCTGTTCTTGAGGGGAGTTCAAGGCTTTGAAGCTCTCACAAACTTGCTAGTACAAGGAGAAGGATTATACCCGGGGTTGACTTCATTAGAGGAAGGCTACTTTGATCTTCTAGTCATAACCACCACACCTACGAGTTTCTGGAGCTAAGGAGAGGGTATTTATGTTTTAAATACTTGTACCTTGTGTTTTGTTTGTTGTACTTTGTTGCTTCCGCTGTGTACATAGAACCCCAACAGTGGTATCAGAGCCTCCTCTATACTACTTTTGCATATGGTGGCCTGAAAAACCCAAAAATGAATTTTTGTTTTCAGACCAGAAGGGTTAGCGGCGCTAACTGTTACCAGTTCGCGGCGCTAACTTCTTAACGTTAGCGGTTCAACCATGTCTGGCAGTGCTGTTTTTGGTTTTTTAAACTCTAAAAATATTTTGGGTTTTTGGCATTTTGTTTTACTTTCTGGATTTTTGGTCCAGAAATTAAAATTATTTATTTCAAGTTGCCTTGTATAATGGTTGGTGTATTTATATGTATATTATTATTTTGGCATGAAAATAATAATTGCATATACTTACATTATGTATTTATGAATATGTTTCATCAAAAATGGTTTGGTGTTACTAATGCATAAGTACATGTGATTTTTAGTGCCTTGAGTGTTTTTGTAAAAATCATAACCATTATACATAAGTTTACATGGTTTTGTGTGGCACAACATGTTGTTCATGTTGTTCATTAGTGAATCTTTTATGTTCTTGTGATGTTGGTAACCCTTGCAAATGCCCTTGACCTTGTGGATGTTTGGTTGTATGATTTTATTATTCATTCATTTGGTGACTTTAAGTTACATGGTTTGTAATAATAATTATTTTTATTTATTTGGTATGTAATTTATATTTGTGGCTTGCAGGCCATTTAAATATTTCATATTATGTATTTGTACTAGAAAATAGGAATTTTTGGCTTGCATGACATTTATTTAATTTTCTATGTAATTGTAATATGGAGCAACCATCGGGAGTCTATGGAGTGACGTCTTGGCGAATACGGATCCTAAAGGCCCAATGGAGGTGGCCGGTTTAGTGAGAGCACATCCAAGTCAAGGAATTTTGTCCGTAGATGACTTGTTTTTCCGATAGTGGCTCACGGGAAAAACACATAGGTTTTAGGGGCATGGTTACCAACTATGTGTATGCGTGTGATGGTTTTATTATATTGTTTATGCATGAGCTGTAGGACTATTGCATGCTAGACAATTTTTGATAAATAATAAAACATAAGAGTTTTAAAAATGGTTTACAACTCTCGCGCACACACTTGATTAACATAAGGACATAATTTGGTTTAGTATCCGCATAGTGAAAACATTTGGTTTTTGTCACTTTTGTTAATCAAAACTCAAAATGGTTTTTTAACCGGAAAACTAAATCCCGTTTTCTAAATGTAAATCTCATGCCGTACATAAGATGACACCACCCAAATCTAACCTCACAAGGGTTGATTGTCGAGCTTTAGCCAAGTCAATTTTTGTGTGAGTTGTGTGGAAGGTGCGTATGGCAACTCGCAAGGTCGATTGTCGAGCATTAGTCGAGTAGATCATTGGGCTAGAGTACCACCGTGTATCTTGATGGTTGATTTACGGTTTCAAATTAATATTTCATATAATCGTCGAGCTGTAGCCGAGGTTATGTAAAATATTATTTTGAGATTGGTGTGGAGGGATCAAACATGCCAAACTTGGCACAATGGTTGTCAAGTAAGATCTCGCAAGGAACTAAGAGTTGCAATAATGGATTGCAATCGGCCAATGGTTGTCGGCCTAAATAGCTTTGCCACGTGATCCGTGGAAAACCTGTCACGGTGCAAGGTGAAATAAGGTTCTTAGCCCTTGTTAAAATAGTTGTTTTTATTAAACATTTGGGTTAATTATTTTAACAAGGATTTCAATCAAACTAACCAAATCTTCTTTGCGTTTTATAGATGGCATCAACTAGCACCACGAACAACACCACTTTTTCTCTAAGGATTTTCCTTAAGAAAGACAAACTTGATGGGACCAATTTCATGGATTGGTCACGGCAACTTAGAATAGTCCTCCGTCATGAGGATATGTTGGACACCATCGAGGAACCCATCCCTGAGGCCCCTGCATCCAACGCGAGTAGGGCCATTAAGGAGGAGTATGAAAAGCGCCTAAAAGACATCACCGAGGTTACTTGCCTCATGCTTAGCACGATGAGCTGCGACTTTCAAAATTCGATGGAGCATCTTAGTGCCTATGACTTGATGCGCGAGTTATCGGACATGTTCCAACAACAATCGAAGCAAGAGCGGTATGGTTGTCTAAATCACCTACTCGGTTGCTGGTTGCAAGAGGGCGGGAAAGTGTCCCACCACGTTCTTAAGATGAAAGCGTTGGTGGAACGCCTTGAGAGGTTGGGATTTGCCATGGCGAGAGAGATGGTGATAGACTTGATTCTACGGTCTCTCCCACCGTCATATGATCAAGTCGTTATGAATTATTATATGCACGGGATGGATAAATCCCTTATGGAATTGCATGGTATGCTACGGACCGCCGAGTCCAACATGACCAAGCAAAAGCCATCTACCTCCGTTCCCATCTTTGCCATCAAGGAGGGTGAGTCCAAGAAGAAGAAGAAACCGGCCTCTACCCCGAGGGGTAAAGGTAAGGGTAAGGTTGGGGCACCCAAGCCAAACCCTACCCCGGAGCCAAAGCCGAAGGGTCCAATCCCTCAAGCCAAGACTCCGGAAGAGGCGGTTTGCTTTTCTGCGGGCTAAAGGGGCATATGCGCCGGAGCTGCCCTAAGTACCTAGAGGGCCTGAAGAAGCTGCGAGCTTCGGGAGCGGGTACTTCTACTTCTGGTACGTTTATGATTGAACTCCATCATACTTCTACATCTAACGGCTGGGTTTTAGATACCGGTTGTGGCACTCACGTTAGTAACATTGTGCAGGTGCTAAGGAAAAGTCAAAGGTTGAGAGATGGAGATCTGTAGCTAATAATGGGGAACAAGGAGGTCGTCCCCGTATTAGAGAAAGGAAGCGTGGAGCTTACTTTTAAATCCGGCTATTCTATTATTTTAAAAGATGTATGCTATTCGCCACTTGTGGCACGAAACATATTATCATTTTATGCTTTGTACGATGATGGATACTTTTTAAAATTTGAAAATGGTTGGATTTCATGTTTCAAGAATGATGTTTGTTATTTTAAAGCTTATCCATGTCGTGGTATATACGAAGCCGATGCATACATAGAAAATAATAGAGCAATCATGAACATTGATTCTTGATCCAAAAATGGTTTGGACAAGTTTTCCTTATGTCATAGCCGTCTTGGCCATATAAACAAGTAGGGGTGTACGTTCGGATGGATCGGCTTGATCCGATCCGTTTGAGTAAATCCAATTGGATTTTGGTTTTGAAAAGTGGGATCCAATCCATCCAAACAATCTTAAGATCCGAACCAAACTATCCAAATTACAATTCGGTTGGATCGGTTTTTTCAATTCGGTTTTTCATTTTTACACTAATAGAGATTTTTAATAACTAGATTCCATATATATATTATTAAGATTAGAATATAGTTGTCCAAGTTACATTCACAAGCTAATTAATCCATCAAAATATTTTTGATGCAATACACTTTACAATACAAAATACAAAATGTAGTATGCGATGTCATCATCAGCACCATCTTCATCAAAAAGTCAAAACAGGTGCATCTATTGCCAACTAAAACAAATCAGAACAAGGAAAAGTTAGCATATGCATGTATCATAATCTTGTATTCAATTAATCAATTTGATTCAACAATGTACCTATATATTTACATGTGTTAACGTCATCCTTGGCAACAACATCATCAAAAACTCAAAATATGTTCATCCATTATCAAACTAAAATAAATATCAATTAAGAAAAGTTAGAATATTTGTATGTCATAAACATCTTGTATACAACTAATCAACTTGATAAAACATACCTATATATCTGGAATGTAAGTTGGCTATTCTTAGTGACCTCATAAGTCAAGAATACTTATATCTCCAGTCACCGCCATTTTAGACAATTCTAAAAAACAAAAACATCAAACAGTTACATATTTGAGTGAAAATAAATTGAAACAAGCCAAACAAAACAATAGATATTAAAGTTACCTTTATCAAGTTTCTCAATGTCGATGATTCTTTTATTAGGGAAGTACTTACATCTTGCTCGCATTGAACCGTCTTTATCAACATACTTAAGAAAATGGTCCCAGCAAGGAGATCTTTCCTGAATTCTCTTTCTTTTCACAGGTTGAGGAGCTTTCTTTGATAGGCCAGCATGTGCCGATGATTCTTTGTTTTGAGTTGTCCTTTCGTTTTGTGTTGTAGGAGTATCGTTCATCGTATTGCAAGACATCTAAAAAACAAAAAGCTGATAAGTAAACAAATCGAAGAAGGAAAATAATCCATAATCTAAGATAATAAATAATAGATTTACCACAATATTTCAGTTTGAATTTTCTATGCCAAGAATTTCCAGCAAGCTTTAATGGAGAAGTGAGGAAATTTAAAGGAAATTTAAAGTAAAATAGCGATGAAGGAAATAGTGGAGGGAAAACTATCCATCAAGTACTACTATTAGAAGCTAGAAAATCCATCAAGTACTATAAGCTACAAAATCCATCATGTACTATAAGCAGACAATTGAAAGGGCTAATAGATTATAGAGTTAGGATGTGGAGTATTTTCATCCATATATTTATATTAAGTTATTCACTACTACACAAACATATCATATGGTTTATATTAAGTAATAAAAAATAACTACTGGGAAAAGACGTAAATATAATTAAAACACATTGTAAATATATATAATTATGATAGTGTTATATATATATATATATATATATATTTATATATATATATATATTTGTTCGGTTTATTCGGTTTGTTCGGTTTAAGTTATAGTAACCAGAACCAAACAGAAATCCATAATAATGATTCGGTTTTGATCCAATCCGATCCAAAAATCCAAAATATCCGAACCAAATAGTCCGATCCGAAATTTTCGGTTCGGTACTTCGGTTTTATCCGATGAGTGAACACCCCTATAAACAAGAAACGCATCACCAAGCTCCAAGCGGATGGGATCTTGGAATCATTTGACCTCGGGTCAAGTGAAGCATTCGAGTCTTGTTTATTAGGCAAGATGACTAAGTCACTCTTTACCGGTGTGGGTAAAAGGCCTAAATGCTTGTTGGAAATAGTGCATACGGATGTATACGGTCCGTTCAAGCATGTGACAATGAACAACTCTAGATACTTTGTTACGTTTACTGATGATTTCAGTAAATATGGATATGTCTACTTGATTAGGCATAAGTCTAAGACCTTTGAGGTCTTTAAGACATTCCAAAACGAAGTCCAAAATCAATTGGACAAGACTATCAAAGTACTTCGCTCCGATAGGGGAGGCGAATACTTGAGCTCGGAGTTCCGTGATCATCATGCTAGTTGTGGGATTATTTCACAACTAACTCCTCCTAGGACGCCACAATTGAATGGTGTCGCCGAGCAGAGGAATCGGACATTGCTGGATATGGTTCGATCGATGATGAGTCGCACGGAAGTACCCATTAGTTTTTGGGGGTACGCTCTCGAGTCGGCGGCTAGGATCCTTAACCTCGTACCGACTAAGAAAGTCCAAAAGACACCTTATGATATATGGCATGGAGATGCTCCAAAGGTCGCATATGTCAAGGTTTGGGGATGTCCTGCCTTCGTTAGACGAGAGGTAGAGGACAAACTTGAACCTAGATCCGAGAGGTGTTACTTCATTGGGTATCCAACCGGAGCCAGGGGATATTTGTTTTACAAACCTTCAGAAGACAAAGTGTTTATCACGCGAAGGCCATCTTCCTTGAAAGGGAGTTGATATCCATGCAATCCGGTGGAAAGAGGATTGATCTTGAATAAATTCAAGAACCCAATGGAGAAGGGACTAGTGTCGGCACTAGCAATCAACCCGAAGTGGTTGAAACCGAGCAAGAGGATGCGTCGGTACCTGACAATGCTCCATTAATTCCTCGAAGGTCCGGTAGAACACGTCATGAGCCAGAGAGATATGGGTTTCTCATATCTGAGGGCGATGACTTATTGGTGGATCATGATGAACCCACCAACTACCGGGAAGCAGTAGCGGGCAGTGAGTCTGCTAGGTGGATGGAAGCAATGGAGAGTGAGATGCAATCCATGTCGGACAACCAAGTGTGGGAATTGGTTGATCCTACACCTGGGTGTAAGACTGTGGGGTGTAAATGGGTCTTTAAGAAGAACACCGACAGTGATGGATCTGTAGATACCTTCAAAGCCTGACTGGTGGCTAAAGGTTTCACGCAAACTCATGGGATTGACTATGAGGAAACCTTTTCACCAGTGGCCATGTTGAAGTCTATTAGAATACTTATGGCCATAGCTGCGTTTTATGATTATGAGATATGGCAAATGGATGTAAAAACCGCCTTCCTTAATGGGAAGCTCAATGAAGAGGTGTTTATGTCATAACCCGAGGGTTTTGTACATCCTGAGTATCCTGATAGAGTCTGCAGACTAAAGAAGTCCATTTATGGACTTAAACAAGCATCTCGAAGCTGGAACCTGTGCTTTGATGAGAAAATCAAAGAGTTTGGATTTTCGAAAAGCAAGGATGAACCTTGCGTATATGTCATGGCTAGTGGGAGCTCTGTAGTATTCCTTGTCCTATATGTATATGATATTCTACTTATTGGGAATGACGTCCCAACTTTGCAAGAAGTTAAATCTTTTCTTGGGAGTTGTTTCTCAATGAAGGACTTGGGAGAAGCGGCATATATCTTGGGCATAAAGATGTATAGAGATAGATTCAGGAGGCTAATTAGGCTTAGCCAAAGTGCATATGTCGACAAGGTCTTGAAGCGATTGAAGATGGAGGACTCAAAGAGGGGTAACACCCCTATGTTGCATCGAGTGACGTTGAGCAAGGGTTAATGTCCTAGTTCCAAGGAGGGTCAATCATGTACACCATGCTATGCACAAGACCTGATGTATCGTGTGCCCTGAGAATGACGAGTAGATATCAGGCCAATCCCGGGCAAGCCCATTGGACTGCGGTTAAGAACATTCTCAAGTATCTTCGGAGGATAAAGGAGATGTTCTTAGTTTATGGTGGTGGGGAAGAGCTGACAGTGCATGGCTGCTCTGACGCAAGCTTCCAAACGGATAAGGACGACTGCCGATCACAATCGGGGTTCGTGTTCCTTCTAAATGGTAGTGCTATAAGTTGGAGGAGCTCCAAGCAAGACACCGTAGCTGATTCAACTACCGAGTCGGAGTACATTGTGGCTATTGAAGCAGCTAAAGAGGCGGTATGGATGAGGAAGTTCATCTAAGACCATGGACTGGTTCCTAGCATATCCGACCCCATTAAGACAATGAGGGGACGGTTGCTCAAGCTAAGGAACCAAGGGCTCATAAGCGGATGGGCATATCCCTCGAAATACCACTTCATCAGAGATGTCATAAAGAGTGGTGACATTGCCATCAGCAGAGTAGCATCGGAAGGAAATTTGGCATATCCTTTCACTAAACCGTTGTCACAAGTTGTACATGATTCTCACACTAGATCGATAGGTGTAAGATTTGCTAGTGACTTGGTTTGAGTGTAATATTTGGTTTATGTTTGATTTTTACTTGTATTTTGGGAACATTAAGCTGTATTGTATTTCATACTATATTTATTATTAAATGTGATTTAATGATACGCCGAGGGCGAATATTTTATGAATCCTTAATGTGTTCCATCTTAGCATGTTTAATACTTCCTAGAATGCCTTTTACATTCTAAATGTCCACAGTCGGTCATTCTTCATGGGAGGAAGTTTGAGATAAGACTGAGGAAAGTGGTTGGTCGCTATCTAATAATGGACGCAACACTTCTCCTGTGCTTGCAATGGTCAAGTGACTGGACGACCCACACCTGAACTTACTTCATGGTATATGTCACAAGTAATTCAGGATGATAATATCATTTTTGTCCTTAGTGTTGGGGTTTCGTGGGTTAGCAGCGGAAGCAAATGTACAACAAAAATAGCCCAAGGTACAACACAAAATTGCACAAAACATAAAACCCCAAAAGAGGACCAAACTCTATGTAAAGAAAAGCAACATGCAACAAGGAAAGAGGGTTATACCTTTCTCCTTAGCTCCAGAAAACGTCAAATGTCGTGGTGGTGATCCTCCAAGAACGAAAACGGATCTTCTATTGGGATATACCCCGAGAACACGCCAATCACGAGTGTTAGCTCGCCTCTAGTGATACTTCAACTTGAATACCACCTTAGGAACAACAACTAGATTAGATCAAAATCTGGAACTCACTTATAAACTCTCCCTTAGTCCTTATGAAGCACTAAAGAGGGTTTAGTGTATGTGTAATCAAGAGAGATCAAAAGAATGCATGAAACCAAACACATATCTCTCTCCAAATGTCTCCAAATAAATAATATCACCTCTAAACCGGCCAAAGACATAAACATATGTCTCCCATGCATTGGCCAACCTTGGAGGTGATTTGACAAAAAGCACATGTAGCCGTAGCGGCGCTAACTCTTAGGGTTTAGCGGTGCTAACCACTTGAAGTTAGCGGCGCTATCGTGGCCTGCCAAGTGACATAACACAAAGTACATGCAGGCTTAGTGGCGCTAACCGTTAAGGTTTAGCCTAAACCCTTAACGTTAGTGGCGCTATCGCGGCCTGCGATGTCAACTTTTGTCTTTTGTCAATTTTGGTCCCTTTACTTTAGTTGCTGTCAGGTTTGACCCCGGTGTATGACCCAATAGGCCCATACATCATCAGCAGCGGTCTAAATGGCGTACATGCATTAGTGGGCACTTTCTAACAAACTCCCACTTGCACATAATGCACCATACCCATGTAACCACAGACAAAGAGCGGCCTCTAGCAAAGCATCGATGCCCCCAAGTCAGTATGGGTTCCGCCTGTTGGGGTTCTATGAGCACAGCGGAAGCAAGGAAACAACATGAATACAACAAGAATAAGCAAGCAAAACATAAAACCCCAAAATGGACCAAACTCTATAGCATGATATTTGCAACATGAAAAGAAGAAGGAAGAAGGTTATACCCTGCTCCTAAGCTCTAGAAACTTGAAGATGTGTTGGTGATGACTAGAAAGCAAAGAAGCTTTCCTTCAATGAAGTCCACCCCGGGTATGGTCCTTTCTCCTTGTACTAGCAAGCTTGGATGATCTTCTCCAGCAGAAATCACCACAAGAACAGCCTAGTGAGACCAAAAATTCAGACCTCTTAGTAGCACTCACTAGAACACTCTAAAAGTCTCTCAAACTAAGTGTGTTGTGAGTTTTTGCAAAAGGATAAAAGCAAAGGCAAAAAGGGTTCTTTTATAAACCCAGAGATGCCCCTTAGTCTCCCCTGGCCGGCCAAGAGATCTGCTCAAGCAAGCCCATGCATTGGGCAAGAGTGGAGGTAAAGAATCTAATCATTGCATACAGTCTGACAGAATTCCGCGCCGCGTGCCTGTAAGGTTCCGCGCAGCGGAAGCTTTGCGTCTCGTATCCTTTAGTGCTCCGCGTCGCGGTATTTGTCAGCAAACCAATCTTTCCATTTTGACACCATTGGTCCCTCCATCTTTTATTGGTAGTGATCCAATAGGCCCATACATTATTGGTAGTGATCCAAATGGCATACGTGTGTCAGCAGGCATACTCCAACAAACTCCCACTTGCACATGACACACCGTACCTATAAACCACAGACAAAGAGCGGCCTCTAGTAAGGCATCTTTTCCCCCAAGTCAGTATGGGTTTTGTCATCCAGAACAAAAACCAAATCCAGAATTAGTTACGAAATGGTCCTTTAAATAAGTGAACATTTATCCCATAAACCACAGACAAAGAGCGACCCAAAATCTAGTTGCAATCGATCAAACATCATTACAACTTGAGCATGGCCATGCATTTTACGTCAGCGCTCAATCATCGAGGGGCCCAAGGATGTCTCTATAAAACTAGAGGAACGAATCCCTTTGACTACATTGCTCCACCATATACACCATACTTTACCTAAAAGCTCCCTTTATAACAGCCAGTTACGAACTGCGTTTGAAAGCAGTCAAAGCAAAGTAGATCCATGCTTTGGAACACATGTATCTCCAATCTAAGTACAAAATGATATTATCATCCGGACTTACTCGTGACAGAAACCATGAAGTAAGTTCAGGTGTGGGTCGTCCAGTCACTTGTCCATTGCAAGCACAGGCGAAGTGTTGCGTCTCTTTTATCTAATCCATTATTAGATAGCAACCAACCACTTCCCTCAGTCTTATCTCAAACTTCCTCCCCTTGAAGAATGACCGACTGTGGACATTTAGAATGAAAAAGCATTCTGGGAAGTATTAAACATGCTAAGATGGAACACAGTAAGGATTCATAAAATATTCGCCCTCGGCGTATCATTAAATCACATTTAATAATCAATATAGTATGAAATACAATACTGCTTAACGTTCCCAAACTACAAGTACAAATCAAATATAAACCAAATATTACACTCAAACTAAGTCACTAGCGAATCTAACACCTATATCTCTAGTGTGAGAATCGTGTACAACATGTGACAATGGTTTAGTGAACGGATCAGCCAAATTGCCCTCCGATGCTACTCTGCTGATGGCAATATCACCACTCTCAATAACATCTCTGATGAAGTGGTATTTGCAAGGAATGTGCCTCGTCCGTTATGAGCCCTTGGTTCCTTAGCTAAAGAAACCGCACCCTCATTGTCACAAAAGATCTCAATAGGGTCGGATATGCTAGGAACCACTCCAAGGTCTTGGATGAACTTCCTCATCCATACCGCCTCTTTAGCTGCTTCACTAGCCGCAATGTACTCCGACTCGGTAGTTGAATCAACTACGGTGTCCTGCTTGGAGCTCTTCCAACTTATAGCACCACCATTGAGAAGGAACACGAACCCCGATTGTGATCGGCAGTCGTCCTTATCATTTTGGAAGCTAGCATCAGAGTAACCATGTACTCTAAGCACTTCCTTACCACCATATATTAAGAACATCTCCTTTTTCCTCCGAAGATACTTGAGAATGTTCTTGACCGCAGTCCAATGGGCTTGCCCGGGATTAGCCTGATATCTACTCGTCATGCTCAAGGCACACGATACATCGGGACGAGTGCATAGCATGGCGTACATGATTGATCCCACTGCCGAAGCATACGGAACACTCTTCATTACGTCAAGTTCCTCTTTGGAACTAGGACACTCAGTCTTGCTCAAAGTCACTCCATGCAACATAGGGGTGTTACCCCTCTTTGAGTCCTCCATCTTAAATCGCTTCAAGACCTTGTCGACATATTCACTTTGGCTAAGCCCTATTAGCCTTTTAGATCTATCTCTATAGATCTTTATGCCCAAGATATATGCCGCCTCTCCCAAGTCCTTCGTGGACAAACAACTCCCAAGAAAAGTCTTAACCTCTTTCAAGGTTGGGACGTCGTTTCCAATAAGTAGAATATCATCTACATATAGGACAAGGAATACTACGGCGCTCCCACTAGCCCTGACATATACGCATGGTTCATCCTTGCTTTTCGAAAATCCAAACTCTATGATTTTCTCATCAAAGCATAGGTTCCAGCTACGAGATGCTTGTTTAAGTCCATAAATAGACTTCTTTAACCTGCAGACTCTATTAGGATACTCAGGATGTACAAAACCCTCGGGTTGTGTCATAAACACCTCTTCACTTAGTTTCCCTTTAAGGAAGACGGTTTTAACATCCATTTTCCATATCTCGTAATCATAAAACGCAGCTATGCCTATGAGTATTCAGATAGAATTCAACATGGCCACTGGTGAAAAGGTTTCCTCATTGTCAATCCCAGGAGTTTGCGTGAAACCCTTAGCCGGTGTTCTTCTTGAAGACCCATTTACATCCCACTGTCTTACACCCGGGTGTAGGATCAACCAATTCCCATACTTGGTTATCCGACATGGATTGCATCTCACTCTCCATTGCTTCCTTCCACCTAGCAGACTCAGCGCCCGCTACGGCTTCCCGGTAGTTGGTCGGATCATCATGATCCACCAATAAGTCATTGCCCTCAGATATGAGAAACCCATATCTTTCTGGCTCTTGACGTGGTCTACCGGACCTACGAGGAACTAATGAAGCGTTGTCAGGTACCGACGCATTCTCTTGCTCGGTTTTAACCACTTCGGGTTGATTGCTAGTGCCGACACTTGTCCCTTCCCCATTGGGTTCTTGAACTTCTTCAAGATCAATCCTCTTACCCGATTGCATGGATATTAGTTCCCTTTCAAGGAACACGGCCCTTCTCGCGATAAACACTTTGTTTTCAGAAGGTTTGTAGAATAAATATCCCATGCCTCCGGTTGAATAGCCAATGAAGTAACACCTTTCAGACCTTGGTTCGAGTTTGTCCTCTACCTCTCGTCTCACGAAGGCAGGACACCCCCAAACTTTAAGATATGCGATCTTAGGAGCAACTCAATGCCATATCTCATAAGGTTTCTTTTGGACCTTCTTTGTCAGTACGAGGTTAAGGATCCTAACTGCCGACTCGAGAGCGTACCCCCAAAAGCTAATGGGTACTTCCGTGTGATTCATCATCGACCGGACCATATCCAACAATGTCTGATTCCTTCGCTCAGCGACACCATTTAATTGTGGCGTCCTAGGAGGAGTTAGTAGTGAAATAATCCCACAACTAACAAGATGATCACGGAACTCCGAGCTCAAGTATTCGCCTCCCCTATCGGAGCGAAGTACTTTGATAGTCTTGCCCAATTGATTCTGGACTTCGTTTTGGAATGTCTTAAAGACCTCAAAGGCCTCAGACTTTTGCCTAATCAAGTAGACATATCCATATCTACTAAAATCATCAGTAAACGTAACGAAGTATCTTGAGTTGTTCCTTGTAACATGCTTGAACAGACCGCATACATCCGTATGCACTATTTCCAACAAGCATTTAGCCCTTTCACCCACACCGGTAAAGGGTGACTTAGTCATCTTGCCTAATAAACAAGAATCGCATGCTTCATTTGACCCGAGGTCAAATGATTCCAAGATCCCATCCGCTTGGAGCTTGGTGATGCGTTTCTTGTTTATATGGCCAAGACGGCTATGCCATAAGGAAAACTTATCCAAACCATTTTTGGATCCAGAATCAATGTTCATGATTGCTCTATTATTTTCTACGTATGCATCGGCTTCGTATATACCATGACATGGATAAGCTTTAAAAATAACAAACATCATTTTTAAAGAACAAAATAAAGCCATTTTCAAATTTAAACAAATATCCATCGTCATACAAAGCATAAAGTGATAAAATGTTTCTAGCCACAAGTGGCGAATAGCATACATCTTTCAAATAATAGTAAAGCCAGTCTTGAAAGTAAGCTCCACGCGCCCTTTCTCAACACTGGGACAACCTCCTTGTTTCCCATGGTCAGCTCCAGCTCCCCATCTCTCAGCCTTCTACTTCCCTTTAGCACCTGCACCATATTACAAATGTGAGTGCCATAGCCGGTGTCTAAAACCCAGCCGTTAGATGTAGAAGTATGATGGAATTCAATCACAAACGTACCTGAAGTAGAAGCGCCCACTCCCGAAGCTCGTAGCTTCTTCAGGCCCTCTAGGTACTTAGGGAATCTCCGGCGCATGTGTCCCTTTGCCCCGCAGAAGAAGCAAATCGCCTCCTCTGGAGTCTTAGCTTGAGGGATAGGTCCCTTCGGCTTCGGCTCCGGGGCAGGGTTAGGCTTGGGAGCCCCAACCTTACCCTTGCCTTTCCCTTTCGGGGTAGAGGCTGGTTTCTTCCTCTTCTTGGACTCACCCTCCTTGATGGTCAAGACGGGAACGGAAGTAGATGGCTTTCGCTTGGTCATGTTGGACTCGGCAGTCCGCAACATACCATGCAATTCCATGAGGGATTTGTCCATCCCGTGCATATGATAACTCACAACAAATTGATCATATGACGGTGGGAGAGACCGTAGAATCAAGTTTACCGCCATCTCTCTCGCGATTGCAAATCCCAACCTCTCAAGGCGTTCCACCAACACTTTCATCTTAAGAAAGTGGTGGGACACGTTCCCGCCCTCTTGCAACCGGCAACCGAGAAAGTTGTTGAGATAACCATACCGTTCTTGCTTGGCTTGTTGTTGGAACGTATCTGACAACTCGCGCATCATGTCATAAGCACTCAAGTGCTTCATCGACTTTTGCAAGTCAGAGCTCATAGTGCTAAGCATGAGGCAAGTAAAAGCCTCTTTTGCAACATATCCGACAACTCACACATCATGTTATAAGCACTCAAGTAGTCCATGGACTTTTGCAACTCGCGCATCATGTCATACGCCTCTTTCACGACCCTACTCACGTTGGATGCAGGGACCTCGGGGATGGGTTCCTCAATGGTGGCCAACTTGTCCTCATGACAGAGGACTATCCTAAGTTTCCGTGACCAATCCATAAAATTGGTCCCATCGAGTTTATCCTTCTCGAGAAACACTCTTAAGGATATGTTTGACGTGGTGTGGTTGGTGCTAGTTGATGCCATCTATAAAAAGCAAAGTAGATTGGTTAGTTTGATTGAAATCCTCGTTAAAATAATTACCCCAAATGTTTAATGAAAAACAACTATTTTAACAAGGGCTAAGAACCTTATTTCACCTTGCACCATGACGGGTTTTCCGCGGATCACGTGGCATAGCTATTTAGGCCGGTAACCATTGACCGATTGCAGTCCATTATTGCAACTCTTAGTTCCTTGCGGGATCCTACTTGACAACCATTGTGCCAAGTTCGGCATGTTTGATCCCTCCACACCGATCTCAAAGTAATATTTTACATGACCTCGGCTAGAGCTCGACGACCATATGAAATATTAATTCGAAATCATAAATCAACCATCAAGATACACGGTGGTACTCTTGGCCAATGGTCGACTCGGCTAGAGCTCGACAATCGACCTTGCGAGTTGCCACACGCGCCTTCCACACAGCTCATGCAAAGGCAATCTCGGCTAGAGCTCGACGATCAACCCTTACACGGCTAGATTCGGGCGGTGTCATCTTATGGGTGGTGTGCGATTTACATTTAGAAAACGGGATTTAGTTTTCCGGTTAAAAAACCATTTTGAGATTGATTAAAAAAAGTGACAATAACCAAAAGTTTTCACTAATCGGATACTAAACCAAATTAAATCCGTATGTTAATCAAGTGTGCGCGTGAGAGTTGTTAAACCATTTTTAAAACTCTTGGGTTTTATTATTTATCAAAAAATTGTGTAGCAAGCAATAGTCCTACAACTCATGCATAAACAATATATAATAAAACCATCACACGCATACATATAGTTGGTAACCATGCCCCTAAAACCTATGTGTTTTTCCCGTAAGCCACTACGGGAAAAAAAGTCATCTAAGGACAAAAACTCCTTGACTTGGATATGCTCCCACTAAACCCGCCACCTCCATTGGGCCTTCCGGATTCGTGTTTGCCAAGACGTCATTCCATGGAATCCCGATGGTTGCTCCATATTACAATTACATAGAAAATTAAATAAATGGCTTACAAGCCACACATCCTATTTTCTAGTACAAATACATAATATGGAATATTTAAATGGCATGCAAGCCACAAAACAAATTTCATACCAAATAAATAAATAAATTATTATTACAAACCATTGTGACATAAAGTCACCAAATAAATGAATAATAACAAAACATACAACCAAACATCCACAAGGTCTAGGGCATTTTCTAGGGTTACCAACAACACTAGAACATACAAAGTTCACTAATGAACAAACAACAACCACATGATGTGCCACACAATACCATGCAAACTTATGTATAATGGTTAAGATTTTTACAAAAACACTCAAGGCACTAAAAATCCCATGTACTTATGTATTAGTAACACCAAACTATTTTTGATGAAACATATTCATAAATACATAATGTAAGTATATGCAATTACTATTTTCATGCCAAAACAATAATCCACATATAAATACACCAACCATTATACAAGGCAACTTCAAAAAACTAAATTTTAATTTCTGGACAAAAAATCCAGAAACCAAAATTCAATGCCAAAAACCCAAAAATAATATTTGTTTAAAACAAGGTTTAAAAACACAGAATCTGTTCAGCACAGTTCCGCGCCGCGTAACCACAACAGTTCCGAGCCGCGGAAACTAACGAACAGAAAACAAGAAACCTTATTTTCGGGTTTTTCTAGGCCACCATGTGCAAATACAGTATAGAGGTGGCTCTGATACCACTGTTGGGGTTCTAT
The DNA here is from genome assembly GCA_947179395.2 of Pulicaria dysenterica. Taxonomy (NCBI): domain Eukaryota; kingdom Viridiplantae; phylum Streptophyta; class Magnoliopsida; order Asterales; family Asteraceae; genus Pulicaria; species Pulicaria dysenterica. Next base: position 42,586,238 of record OX359291.1, read on the forward strand.
GAGCACAGCGGAAGCAAGGAAACAACATGAATACAACAAGAATAAGCAAGCAAAACATAAAACCCCAAAATGGACCAAACTCTATAGCATGATATTTGCAACATGAAAAGAAGAAGGAAGAAGGTTATACCCTGCTCCTAAGCTCCAGAAACTTGAAGATGTGTTGGTGATGACTAGAAAGCAAAGAAGCTTTCCTCTAATGAAGTCCACCCCGGGTATAGTCCTTTCTCCTTGTACTAGCATGCTTGGATGATCTTCTCCAGCAGAAATCACCACAAGAACAGCCTAGTGAGACCAGAAATTCGGACCTCTTGGTAGCACTCACTAGAACACTCTAAAAGTCTCTTAAACTAAGTGTGTTGTGAGTTTTTGCAAAAGGATAAAAGCAAAGGGAAAAAGGGTTCTTTTATAAACCCAGAGATGCCCCTTAGTCTCCCCTGGCCGGCCAAGAGATCTGCTCAAGAAAGCCCATGCATTGGGCAAGAGTGGAGGTGGAGAATCTAATCATTGCATGCAGTCTGACAGAATTCCGCGCCGCATGCCCGTAAGGTTCCGCGCCGCAGAAGTTTTGCGTCGCGTATCCTTAAGTGCTCCGCGTCGCGGTATTTGTCAGCACACCAATCTTTCCATTTTGACACCATTGGTCCCTCCATCTTTTAGGCTGTCGAGAGAGGTCCCCGGTGTGGGACCCAATAGGCCCATACATTATTGTTAGTGATCCAAATGGCATACGTGTGTCAGCGGGCATACTCCAACACCGCCTCCTTGCAGAAAACCATAACCTACAAGTACGTAGTGGTCCTATAGATAAGTGATCAAACATCCTTTTGTTCGCGATATCCTTGTGAACACAAGACTTGGATTAAATGTCAATCTCCAGATCGTTCATGATTATGTTTCTCGATCTTGATTGGTGGTGACCAAAATTTAAGGACATATCTGATTCTCAATCAATATTCCTTTGCGCATGGCCATGCTAGTTTTGGTGTCAGCTCCCAATCATCGAGGGGCCAGGGATATCTCTCATATCAGAGGAACCAATTCCGTTGACTGTACAATCTCATAGCGTGAATCTTATCTTACTTAACTATTACCTTTATAATAGCCAGTTACGAACTACGTTTTGAAATAATCAAAAGAAGAAAGATTCATGCCATAGTAATTCATACATCTCAGGTCGAAGGACGTAATAATATTACCATCCCGAGACACTTGTGACCATGATCCATGAAGTGAACTCAGGTGTGGGTCTTCCAGTCACTTGAAACTCATTTCAAGCACATGTTACTGTTGCATTTCATGCATTCAATCCTTGATCAATGCATAACCAACACCTAACCTCAGCCTTAATTCAAACTTCCTTCCTTTGAAGAATGACTGACTGTGGAAATTTAGAATGTATATACATTATGGGAAGTGGTTAAACATGCTAAGATGGAACACAGTAAAGATCAATGAAGGTAACCGCACTATATATCGATACAATCATCCATTAGCAGTACTGCTTACAGTTCCCAAAGCTTATTAGTAAATCAAACATTTACTAAAACGATGTTAAAGCCTAGTCATTAGCATAAACAATGCTATTATATCTAGTATGAAATTCATCACTAGTACTTGACAATGGCTTAATGATGAGATCATTAACGCATTATCCCTTTGTACTCTTTTGTATTCTCTTATTAAATCACTCGTATAGTGTTTTTCAAAGAGATCATACATAAGGTTATCATAGTCGTCACATCCTCAATGTAACAGAAGTCTACAATAGGATTAATGTCACTTATTTTTATTAGAGTCGACATACCCTCAATATAACCAAAGTTCACAATAGGGTCACTGGCACTCATGTTTATTAGAGTCGACATACCCTTAATGTTTACCGAAGTCCACAATAGGGTCAATGACACTCATTGGAATTTAAATGTCGTATCTACACCACATATTTGTATATTCAAAACTTCGATTAAAACCGACAGTCTTATTAGTATAGATTGGCTTGTAGTAAAACTTACTCAAGACAACTCTATTTTCATCGAACATCAAGAACATACTTCAGTATTTCTTGAATTTTAGAATCCACTTGACTTCATATTCTCTATTTGTACTCGTAGAACAATAATTCCATCAATAGGTTGAAAACAATCCTAAATTAGGACATTATATTTTCATTTGAGTATATTTTACTGGAAACACATAAAGCTCCCACTAGCCGTGACATGTTTTATCTGGCTTAATCTATGCTTACTAGAAAACTCATTCCTTTGACTTTCTCGTAAAGCAAGACTACAGCCATGAGATGCAAGTTTTGTCGACTTCAGTCATGGACACAACTTGGATATAATGGATATATAAAGCATCGGAACATGCTTTAAGCATTACCTCAACTTAATCCTGTTGAAGGATCTAGGTCTTCTTATTTTCATGTGAACTTACTTGTTTCCCCAAAGCGACAACAATGTTTCACATATTCTAGACCTAATCTGGATATTATGGATGTGTAAGACCCTCAGAAAGTGCCTCAAGCATTTTCTCAACTTAATCCTATGAAGGATAGATGTCTCTTATGTCCAAGTGAACTAACTTGTTTCCGCAAAGTGACAACAAAATTTCACTTTATCCAAGTCATCTTCAACATAACCACTAGAACATGTTTCCATATAATCATTATGAAACCCTTTGTCTCTAGTCGGTATTTGAAGTTATCTATTATTGCATGTATGTTAGTCCCTACACCCATCTTGGATTACACCTTTTGGTATGGGATAAACCCAAGTCAAGTACTTGGATGCAGCAAATGGGTTACATCTATGTATACCATTGACTTCTTATATTTACTAGTGAACTCTAGGCCCACTATGTTTCTGATGTATGGTGACCTCACAATGATTCACCATCAAGCTGTTGTTACTAAAATATGACAACATTATATCTAAACAGTCTTCTTGACTTCCATCAGATTTAAAGAAGTAATGGATATTGTCAGGTTTTACCAGCATCTCTTTGCTGATTAAATGCTAGTGTCAACATTAGGTCTCTTATTTAAGTTTTACGTTCTTCTACTTGAATGCTTTTGGATATTGTCATCTCCCTTTTGAGCAACCAAATATGGTTCCCATAATTTCAAGAAACAACTATCAAAAACTCAGATGAACTACTTAAATATATAAGCATTAGTTTATAATTCATCCATCTCCCACTGAATGTAGACTGGATAATTTTAAGTTAAGAGATTGACAAGCAAAGGACTCTTTCTAGTCAAAATCTCATTAGATTCTTAGGTAACCATCATGTTGGGTTTTAGATTGATGACTTGGTTCATAAAAATTAATGTATACTAATCACATTGAATACACATTTTAGGCCTGCCTTTCACCAGATCATCAACAAAGATATCCGGTTTTCTTTAATGTGACACCATGTACAAATGTATCTCTCAGAGAAAACGAATCATGGGTTAAACCCATGATTCTTTTCATGTTTAAACAAATATAGATAAGAAATCTTAGCATCTTGTCTGGATCTAAGAATTGATATCTATATGCCCTTACTGATTCTTAGTTTTTCTTAGGTTATTTCCGAACACCTCCAGGTTTCAGACACAAACCTTTTGTTTAGTTAAATATTCTCCCAACAACTATCATAAAGATGGTGATGGAGAATTTTACTAGTGTCACTCTTTGTGGTATTCTTGAACAGATTATCCACACAAGTGTGATCAAAATCCAACAAGTCTCAATCCTTCCTACCAACACTGGTGAAGGATTTCTTAATCACCCAAGTCCAATAAACAAGATTTGCATCTTTCATTTAACCCGAGGTTAAACTTTTACGAAGATCCTAACCACATGGATCTAAGCGATGTAAATGTTGTTTACTTGGTCAAGTTTGATTATGCCATAGAACTAATGTATCTAAACCACTTTTGGACCTAAGAATCAATTATTCATGATTGCCTTATTACTTATAACGAGTCTTTATGTATGCTATGATATGGATAAGCTTTGATAAAAACATCTCAAAACAATTTTTCAAAATGTTTCAATTCCAAGTCATATCCATCATCATCAAATGTGTATTTGAGCACCATAAATGGTCAAAAATAACACATAAGCATTGACATGGATCGAATTTGAAATGAAACCATCAATATGAAAAATATTTTCCTCAAAATACAAGATACAAAATACATCCATCATCTTCAAAATCATACAATAAAGCAAGTCTTGCCACGCAGGGCATAAATACAAAGGTAATAAATAATCCAGAAATAATGGCGAGACTAACACTCCCAATTCTCTTTTAAGAGGACAATCAACAAGGTTTCCTCTTCAGAGATCCGGTTCTTCAAGCTCTTCCTTCTTGCAACGAACAAACCTACACTTTGTAACAAAAATAAACTTGTGACAAACGTGAGTCTTATAACTCGGGTAAACAACCCAGCTTACACTAGTACAAAATTGACCTTTAGTCACACCAAAAAAGTGTGACCGTATGCCAACGGTCACACTTTTTTTTTTCATTAAAAGTGTGACCGAAGATCGTGCCATTTTAGGTATGTTATGGTCACACAAAAATTTAGTGAACCCATACTGACTTGGGGGCATCGATGCTTTGCTAGGGGCCGCTCTTTGTCTGTGGTTACATGGGTACGGTGCATTATGTGCAAGTGGGAGTCTGTTAGAGATATGCCCACTAATGTACGTACGCCATAGACCGCTGCTGATGATGTATGGGCCTATTGGGTCATACACCGGGGTCAAACCTGACAGCAACTTAAGTTAAGGGACCAATTATGACAAAAGACAAAAGTTGACATCGCAGGCCGCGTTAGCGCCGCTAACTATAAAGGGTTAGCGCCGCTAAGTCCTAAGAGTTAGCGCCGCTACGGCTGCATGTACTTTGTGTCACATCCCTGGCAGGCCGCGTTAGCGCCGCTAACTTTAAGGGGTTAGCGCCGCTAAACCCTAAGAGTTAGCGCCGCTACGGCTGCATGGGCTTTATGTCAAATTACCTCCCAAGCTGGCCAATACGTGGGGAACACCTAGGATTCCACTATGCCCGGCCTTTGAAGGGGTATTAGAAGCTGGAGGCAGTTCTTGAGAAGGTGGAATTCATTCTTTTGGTTCTTTCTCTCTAAAAACACAAAAATTCTCTTTGATGCCCAAGTGATCAAGAGAGAGTTCAAGAGAGTGCTCCAGGAATTTGGTCCTTATTGTTGCTGTTCCTAGTGATATTCATGTTGAAGTATCACAAGGCTTGCTAGCACTTGTGGTTTGACTTGTCCCCGGGGTATATCCCAATAGAAGATCGAGTTTTCGTTCTTGGAGGATCATCACCACGACTTGAAGTATTCTGGAGCTAAGGAGAAAGGTATAACCTCCTTCCTTTTCAAGTTGCATTTCTTGAACATAGAGTTTGGTCCATTTGAGGGATTTCGGTTTTATGCTTTGATTGCTTGTACATTGGGCTATTTTGTTTGTACCTTGCTTCCGCTGTGAGCCCACGAAATCCCATCAGTGGTATCAGAGCCACCTCTATGTTAGATCTGCACTTGGTGGCTTGAAAAATCCCGAAATCAAAATGGTTGTTTTCTGTTCGAACAGGGTTAGCGGCGCTAACCTCGGGTTAGCGGCGCTAACTAATAAATGTTAGCGGCGCTAACGCACCGTAACAGTTTTATTTTTCAAAGTTAAAATCAGTTTTGGTCTCGGGAATTTTTAGGTTTTTTGTGATTCTGGAAATTTGTTCCAGTTTTGTGTTTGGTAATTTTGTTACCACCTTGTTTGTTTGGTTGTATGTGATAGATTTGAAATTGGTAACCTTGCCTTTGACCTTGTGGTTGACTTTGTGTGTTTGGATGCATTTGGTGATTTTTAATCACATGGGCTGTAATAGTTATTAAAATTGTTATATTTGTAATAATATTGTGGCTTGCATGCCATTTCATTCATCTGTGTATTTGTACTAGATAAATAGGAAATTAGTGTGGCTTGTACGCCATTTCAAATTTCTATTGTATGTTTTGTACAATTGGATGAAGACACACACCTTGGAGTCGGAAGGAGATGGAGCGTGTCCATAGAAGCCGATGAAGTCCATTGGAGATAGCGGTTCTAGTGGGAGCTCGCATTGAAGACCTTCCGTCCCTTAGTTGACCACATTCTACCCGTTTTGGCTCACGGGAAGAACACATAGGATTTTGGCAAGGGTTACCAATTTATTTCGTATATATGCGTGTGATGTGATTTTATTTTATTCTTGCATGGTTTGCTTAGGATTCGCATGCTAGAAAATTTTTCGAAATTAATAAAATCACAAGAGATTTGGTAAAAATGGTTTACAACTCTCTCGCGCGCTCACATACAAGATTAACTCACCTAGTGAAAATAGGTTTTGTCACTAAACAAGTTAATCAGTAACCAAGCCGAAAACAAAAGCCCGTTTTCATAAAAACGTAAATCTTGCACCATCCAAAAGATGACACCACCCAAATCTAGTGAAGCATGGAGTGATTGTCGAGCTTAGCACGAGTTATTCCATGTGGATCTGTGTGGAAGGTGAGTGTGGGATCTTGAAATTATCGGTTGTCGAGCTTAGCACGAGCCGGTAGTTGTCGGGGTATCACCGTGTATCTTGTTGGACGATTTGCAATTACAAATTAAAATCCTTGAGTGATTGTCGAGCTTAGCACGAGTCAACCAAGAATTTTAATTTGGAATTGGTGCTAGTAGGGATCAAACAAGCCAAACGACCGATGGTTGTCGTAGGATCCCGCAAGTGTCTAAGAGTTGCAATAGAGATTGCAATCGGTAAAATGGTTATCGGCCTAAATAGCTCCATGAAGTGATCCGCGGCAACCCCGTCATGAATTGGAGTGAAATATGGTTCTTAGCCCTTGTTAAAATATTTTTCGAGACGATAAGGGTAATTATTTTAACGAGGATTCAAATCAAACTAACTAATTCGTGTACTCTACTTTAATATAGGATGTCGAATCAAAACCACAACACGTCGAATTTTTCACTTCGTATGATTCTACAAAGGGTGAAACTCACGGAAGTGAACTTTGTTGACTGGCTTAGGCAATTGAGAATTGTCCTACGTGCTGAGTCTAAGTTGCACATTCTTGAGGAACCCCTTCCTGAACCACCTGCTATCAATGCGGAATGGGCTATCCGATATGCGTATGAAAAGCGTGTTCGGGATACACACGATGTTGCTAGTCTCATGTTATCAAGTATGAGCTTGGAATTGCGAAAGCAATTTGAGCACATGACTGTGTATGACATGATTAACAAGCTGAAGGATGTTTTCCGACAGCAAGTTAGGCAAGAACATTTTGAGTGTGTTAAAAGTCTAACCGGTTGTAAGATGCGGGAAGGCGGGAGTGTAAGTGCCCATGTTTTGAAGATGAAATCATACATGGACCAGATGGAGAGATTAGGTTTTCCTATAGGGAGGGAGCTTGGTGTGAATTTCATACTTCAGTCTCTGCCCGCCACATATGAAAAGTTTATAAAGGACTATCATATGCATGGTAAGGAAATGTCTATAGATGAATTGCATGGAATGTTGAAGGTTGTAGAATCTAACATGTCCAAGCATGCATCATCTTCATCCACTCTTGTTTTTGGTTCTAAGGAACAACATAACATGAAGAAGAAGAAATCGATCCCATTAAAAGAAGAAGTTGGAGTTTCCAAGCTTGCTTCAAGTTTTGAGTCTATGGACATTGATGATGTGCCTAAAGAGACTCAACAAGGGGTGGTTTGCTACTTCTGCGGTAGATTTGGGGATTGGGGCCGTCATGCCTGCCCTTCGTGCCGAGAGGACATAAAACTTCTCAGACAAGAGAGAGTTAATTTTCCTACTTGAGGTACATTCATGATTATACTTCATTGCTATTCCTTATAAGCTGGGTTGTTTACCCGAGCTATAAGACTCACGTTTGTCACAAATTTATTTTGTTGCAAAGTGTAGGTCTATTCGTTGTAAAAAGGAAAAAGCTTGAAGAACCGGATCTCTGAAGAAGAAATTTTGTTAATTGTCTTCTACAAGAGAATTGGGAGTGTTGGTCTCGCCATTAAATCCGGATTTATTATTACTTTTGTTTGTTTGCCCTGCGTGGCAAGAACTACTTTAGTGTATGCTCCTTTGGAGATGATGGATGTTTTTTAATCTTGTATTTTATAAAGATTTTTCATTTTAATAGTTTCATTTCAATTTTGTTCCATGTCAATGCTTATATGTTATTTTCGACCTTTTTTGTGCTTAAATAGACATTTGATGACGATGGAGATAACTTGGAATTGAAACATTTTAAAAAAAATTATTTTGAGATGTTTTGTCAAAACTTATCCATATCATTGCATACATAAAGGCTCGTTATAAGTAATAAGGCAATCATGAACAATTGATTCTTAAATCCAAAAGTGGTTTGGATATGTTAGCTCTATGGCATAATCAAACTTGACCAAGTAAACAACATTTATATCGCTTAGATCCAAGTGGTTAGGATCTTTGTAAAAGTTTAGCCTCGGGCTAAATGAAAGATACAAATCTTGTTTATTGGAATAGGATGATTAATGAAATCCTTCACCAGTATAGGTAAGGAAGGATTGTGACTTGTTGGATGTGATCATATTTGTGTTGATAATCCGTTCAAGTATGCCACAAAGAGTGACACTAGTGAAATTCTTCATCACTATCTTTATGGTAGTAGTTGAGAGAATGTTTACTAGAGAAAAGGCTTATGTCTGAAACCTAGTGGTGTTTGGAACTAACCTAAAGAGAATTAAGAATCAATAAGGGCATATAGATATAAACTCTTAGATCTAGAATAGATGCTAAGTTTTCTTATCTATATTGGTTTAAACATAAAATGAATCATGGGTTTAACCCATAATTCGTTTTTCCAAAGAAACACATTTGCACATGGTGTTACTTTAAATAAAACCGGATATCTGTGTTGATGATCTGGTAAAAGGCAGGCCTAAAAACATGTATTCAATGTGGTTGGTATACATTAATTTAATGAACCAAGTCCTCGATCTAAAACACAGCATTGTGGTCACATAAGCATCGAATGAGATATTGACTAGAAAGAGTTCTTTGCTTGTCAATCTCATAACTTAAATTATCCAGTCTACATTCAGTGGGAGATGGATGAATTATAAGTTGATGCCTACATATTTAAGTAGTTCATCTGAGTTTTGGATAATTGTTTCTTGAACTTTTGGGAACCATGTTTGGTTGCGCAAAAGGGAAAGTACAATTTACAAAAGCATTCCAGTGGAAGAACGTGAAACTTAAATAAAAGACCTAATGTTGACACTAGCATTTAATCAGCATAGAGATGCTGGTAAAACCTGACAATATCCATTGCTTCTTTATATCTGATGGAAATCAAGAAGGTTGTTTAGATATGAGGTTGTCATATTTTACTAACAGCAGCTTGATGGTAAATCATTGTGATGTTACCATTCATCGGAAACATAGTGGGACCCTGTGTTCACTAGTGAATAGAAGAAGATAATGGTGTAACCTATTTGATGCATCCAAGTACTTGACTTGGGTTAATCCCACACCTAAGGTGTAATTCAAGAAGGGTGAAGGGACTAACATATATGCCATAATGGACAACTTCAAATACCGACTAGAGACAAAGTGTTTCATATTGATTTTATGGAAACAAGTTCTAGTGGTTATGTTGAAGATAATTTGGATAAAGTGTAATTTTGTTGTCACCTTGTGGAAACAAGTTTGCTCACATGGACAAAAGAGATCTGAATCCTTCATAGGATCAAGTTGAGGAAATACTTAAGGCATTTTCCGAGGGTCTCATTCATCCATAAAAACCAGATTAAGTCTGGATTAAGCGAAACATTGTTGTCACTAAGGGGAAACAAGTAATCTCGCATGGAAATAAAAGGCCAAGATCCTTTGCAGGATTAAATTGAGGAAATGTTTGAATCATGTTCCGAGGCCTTATATATCCATTATGTCCAAATTGTGTTCATGACTAAGGTCAGCAAAACTTTCATCTTGTGGCTGTAATCCTGCTTTATGAGAAAGTCAAAGAAATGAGTTTTCTAGAAAGCATAGATTAAGCCAGATACACTTGTCAGGGCTAGTGGGAGCATCATGTGTTCCTAGTCAAATATGCTCTATGAAAATAATGTCCTAATTTAGGGTTGTTCTACAACCTAATGGTGGAATTGTTGTTCTATGAGTATAAATAGAAAATATGGAATCAAGTGGATTTTATAATTCAAGAAGTACTGATGTATGTTCTTGATGTTCGACGAAAGTAGAATTGTCTTGAGTAAGTTATTACTGCAAGCAAATCTATGCTTATGAGACTGTCGATTTTATCGAAGTTTAGATTAATCAAGTATGTGGTATAGATACGACATTTAGACCTAAATGAGTGTCATCGACCCTATTGTGGACTTCGGTCACATTGAGGGTATGTCGACTCTAATAAACATGAGTGTCAATGACTCTATTGTGAACTTCGGTTACATTGAGAGTATGTCGACTCTGATAATCATAAGTGTCATTAATCCTATTGTTGACTTCTGTAACATTGAGGATATGATGACTATGATAACTTTGTATATGATCTCTTTAATAAACACTTCGCTAGTGGTTTAATAAGAGAATACAAAAGAGTACAAAGGGATATCGGGTAAATGATCCCATGATTAAGCCGTTGTCGAATACTAGTGATGAGTATCATACTAGGTATAAAAGCATTGTTCATGCTTATGACCGGGCTTAAATATCGTTTTAGTATATGTTTGATTTACTTATAAGCTTTGGGAACGATACAGACAGTATTGTAATTTATGCTTGTTTCGATATGCGAGTGATTCGGTTACATTCATAAGACTTTACTGTGTTCCATCTTAGCATGTTTAACCACTTCCCAGAATGTTTATACATTCTAAAATTCCACAGTCAGTCATTCTTCAAGGGAAGGAAGTTTGAAATAAGGCTGAGGTTTGGTGTTGGTTATGCATTAATCAAGGATTGAATGCATGAAACGCAACAGTAACCTGTGCTTGAAAGGGGTTTCAAGTGACTGGAAGACCCACACCTGAGTTCACTTCATGGATCATGGTCACAAGTAACTCGGGATGATAATATCATTACGTCCTTCGACTCGAGATGTATGAATTGCCATAGCATGAAACTTTCTTACTTTGGTTATTTCAAAACGTAGTTCGTAACTGGCTATTATAATGGGAATAGCTGGGTAAGACAAGGTTCATGTTATGGGATTGTACAGTCAACGGAATTTGTTCCTCCTGTATGAGAGATATCCCTGGGCCCCTCGATGATTGGGCGCTGACACCAAAATAAGCATGGCCATGCGCAAAGGAATATTGATTGAGAATCAGATATGTCCTTAAATTTTGGTCACCACCAATCTTGATCGAGAAACATAATCGTGAACGATCTGGAGATTGACATATTAATCCATGTCTCGTGTTCACAAGGATATCGCGAACAAAAGGATGTTTGATCACTTATCTATAGGACCTCTACATTTTTATGTAGGTTATGGTTTTCTGCAAGGAAGCGGAACCCATACTGACTTGGGGGCATCGATGCTTTGCTAGAGGCCGCTCTTTGTCTGTGGTTACATGGGTACGGTGCATTATGTGCAAGTGGGAGTCTGTTAGAGATATGCCCACTAATATACGTACGCCATAGACCGCTGCTGATGATGTATGGGCCTATTGGGTCATACACCGGGGTCAAACCTGACAGCAACTTAAGTTAAGGGACCAATTATGACAAAAGACAAAAGTTGACATCGCAGGCCCGTTAGCGCCGCTAACTATAAAGGGTTAGCGCCGCTAAGTCCTAAGAGTTAGCGCCGCTACGGCTGCATGTACTTTGTGTCACATCCCTGGCAGGCCGCGTTAGCGCCGCTAACTTTAAGGGGTTAGCGCCGCTAAACCCTAAGAGTTAGCGCCGCTACGGCTGCATGGGCTTTATGTCAAATTACCTCCCAAGCTGGCCAATACGTGGGGAACACCTAGGATTCCACTATGCCCGGCCTTTGAAGGGGTATTAGAAGCTGGAGGCAGTTCTTGAGAAGGTGGAATTCATTCTTTTGGTTCTTTCTCTCTAAAAACACAAAAATTCTCTTTGATGCCCAAGTGATCAAGAGAGAGTTCAAGAGAGTGCTCCAGGCATTTGGTCCTTATTGTTGCTGTTCCTAGTGATATTCATGTTGAAGTATCACAAGGCTTGCTAGCACTTGTGGTTTGACTTGTCCCCGGGGTATATCCCAATAGAAGATCGAGTTTTCGTTCTTGGTGGATCATCACCACGACTTGAAGTATTCTGGAGCTAAGGAGAAAGGTATAACCTCCTTCCTTTTCAAGTTGCATTTCTTGAACATAGAGTTTGGTCCATTTGAGGGATTTCGGTTTTATGCTTTGATTGCTTGTACATTGGGCTATTTTGTTTGTACCTTGCTTCCGCTGTGAGCCCACGAAATCCCATCACCATATCATATAAAAAAATGTGACCGTAACTAAAAAGGGTGACTATAGGGCATAAACTTTTCATTATAAAATCAAACAATTCATCCGAAAGTGTGACAAAAAACTTTTTCTAGACACACAATTTTGTTATTTGAGTGACTGTTATTCAGGTTATAGTCACACAAGTCTATTATAAGTGTTGTTATTGTTTAGGTTTTAGTCACACATAAATACTAAAAATGTAGCTGAAACCATTTTATGGTCACACAATGTTTTCGAAACTGTGACTATCTATAACCTACAGTCACACAAATGTTGTAACATCCCACCTTACCACAACACAAGCAATTCCCAAGGGTCACCCGTCCCTGGATTGCTCCAGCCCAAGCACGCTTAACTGTAGAGTTCTCATGAGATGTGTCATTCTTGTGGTCCTTACACGCGTTGTGTCATGTAAGGCTAAAGTTTACTCATAAGCCCATCAAAAGTGTGACAGAACTGTTTTGGAAAAAGTGTGACTAAATGTCATTTTTGTACTAGTGTGTGACCGTATATATATCTATGGTCTCTTATAAAATCCATCAAAAAATTTATTCTCATATCAGTGGCATATCATGGCATTTGGTAACACTTGTTACAAGTGTGCCTAGTAATGGTCACGTTTTTAAGTTTAAGTGTGACTAATGGTATTTACTTACTATGCAATTGTCACGTTTTTATGTTTAAGTGTGACGAAAGTTATTTACTTACTATGCAAAGGTCACACAAACAAAATATAAAGCGACTAAAACTATGACAAAATTTTAAAAATGACCTATAGTCACACTTTAAATCAAAAGTGTGACTTTGGTTTGTTTTGGAAAAAGTGTGACTAAAGGTCCTTTTTGTACTATTGTGTGACCGAATATATATCTATGGTCTCTTATAAAATCCATCACAAATTTTATTCTCATATCAGTGGCATATCATGGCATTTGGTAACACTTTTTACAAGTGTGCCTAGTAATGGTCACGTTTTTATGTTTAAGTGTAACTAAAGGTATTTACTTACTATGCAATTGTCACTATTTTATGTTTAAGTGTGACTAAATGTATTTACTTATTATGAAATGGTAACACAAACAAAATATAAAGTGACTAAAACTATGACAAAATTTTAAAAATGATCTATAGTCACACTTTAAATCAAAAGTGTGACTTTGATTTGTTTCGAAAAAGTGTGACTAAAGGTCATTTTTGTACTATTATGTGACCGTATATATATATATATATATATATATATATATATCTATGGTCTCTTATAAAAGCCGTCACAAATTTTATTCACATATCAGTGGCATATCATGACATTTGGTCACACTTTTTACAAGTGTGGCTAGGAATGGTCACACATTTATGTTTAAGTGTGTAAAGGTATTTACTTACTATGCAATTGTCACTATTTTATGTTTAAGTGTGACTAAATGTATTTACTTATTATGAAATTGTCACGTTTTTATGCTTAACTATGACTAAAGGTATTTACTTACTATGCAATTGTCACACAAACAAAATAAAATGTGACTAAAAGTATGGCAGAATTTAAAAAATGACCTATAGTCACTTTAAATCAAAAGTGTGACTGGTCTGTTTTGGAAAAGTGTGACTAAAGGTCATTTTTGTACTAGTGTTATTAAGAAATAACAATGAAGTATAATCATGAATGTACCTTAAGTAGGAAAATTAACTCTCTTTTTTCTGAGAAGTTTTATATCCTCTCGGCACGAAGGGCAGGCATGACGGCCCGAATCCCCAAATCTTCCGCAGAAGTAGCAAACCACCCCTTGTTGAGTCTCCTTAGGCACATCATCAATGTCCATAGACTCAAAACTTGAAGGAAGCTTGGATATTCCAACTTCTTCTGATGGGATCGATTTCTTCTTTTTCATAATATGTTGTTCCTTAGAACCAAGAACGGGAGTGGATGAGGTTGATTCATGCTTGGACATGTTAGATTCTACATTCTTTAACATTTCATGCAATTCATCTATAGATATTTCCTTTCCATGCATATGATAGTCCTTTACAAACTGTTCATATGAAGCGGGCAGAGACTGAAGTATGAAGTTCACACCGAGCTCCCTCCCTACAGGAAATCCTAGCCTCTCCATTTGGTCCATGTATGATTTCATCTTCAAAACTTGGGCACTTACACTCCCTCCTTCCCGCATCTTACAACCGGCTAGACTTTTAACACACTCATAATGTTCTTGCTTAACTTGCTGTTGGAATATATCCTTCAACTTGTTAATCATGTCAAACACATTCATGTGCTCAAATTGCTTTCGCAGTTCTTAGCTCATACTTGATAACATTAGACAAGAAACATCGTGCGTATCCCAAACACGCTTTACGTATGCGTATCGGATGGTCCATGCCGCATCGATAGCAGGTGGTTCAGGAAGAGGTTCCTCAAGGATGTTCAACTTAGACTCGGCACGTAGGAAAATTCTCAATTGCCTAAGCCAGTCAACAAAGTTCACTCCCGTGAGTTTCTCCCTTTCGAGGAACATGCGTAGTGAAAAGTTCGACGTAGTGTGGTTATGATTCGACATCCTATATTTAAAGAGAGTACGCGAATTAATCCTCGTTAAAATAATGACCCATGTCGTCTCGAAAAATATTTTAACAATGGTTAAGAACCATATTTCACTCCAATTCATAACGGGTTTGCCGCGGATCACTTCATGAAGCTATTTAGGCCGATAACCATTTTACCGATTGCAATCTCTATTGCAACTCTTAGACACTTTCGGGATCCTACGACAACCATCGGTCGTTTGGCATGTTTGATCCCTACCTGCACCAATTCCAAATTAAAATTCTTGGTTGACTCGTGCTAAGCTCGACAATCACTCAAGGATTCTAATTTGCAATTGTAAATCGTCCGTCAAGACATACGATGTCAAACCCACCAAAATTGGCTCGTGCTAAGCTCGACAACCAAAATTGTGAATTTGCTCTACTCACCTTCAACACAGTTTTATGAGAGTTAGCTCGTGCTAAGTTCGACAACCAAAACTCATAAATCTAGATTCGGGTGGTATCGACTTACGGATGGTGCAAGATTTACGTTTTATGAAAACGGGCTTTTGTTTCTGGTTTGGTTTTAGATTAACTTTTAGTGACAAATCCTATTTTCACTAGGTGGGTTAATCTTGTATGTGAGCGCACGAGAGAGTTGTAAACCATTTTTTGCAAATCTCTTGTGATTTTGTTAATTTTCAAAAAATTATCTAGCATGCGAATCGTAAGCAATCCATGCATACAAAATCACATCACACGCATAATATTCTATAATTGGTAACCCTTGCCATAAAAACCTATGCGTTCTTCCCGTGAGCCAAACGGGAAGAACTTGGTCAATCTAAGGGACAAAAGTCTTCCGATGCGAGATCCTACTAGAACCGCTATCTCCATTGGATTTCACTGGCTTCTATGGACATCCTCCATCTCCTTTTGACTCCTTTTGTGTGTCTTCATCCAAATTGTACAATACATACAATAGAAATTGAAATGGCGTACAAGCCACAATAATTTCCTATTTAGCTATTACAATTACACGGATGAATGAAATGGCATGCAAGCCACAATATTATTACAAATATATCAATTTTAATAAATATTACAGCCCATATGTGATATAAAATCACCAAATGCATCCAAACACACAAAGTCAACCACAAGGTCTAAGGCAAGGTTACCAATCCAAAAATCAACCACATACAACCAAACATACTAAATGGTAACAAAATTACCATACTAAAATCTGGAACAAATTTCCAGAATCTGAAAAAATCTAAAAATACCTAAGACCAAAACTGTTTTTAACATGAAACCAAAAACTGTTACAGCACAGTTAGCGCCGCTAACTTTTAGGAATTAGCACCGCTAACTCAAGGTTAGCGCCGCTAACCTGGTTCAACAGAAAACAAACATTTTGATTTTGGGATTTTCAGGCCACCATGTGCAAATCTAACATAGAGGTGGCTTTGATACCACTGTTGGGGTTTCGTGGGCTAGCAGCAGAAGCAAATGTACAACAAAAATAGCCCAAGGTACAACACAAAATTGCACAAAACATAAAACCCCAAAAGAGGACCAAACTCTATGTAAAGAAAAGCAACATTCAAGAAGGAAATAGGGTTATACCTTTCTCCTTAGCTCCAGAAAACGTCAAATATCGTGGTGGTGATCCTCGAAGAACGAAAACGGATATTCTATTGGGATATACCCCGGGAACACGCCAACCACGAGTTCTAGCTTGCCTCTAGTGATACTTCAACTTGAATACCACCTTAGGAACAGCAACTAGATTAGACCAAAATATGGAACTCACTTATAAACTCTCCCTTAGTCTTTATGAAGCACTAAAGAGGGTTTAGTGTATATGTAGTCAAGAGAGAGCAAAAGAATGCATGAAACCACACACATATCTCTCTCCAATTGTCTCCAAATGAATAATATCACCTCTAAACCGGCCAAAGACATAAACATATGTGTCCCATGCATTGGCCAGCCTTGGAGGTGATTTGACAAAAAGCACATGCAGCCGTAGTGGCGCTAACTCTTAGGGTTTAGCAGCGCTAACCCCTTGAAGTTAGCGGCGCTATCACGGCCTGCCAAGTGACATGACACAAAGTACATGCAGCCTTAGCGGCGCTAACAGTTAAGGTTTAGCGGCGCTAACCGTAAAGGTTTAGCGGCGCTAAACCCTTAACGTTAGCGGCGCTATCACGGCCTGCGATGTCAACTTTTGTCTTTTGTCAATTTTGGTCCCTTTACTTTAGTTGCTGTTAGGTTTGACCCCGGTGTATGACCCAATAGGCCCGTACATCATCTGTAGCGGTCTAAATGGCGTACATGCATTAGTGGGCATTTTCTAACACTTAGACTGGAGATACATGTGTTCCAAAGCATGGATCTGCTTTGCCTTGATTGCTTTCAAACGCAGTTCTTAACTGGCTGTTATAAAGGGAGCTTTTGGGTAAAGTATGGCGTATGTGGTGGGGCAATGTAGTCAAATGTATTACTTCCTCTTGTTTTAGAGAGATATCCATAGGCCCCTCGATGATTGAGTGCTGACGTAAATGCATGGCCATGCTCAAGTTGCAATGATATTTGATCGATTGCAACTGAATTTTGGGTCACCATCAATCGAGATCGAAAAACATAATCGTGAACGATCTGGAGATTGACTTTTAACCATGTCTCGTGTTTACAAGGATATCGCGAACGAAGGGAAAAATGATCACTTATCTATAGGGCCATTTCGTAACTGATTCTGGATTTAGTTTTTGTTCTAGATGACAAAACCCATACTGATTTGGGGGCAGAGATGCCTTACTAGAGGCCGCTCTTTGTCTGTGGCTTATGGGTATGGTGTGTCATGTGCAAGTGAGAGTTTGTTGGAGTATGCCCGCTGACACACGTACGCCATTTGGATCACTACCGATAATGTATGGGCCTATTGTGTCACACACCGGGGACCTATCTCGACAGCCTTAAAGGTGGAAGGACTAAAAGTGTCAAATTAAAAGATTGGTGTGCAGGCGGACTTAGCGGCGCTACGACCTTAAAGTTAGCGACGCTAACGACTGTCAGATTGCATGCAATCGTTGGCTTTTTCACCTCTACTCTTGCCCAATGCATGGGCTTGCTTTGCTGGACTTCTGGCCGGCCAGAGGTATCTCAAGTGGCATTTTTAAGTTTATAAAAGTTTATGCTTTGTCATTTGGAGGAACCTTTGCTACTTTCACAAAAATACACTTAGTTAAGTTACTTTGAGAGTGTATTCAAGTGTGAGACCAAGGAGATCCGATTTTTGGACTATTGAGGCTGTTATTGAGGGGAGTTCAAGGCTTTGAAGCTCTCACAAGCTTGTTAGTATAAGGAGAAGGATTATACCCGGGGTGGACTTCATTAGAGGATGGCTACTTTGCTCTTCTAGTCATCACCACCACACCTATGAGTTTCTGGAGCTAAGGAGAGGGTATAACTTCCATCCTTTCTCTTTTACATGTTGCAAATGTTAGCTATAGATTTTGGTCCATGACTTGGGGTTTTATGTTTTAAATACTTGTACCTTGTGTTTTTTTTTTGTTGTATTTTGTTGATTTCACTGTGTTAGGCCGACTTTGGGTAGTTCTGGAGGAACACAAGAGTTTATAATAGGGACCATCTTGACTCTCATTCACACTCTTGCAACACTTGAGTTTGATATACACTTAGAAACTTTGAGAGTTGCCTGGTGGTTTGAGGTTGTGGTTCCAGAATACATTCTTGGGTTGAAGTGTATTCCAAGGGGTGCTAGTACACCAAGGTCACCAAGTTTCTCGGGGTAGACTTCGATAGCTCAAGGAGGAAGGATTCAAGCTTGGAACTTTGGACATTACAACAATCTGAGACACCAGGGTTATATCTCTTATTTCTATCTGTTTTAAGTTGCATTTCATAGTGTAGAGGTTGGTAGCACCATTGGGGTTCATATGTGGTTCTTTTATGCTTTTAAATTCCTTAAATGCTTCCGTTGTGCCTTACCACGAACCCCAACATCTCTGTCTTGTAAAGTCCTTTGTCTTCGGTTTTGGTTACAACTATCTAATCTAGAATACACAAACCTATTCAATTACAATTACATTATAGAAAAGGGGTTGTAAGTGGCACGCAGGCCTCCCCGAACACACTTTTACATTGTAAAAGGGGCTTTAAGTGGCACGCAGGCCTCCCGAAAACCGAAAAGAAATACTGAAAAGAAAAACAAAACCACAGGTCTAAGTTGGAAAAAACTATAACTTACTTGTCTAACCACAACAAGAATATACTGTTGACTTGTTTAAATCAAACATTTGCAGTTGACATGAAAAACTACAAATATGATTTAAAGATACTAATGTGACTTTACTATACAAGTCCACTAATTCAACATATATACATATGAACAATATATATATATATATATATATATATAAGCAACTATGCATTAAATAAGCCAATAATAATGCAAGTATATAAGCCTATTCTCATTTCTTCTCAAATTAATTAAAACATTAATTGAGAGGAAAAAACTTGACAAAACTTGTCAAACTCACTTTAATCAATTTTATAAACTTATGGTATAATAACTATTATACCAAAATGTGTTTTTAATCTTAAAACACTTAATTGATTAAAGATTTATCCTTGTTTGTATTGTATGATAATAATACACCATTATGGGTATTTATTATATTTTAATCCAAAAATATAATAAGAACTTATATTTTAACTTAGTTAAAATAAAACCTTAACCATAATATATATAAGTATATTAATTTTCGATACATAAAATTAACACTTATATAATACCTTGTATTATTACTCTATCCGAATTATCCTTTTTTAAAAATTAATCATCCAAGACCCATGGGCCTAAATCCATTCTTGGATTTTCCTAATTGGGCCATTAAGTCCATTAAGTTCATTAAACACTTTTAAGTCCATATAGGCCCATTTTAATTTAAATAAAAACGCTTATAAATCAAAAGAAAAACTTAGGCTTTTATGAAAAGAAATTAATCAACTACTCGTTCTAACCCCAACTGGGCCATAAACTTACTTGGGCTGCCAAGCCGCCACAATGGGGCCTCGGGTTGGGCCCAGAAGACCATTGGGCCGAGGCCCAATTTCTGATCGCGGCTAGTGGTTCGACCCGCGAACTGGGCTGTGCCACTAGACACGGGCCGTGAGCGCTTGGGCCGAGAACCACTCTTGGGCCGTGGACCCTTGGGCCGAGAACCATTTTTTGTTCGATGACCACATGCTGGGTCGTGGACCCTTGGGCCGATACCCCCTTGGGTCGAGACTCCCCTTGGGCCGGTTAACCATAAGCGGTGACCTTTTCCGGTTAACTTTAATTAGGAATTTTTAATGTATTAAGTATATATATATATATATATATATATATATATATATATATATATATATATATATATATATATATATATATATAATTCCAGAAATTCCTATTTAATTCAAAATTCAAATTTTAAAACATAAACTTGTTTCATCATTCAAATTTTAAAATTTAAATTTATCAACATAGAACTCGTTGACAAAAGATGGAATTTCTTAGTTTTGAGGTTTATCTTTTAATCTTAAAACTTAGTTTTGATTAAAAAACCTTAAACAATCCATATTAACACTACTGGTTAATAATATATATATTCAACTACATAAAATAAACTTTTTATAGTTTTAATCCCTTTTAACCGGTTAAACCTAACTGGTTTAACTTTTATGATTAAAAAATTAAAAACTATAATATCATACAATTTAAACAACAAACTGAGATTGATATAGAATCAATCCCTAATTTCAAAATATATATATTAAAATAGATAATCATATTATTTCAATAAACTGTTTAAAGTTTTAATCTTTTAACTGGTTAAACCTAACAGGTTTAACCTTTCTGATCAAAGGTTTAAATCTACAAACCTTATCCAAAAACCAACTGTTTTTAGATAAGCTAGGATTGACATGAACTTGTTCATCCGTTGTGATTTTTGAAAATCACTATACATACATTAACATCAAAAACCATAATAATAACAGATATACTAACACACTCTGATAAACTGAGTCGAGGCTCTGATACCACTGTTGGGTTTACAGGTCACAATTCATACTTGAGTTGTCCTGATTCACAACCAAACTGGTTTGAACCAACTCAGAATTGTACACATATAATATAGTTATTATTCATTAAAGCGTAAACATAATAATAAACATAATCCTAAAACCCTAAAGGATTAATGATCTTGGCTTATCACAAGTGTGTATGCCATGTATATGGTTTTCGAAAATCATGTGTATATCCATATTGCCATTTACGAAAATTGCAATCATAAGAACACAGGATTGGATTAAACTTAACAAAGCATGCAATTAATCCAATAAACCATACCAGATATCGAAATATGTGTATCAACACATATATCCATCGATTTCTCCATACTCATCAAGAACACATTAAGATGAGGATTATACCTAAACTGCTTAAAGTTAGTCCACCGTAATGAGGTAAAACAAAAGCCTGCTATAAAGGCTTGATTCACACACCAATGTTCTTGATCTTCCTTGTTGCCTTGAATCAACAAAAATCGAAACCCCTTAGGGCCTTGGGGTATTCGATCATCGATCACCAATGGAGAGGGGAGAGAGAGTTTGTTTTGTTTATCAAATTATGGTTAACCCTAATTGCCAAGGTTTAAATCTCTATTTATAGATAACTTTCTAGTTTTCTTTAATTAGGCAACTTTATTTAAACCATTTATTATTAATATAAAATATTATATATATATGCCTTAATATATTTTATTTCTTTAATAATAACAATTAGTAATAATAACGTTTTGGATAATATTCAAGATATTAATCCAATAATTAACAATATATATTTATTAACTAATAAATATATATATTCTTGTTAATTAATTTAACATGGTTGTTTTATAACTCTCTACACTGGTTTATGACTAACTGTCATAATACCTATCTCCCACATTGTGAATTATGTTCTTGAATTAGGTACTCTCACAGGTGTGACCCTTGAGTGTCTTATGGCGTTGGGCGTATCATTAGGGTTCGGTGGCTATGCACACAAATCCTATCAATTGTTAGGGTATAACATGCACAACGAATTAAAACAAATCCCAATCATAAAGATCACAAATGGATCAACTAGGGGAACAATCATATATATAAACATTTTAAATAAATATATATACTACATAGTAAAGGTTTAGAGATTATACCCTTGGTCTACTATAAGGGGATACACACCTTTTGCACCCGTGAACCCGGCTTCTAAACCACCTAAAACAATACCAGCAACAAACCATTGTGTCCCGTGTATTTATGCCTCAAAACCGCCGCTGCCGCCACCTGCCCTAACGGGCTACCGAGATCACCAAGACGCCACAAACGGGCTCTCGTCCGAAGTGTACCGCTAGAGAAGCGCTGCTGCAAAGGAGCGCCGGCTGGTCGCTGCCTCCGCTAGACGCGCCACGAACCACCGCCACCGGCGGTGGTTTGGTCCTCGGCCACCGATCGCAAAGAGAGGGAGAGAGAGTTTGTGTTTTGCTTTTCTTGAGGTTTAAGTTATTGTTATCATTAATTAACAAGCTAATCCATCTACATACATATAGGAGTGGATTAGGCTATTTAACCCGACTCGAACCAAAACTTTGATTCAATTGCAAAAATAGCCCTCGTTGTTTGATTAATATTAATTAGTTAATTAATTAACTAATAACACTTTAACCAAACCATTTAACTAATATTTAATCTCTCAAATAATAAATAACTATTTATTATTTATTTCCTTGATAATTGATTAACTATTAATTATCACCACACAAGGTAGTATTATATTATCTTGGTTCGAGTTAGGTATGCAGCCATGTGACCCTTTGGTGCCTTATAGTGCTCGGATATGACGACATGTATACACTATCTATGCACATAATTTATCAGAAATCACGTACGAACAGGAGTTAATGGTAATGGTAGTGTATAGGAGTAACACCATCCACGTAGAGGGAGAGGAATTTAAGATTGATCTAATACCAATCGCGATGCAGGAGTTCCATGTGATCGTTGGTATGGATTGGTGGAGTCATCATCAGGCTACGATTAATTGCCAACACGCGAGATATGGATTCAAATTCACAGTGGGGGAGAATTAGTGATAGTCAGGGAACGCATGGAGAGGGACACGACTTACTATACTGTTATTAAGGCAAGGAAATATCTTTAACACGGATGTTCTACATTTTTAGCCTATGTAATTGAAGGCACGAAAGAGAATAAGATAGTAGAGGTCAATGACATACCATTGGTAAGAGAATTACCCGAAGTATTCCCGAAAGATTTGCTAGGGGTACCACTTGAATGACAAGTAGAGTTCAGGATCGATATAGTGCCGGGCACGACACTAATAGCCAAAACACGGTATCAACTAGCACCGCCAGAAATGAAAGAATTGATGAGCCAGCTTTAGGAGTTACTTCACAAGGGGTTTATCTGGCTAAGTAGTTTGCTGTACGGAGCACCGATACTTTTTGTGAAGAAAAAGGACGGATACTTTCGTATGTGTATCGATTACCGGGAATTTATTAAACTTACCGTCAAGAACCACTACCTGTGTTTGGACTTACCAATGCACCAGTCACCTTCATGGATTTAATGAACAAACCCATGCTAGACCGATCCATGATTGTCTTCATGGACGACATTTCAATTTATTCTAAGACTCGGGAGGAACATGAACGATATCTTCGGGAGATACTAATGACTCTGAAGTGGGAGAAATTGTACGCAAACTTCTCTAAGTGTGAATTTTGGTTACGAGAGGTTCAATTTTTGGGTCATCTCGTGAACAAAGTGGCAGGATACCACAAACGGTTTATCCAATATTTCTTAAAGAAAGCGACTCCACTTACGAAGGTAACCAAGAAAAGTGAAAGGTTTGCTTGGGGTGTTGCGAAGTTGTCAGCTTCTGAAATGTTGAGTCAGAAATTATGCGAAGCTCCGGTCTTAACTTTGCTAGAAGGAATGGAAGATTTAGTATTATTTATGATGCGTCACACTTTAGATTAGGGTGTGTGCTAATGCAGCGTGGAAAGGTGATTGCGTATGCGTCAAGACAACTTAAACCTGATGAAACCAATTATCTAACTCACGATTTATAACTTGTAGCTGTTGTTTTCATGTTAAATATTAAGAGACATTACCTCTACGGGGTTAAATGTACCACCTATACAGACCACAATAGCTTGGGGTACTTCGCGGATCAAAAGAATTTGAACATGCGACAACGGAGATGGCTATACTTCGTGAAAGACTATGACTGTGAGATTTCATATCACCCGGGTAAGGTCAACGTTGTGGCTGACGCCGTGAGCCAAAAGTCAGGATGCATGCTGTTAAAGATAAGATGTCTACACATGACGGTTACCACTTCACTATTCGACTTGATTCGATTAACGCAAACTGAGGCAATTAAACCAGAAAACCACAACAAGGAAAGAGTTAAGTGCTATGTGAAGAATTTTAATAAAGATAGTCAAGAGTTGTTCACGTGTTTCGGATGGGTATGGGTACCCATGACAACCGATGTTAGGAGAACCTTGGTAGAGGAGGATCATAAGTCAAAATTTTATATACATACAGGGGCAACTAAAATGTATCGAGACCTAAAAGTAGATTACTGGTGGCGTGGGAAGAAGCGAGATGTAGCTCAAGTTGTGGAGGGATGTTTGACTTGTCTGATTGTCAAGAACGAACATCAGAGACCACACCTGAAGTTACAGTCGTTAGATATTCCGGAATGGAAATGGGAGCATATTACGATGGATTTTAACATCAAACTAGTGCGAACTCCGAGAAATTTTGATATTATTTGGGTTGTGGTGGAAAGTTAACTAAGAGTGCACACTTTATACCGATTCGCGAGACTTTCTCGTCGGTGGCTTTGGCCTATGTGTATGTGAAGGAGGTGATCTCTAGCATGGTGAGCCGGTGTCGGTGGTGTCCGACAAGGATACGAGATTCACCTCTAGGTTCTGGGAGAAGTTTCACAGCAATTTGGGGATGAAGTTGCATTTTAGTACTGTCTATCATTCACAGACTGATGGTCAAAGCGAGAGAAGGATTCAGACTCTCGACGGTATGTTGAGAGCGTGTGTGCTAGATTTTGGTTGAATTCTCCTACAATAATAGTTTTAATGCGAGCATCGGGATGCCTCCATATGAGATGCTTTATGGGAGGCGGTGTAGAATGCCGATTTTTTAGGGTGAGGTTGGACCATAGGGTACTTGGTAGTTCCGAGGTGGTACAAAGAATGACTGAAAACATACAGAAAATTCGGGAAAGGTTACGCGCAGCTCAGAGTCGATAGAAGACTTACGCTGATAAGAGACGATCAGACCTAGAATTTCTAGTTAGGGACTTCGTGCTACTTAAGGTTTCACAGTGGCAAACTAAACCCGATATTTATTGGCCTATTTAAAGTTGTGGCGCAAGTAGGAAAGGTAGCATATCGTCTAGAGCTACCTAAAGAGCTATCAAGAATCCACAACACATTTCACGTGTCTTATTTAAGAAAGTACCTAGCTGACGAGTCTACTTTTGTACCGCTAGAAGACATGAAGATTGACAAAACCTTAACTACATATAAAGGACTATTCCCATAATCGACCGAGAAACGAAAATATTACAGAACAAAGAAGTCGAGATGGTGAAGGTTTAGTGGGAGCATCACAACGGTTCAGAATGGACGTGGGAATTTGAGAAGGAAATAAAGAAGTACTATCCGAGACTATTCGAACAATGATTTCGAGGACGAAGTCGAGTCTAAGTGGGAGAGAGTTGTAACACCCATATTTTGAATATGCATATATATATATATATATATATATATATATATATATATATATATATATATATATATATATATATATATATATATATATATATATATATATATATGATGTAAATTAAGTTATGAATGTTATTATTAACCAATGACTAGAGTTGAGGATTATTAGACTTGTTTGATTTTAGTGTATATATATATATATATATATATATATATATATATATATATATATATATATATATATATATATGTGTGTGTGTGTGTGTGTGTGTGTGTGTGTGTGTGTAACCAATGACGAGAGTTGAGGATTATTAGACTTG
This sequence comes from Pulicaria dysenterica, assembly GCA_947179395.2. Classification (NCBI taxonomy): domain Eukaryota; kingdom Viridiplantae; phylum Streptophyta; class Magnoliopsida; order Asterales; family Asteraceae; genus Pulicaria; species Pulicaria dysenterica. The sequence goes on from OX359291.1 coordinate 42,612,527, forward strand.
TTTGATTTTAGTATATATATAAATATATATATATATATATATATATATATATATATATATATATATATGTGTGTGTGTGTGTGTGTGTGTGTGTGTGTGTGTGTCTGTGTGTGTAGTATGCAAGTAATCACATGTATGGGTTTGGATTGGGGAGCTAGCGTTACATCTTGAGTTTAAGTTGGCCCTAAGAGTAGTAGGGTAATTGGGCTTGGAGGGAAGTATAAAAGAGGCAACTAGGGCAAGCTACCAAGAACCCATTACTATTCCATTAAGTTGTTCTTCAGAAGAGAAAAGTGTGTCTGTATTGTGCTTGGTTGTGAAGAAGAAAGGAAACAAGGGATCAAGGTTCTTGAGCTAAACCTCGAAGGAAATCATTAGGTAATGCATAGTTATTTCTTGTAACTTAATCTGTATTAGATTTCCAGTCATAGAAGAAATTAGGGGGAGGTTTTAAGAGGGTTTTCATGCCCCTGTTCTTGTTTGAGTCGACCAAGAGCAAGAAACACACACTATTATATTTGTGTTTGTTTTTAAATCAAATGAGTAGTGTTTTATGAAGTGAAATGATCATGGATGAGTTACTGTGCTGCTAGAAACCTCAAACACAACAGACTCATGAAGTTACAATCGATTTTTTAAATTTGTTTCTCTGTTCTTCTCTGAAACCCAAACTGAAACCAAAATTGGGATTAAACCTCTTAAACCTTGTTGATAATAGGATTATTTAAAAAGGAATTGTTATATGTTGTTAGAGATCTGTAGGTTTTGAAATTTCTAGATTTGGTTGTGTTGTAAAGAGATTTAAGATTCAAGTGTTCGACTGCATACGTGTCTGTGTGCGTACGATTGAGGTCCGACCAAGAAGGGTTTGGTCAGACTTTGGGCTTATCCGACTTCTGGTGTGACATAGGTGTTCATTTTAGTTAGTTGAGGCTCATCCGACTTTGGTGGAGTGCGTGTGAGATGCAAATTAGCATACTAAGTGACCTAGAGGTGATCCGACTTAACGCACGTGCAACTTAGATGGAAGTCATACATGACGCGACTTAGGAGTTTTATTGGTCCGAGCTTGGGACTTGTGTGGAGGGTTTGAGGTCCGACTTGGGTAATAACACTAGCAGTGTGATTTTCCAACTCGTGAACCTATCTAACCTAAGTGTGTTCGACTTGGGTGCATGTGTGTGACTTAGGTTCCTCATGCGACCCAAGTTCCTTGTGCGACTAGGGTATGGTGTGTTGGATTATGTGCAGAGATAATTAATAGGTACATTCTATCCAATGTTATAAGAGACTAAAGGGTCACACTACTACACACCCAAATTAGAAAAGGTGGAATTTACCATAATTCTGTGTGGAAATAATTAATCAAATGGATTAATTATTAGAGAGATAAATAAATATTTAATCAGTTGAATTAATTAATAGAAAGATAAAAAATAATAAATAGTCATTTATTATATAAAGGGTAATTAAATATTAAGTTTAATATTTAACGGACCAGTTAATTAATAGTTAATTAATTAACTAGTAAAGTCGAGGGGGTTAAAGTGAGAGGAATGAAACTTCAATTAAAGTCATGGGCTTTAATTGAACGGGCTTAGGCTTAAATAAGGTTTAAGTATTTAAACCTAGAAAAGGCTTATTTTAACATTAAGCACAAAAAGGGAATCAAAGAGAAACCCTAGCCTGTCCCTCCTCTCCCTCTCGTCGACTCTCTCTCTCTCTCTCTCTCTTTGTGTCGAAACCAAGAACGCCCCAAGGGGGTTTCGGTTTGTGATTCACGCATACACACACACTAACTCAAGTTTTGTATGATACTCGGGTAAATCTAGGAGCGGTCTAGCAGCCAGTTCATTGGTGGTGCAGTAGTGGTGGACTAACTTTAGCATTCCCAAGAACAAGCAGGTATTGTTATTCTAAACCCTTTTTATCTGGGTTGTTGTTTAGAAACTGGTATGATCATTAGATAGATCCTAACCCTCAATCGGGTTTAGAGGGTTGTGTTCAATCTGTTTCCGCTTTAGGATTGAACGAGTAGAATCCAGGGCTTGACCAGTTTGTGTCATATAGTGGTTTGGTCAGATCAAAACCTTTCAGTGGTATCAGAGCCTCGGCTCTATGATCTATAGTTTCTAGTTTATTCTGTGTTTAGGATTAAGGTTTTGTTCTTGATCTCCTATTTGTTCTTTATGGTTTTCGAAAATCTAAAGTGCAACAAAACAGTTTGTTTTTGTTATCCAGTTGCAAAAGGATTTAATCCTATTGATCAGAAAGTTTAAACAGTTAGTTTAAATGGTTAAAAGGATTATCATTTTTGATAAAGACGAGTTTTAAATCAAGATAAATTAAACAGTTTGTTTAATTGATAAACCTAGTTAAACCCTGTCAAGCACTCTAAAACAAAGCACATAGAGATAAGGTTTCATTTTATAAGAGATTGCAATGAGAAACGGTTAATCCAGGTTATGAAAATCCACACTGATGATCAGTTAGCTGATCTGTTCACCAAAGCATTTGATGTAAGCAGATTCAACTTTCTGATCTCAAATATTGGAATGATTAACTTAGAATAACTTAGAACCACATGTTTGATTGTGTTTTCTTGTGTTTTTGTGTTTTCTCTCTCTAACAGTTTGAAACTGTTAGTATTCTGTCTAACAACTGTTTGTGTAAGTGTTCAAGAGGAAGCTATTCATAATGCAACTAACAGTTTTCAACTGTTAGTACATGGAGTCCACAGCTGTTAGGCAAACTGCATGGTCATTCAAGGGGGAGTCTTTCTTTTCAGTAACAGTTGTAGTTTATTAAGAAAATAGTTCTCAACTGTTAGTTCTTTTTTTGTTTAACTGTTAGTTTCTTTCAGGGTATTTTAGTCTTTGCAGGGATTTTAAGGGAATTTGAATTGCATTGAATATGCGTAACATATATAAGTCATTCCCTCCTCACAGTTTTCTTTACGCTTTCTGAACTCCTTTCAAACACTAAAACCCTAGAAACTCACTCGCAAATCGCCATGGCTCCCCTTCCATTCGTTAAGGAACACAACATGCTTGCTTTTCTGATGAAATCCGATGATCTCAGTGTTTTTCACGATGTGATTGACTATGTTTCACTTTCCAACCTACGTCATGCTCTGACCATCAATCCCACCATTTATACTGCGCATATCGATCAGTTCTGGAAGAATGCTTCTCTGAGAGAAGAAGATGGAGTGAAATGGATTGACTCCAAGGTTGATGCTAATGATGTTTCTATCTCTGAGAGTATCATAAGACAATACCTTCAACTTGATGATCTCGAAGGTGAGTATTCTGATTCTGTTTCTTTGGAATATCTGCATGTTGAGCTTGTTAAGCTGGGATATGAGGGTCATAGGGGAAAGGGTACCTTTTATAAAGGGCAATTCTGTTCGCACTGGAAGTATTTGATTCATACTCTCCAACAATGCATAAGCCCTAAAAGAACTGGATGGAATGAATTTGGGAGAAACATTGCTCTGGCCTTAATCTGTTTGGCCAATAACCGTTCTTTTAACTTTTCTAAAATGATATTTGATGGCATGGTAAAGCATCTTGGGACTAAATACGGTCTCTTTTTGATGTATCCACGATTTGTGCAGTTTTTACTAAATTCTTTATTGCCAAATCTCAAAATGCACAAGAGGGTGCTGATTCCCTCTGCTCATGTGGCCTCCACATTGAGCAAACTGTTGATAAATGGCAAGAATTTTTCTGGTGCCATAACTCTACCACTCTATGCAATTGTGGAGTTTCTGTCAAGAAACAGAGCTACCAGAGTTGAGCAAGAGGCCCACATCATTGCTAAACCCACAACTCTGGAACCCCCAGCTCACGATATTCAAACAACTCAATCTGCTACTTTGCTTCAAGCTACAAAGAAAGCCCCCACTCTAATAACTTTCAGAAAAAGAAAGAGAACTGTTGGTGCTCCTTCCACCACAGTATCTAATGCCCAAGTTGTAAGCCCTGCACAAGAGCATTCTCCTGTGCATAATATCCAAAGGGAACCCATTGTGCTGTCTCCCAAGCACACTGAGGAGGTGATCACCCCAGGGGAGAGTGATCATGTGGTGTTTGAGGCTGACACTACTGTTTCATCCGCAAGGGGTGAGCAGGAAAGTATCAACATCTTTAAGACCTCAGCCACGGCAACAAAAGTTGTTCCAACATATTCTGGAAATCCCCAATACCAAGAACAGAGGGGTACTGGTGTGGAATCTTCTAGGAGTAAACCACCAGTTAATTCTGCCAGTGATATGTTCACAGTGGCAACACTCCCTGACATTGAGGCTAGTATGAAACAAAAGGCATTGACGGATACCAATTTTGTACCATTCTTTGGGGCATATATGCATTTAAAGAAGAGAAATTCTTTGCAAGATAAGCTTTTGGCAAAACATAATGAGCTTATCATTAAGCAAGACAAGCAAATAAGATTTTTGACACAGAGTTTGAAAAAGGCTAATACTGTGATACAGTTTCATGATCAAATGTTGAAATAGTTCACTGCTGGTGCTAGACCCCCTCCAACTGTTCCAATAAAAAAGGGGGAGAAAACAGTTTTGCCAAATCATCCAACAGTTGCTGAGATTGTACAGACAGTTGCTGAGCCTACAGAGAAAACAGTTGCACCAAGTGAGAAAACAGTTGCACCAGGTGTTCAAACAGTTGTAGAAAAATTGTCAGCAGTTGATAGAGTTTTGATTAATCAAATGATTATATCTGGGGACTATCCAACTACTGAAGTATTCGGATCTTGGTCAAAAGTGAAGCAAGATCATTTAATTGATGTGTGTGCTCAAACTCTAAACTGTAGTGCATTTCAAATGAAACAAAAGATTGAAGATGGATGGCTGGATGGTAAATCTTCAAAGATGAAACCTATTGCACCAAAGCTAGGATTCAAAGGAATTAATATTTCTGAAAAAGCAGTGGAAAAGAAGATGCCTTCTATACAAGGTAAGGGTAAGGAGATTGTTGTGGAACTTCCCAAGCTAAAACTTTCAAAAGAGCAGCAAGAGGAGCGTGATCGTGAGTTAGCTCAAAGGATGGCTGCTGAGTTTGAACAGCAAGAGAGGAAAGATCTTGAATTAGCTCAAAAGCTAGCTGCTGATTTTACTAAGGAGATTGAGGAAGAAGAAAGTGCTAAGAAACTTGGCAAGGGGGTAAAAAGAAAGAGAGTTGAAAGGAAGAAAACAGTTCCACCTCCCAAACCAACAGTTGAGAAGATAAAACAAACAGCTCAGCCACAACAACCTTAAAAATCCAAATCAGTTCAAACATCTGAAGATGCAGTAAAATCAGGTATGGTACAAACCGTTCTTCATGATAGACTCAGGGTAGAGGTTGAAGAAAGAATTGACAAATTAGTGGCAGAGCAGCTAGGCCAGAAATCCCACATTACTGAGTGGAGATTTGAACTGTTAAGATGGGAAACTGGAAAGAAAGGAGTTACGATTGTCAGAGAAGTGGAACCAATTGAATGTTATTCCAGCTTCTTACAACTGATGGGTAGCATTACAAGATGAGATGTTCAAGATATGTATGCTTATGGGATAAGCAAGTATGAAAATGCAACACAGATTGAGGTGAGAGTGTTGATGAGGCATCTAAAGAGTATTTGCAATCCACTGGAGATAATGCCCATTTTGATAAGTGATGAAGCTTTCCCAATAAGTTCTATGAAAGTATATGATAAGGCAAGAGTTTATCATATGGTGATGGGAAAGGGACAAACTCAGTGGTTTGATATTGAATTTGTTGATCATGATAAAGCAAAGTTGCTGAATATGTTAAGTGCAAAGTTCTTTGGTCCTGCTGATATGAAGGATGATCTGATAAAGAGGATAAAGAAAAGGCTGGAGTTCTTATAGTCAAGTCAAAAGTAATTTTCTTATTATGTTTTGATTGTAACAGTTTGACTTTGCATATTTAATGTAAATATTTTCTTTGATTGTGTTAATTTTTCTGTGGTTGAACCCTATAAAACAAACAACTTAAGTGTATTGTTCAATACTTTAAGTTAGGGGGAGATTGTTGGGAAATTTGCTAAGTCATTGAAACTGTTGGACATGCAAAGTAAAGTTGTTAGAGTAATCAGTGAAAACAGTTGTATCTAACAGTTGTTGCAAGTTTTACAACTGATAGTACAAAAGATCAGAACTGTTAGTTCAGTTATACACAACTGTTAGAAGACCTTAAAGTAAAGACTGTTAGAAGAAATTCAGAACTGTTTATTCAACAAACAGTTGTTGTTGAGCTATTAATGGAAAATGCTATCTTTGTGGATTTGAAGTATATCTTTATCAAGTTTGAAGATTATCAAGATTATCTCGGAAGATAGAAGATTACGTAACTATCAACTATTCAAGGAGGATCAAGAGCCTATATATACTAGTACTAGAATATTGTTTTATACGGCAATTCTACGCATTCATATTTCATTGTTAATTCGTTTTTTCTAAGAGTGTGTTGATCTCTAAGTTTCATAGAAACCTAAGAACAAGTTGTGTTCTTCGTCTAACAAAAGAGTTAGATTAGAGGTGTTGGTGAATATTGTAATCATCATTGATTATTAATAAACATCTTGAGTTTGAAAGTATTTTTCTTTTGTTGATTGTTGAATTGTTCTTGTGATAAAACCTTAAACATCAATTAAGTGTGATTCCGCAACTTCTAAGTTGATTGTGATCAAACTGAAAGATTATCTTTAAACAACTCTGATTTAATTCTAAAAGGTAATTCTTGTTATTGATATTTGGTAATATTCGATCCTGACAGCGGTGGCGTGGCTTCGGCCGAAGTGGGGTTCCGGCCCAAGAGGGCTTTGGCCCAAGTGGTCGACGGCCCAAGTTTTTTTTTCTCCCAAGGGTTTCTCGGCGCAGCTAACTCTCGGCCCAATGGGGTTTATGACCAAGGATTGTTGGCACAAGAATAACTAACCTAGTTTTGTTTTCCGGTTAAATACAAGGTTATTAATTTTAAGCGTAAAATTAATAAGTGTTTTATATATACTAGAGTTCTATATATATATTTTAATTAGTCTAGTTGAAATATATATATATATTTTGGATACTTATTTATTACGACTAGTTTAGACGTTATAAATAAATTCCAGAAATAAGTTTATATAAAAGGATTGAAACAAGATGATGTTTTTTAAATAATGACTAAAATTTTGTCGTGTTTAAGTAAAAACCCGACATAGGATTTCATTCAAGTTTTCGGATAAAGTCCAGTTTGTCAAAGTTTATTGAAAAACTTTTTGGGTCAAGTAAATGTAAATGCTTTAGAAGATCATAATTCTCATTTTTTGGTTGATAGTCATTAATCAAAACGGATAGATGAGAATGGTTAAACGAATTAGGTTATGTGTTTTATCGCATAGTTTATTGTTTATATATATTTAACTGTGTGGTTGTTATATATATACACATGTTTTTTATATATATTGCGTGTTTTTTATATATATTGCGTGGTTGTGATATATATATATATATATATATATATATATATATATATATATATATATATAGCTATAGGTTTGCCCACTTAGGATTTCTCTTTTATCTTTATTCATTTTTTTTATTTATTTTTGGTTTTGGGAAGGTCTGCGTGCCAATTACAATCCCTTTTTCAACTGTAATCTTGTACTGGTTCGGGGAGGCCTGCGTGCCATTTACAACCCCTTTATTATTGTATTTGTAATAGAGTAGATGTAGTTTTGTCCCATAATCAAGACGGAGTTCAGGAAGATATCCAAGATGATGGCTTGCACAGTGCTTAGGTACTTTGGAGGAGGTGTCAAGGCGAGTGGGAGCAATGCATCATGAAGGCGAATCCAAGTCCTTTTGTCCTTAGGATTGACCTTAGGATTAATTGGAAAAAACTATTGGTTTTTATCTGCTTATTATCTGCGTGGTTGTGATTCTTTTATAATTGTCCATATTTGTATGTGATGCTGTGAAAAGGGGTTTAATAATAGCTAATTATTAAACAGAGAAAGACCACGATTTATGACAAACTAGAATACGACTTCAGCTTGTTAGTCGTATTAGTTAACTTTTTATAAATTTAATGTTTTGTCAAGATTATAAGTTTGGAACTTATAAAGCCGTTTTGTGCACCCAGTATAGGTACACATGTAAATAGTATTTTTAAAACAGATGATTTTAAAATGGTTTTTCAAAAACTAGAAAATTAATTTTTTCTTTTAAACTTAAATATAAAACCCAAGAAAATATGAGTTTTTTACAAATTAGGTGTATTCTTAAAACATATTTACTAAACAAGTGTACTTCTAAACATAATTACTAAATAGGTGTACTTTTTTGTTTTTACTGTTTTTTTTGTGTTTTTGTGTTTTTTTAATTATTTTTTTACTGCTATATTTTAACTGTTTTTTTACTGCTGCTTTTTTTACTGTTTTTTTATTGCTTCTTTTTTTACTAGTTTTCGGTGTTTTTTTTACTATTTTGACAGCTTTTTTTTACTGTTTTTACTGCTTATTTAACTGTTTTTCACTGTTTTTTCCCAATTTTATTATTTGATTGTAATTTGTTTTTTACTGTTTGTTCACTATTTTTATTTGTTTTTTTTCCAGCTAAAGTAGCTGTTTTTTCACAATCATTAATTAAAACCAACATCATCACAGCTATAATGTTTTTTAGATACTAAACCAACAATGGGTTCTTCCAAAACCGAAAGGCAAAAAAACATTCTCAAATATCTTCCAATATCTTGACCCGATAACCAAATTTTTATCTACAAAAAACGAAAAAAAAACAAATAAGTAAGAGATATATTCGTACCAAATAATCGAATAAATAATTTATGAATTTTTTTATATACCTTGGCTTACACGGACATCCTTTTCGGTTGTGACCACTTTGCCTACAAATTCCACAAAGGTTCTTCTTTCCTCTTGCTTTAATGTCCATTGCATTTCGTAGTCTCGTTGACAAGGATGGCCTTTCTTATTCCGTAGTTTGGAACTAAACTACTTGATTTGTTATAAAGGTACCTTACTTTGTATTATCATATTTATTTGACGAAAAGGTACAATCAGTAGTTAACTAAAGGACCATATCATCTTTGTATTATCATGAGTATTTAACTAAATGTACAATCAGTAGTTTGGAACTAAACTACACGAATCAACTCAATTAATTTCTAAAATACTAGTCTTGTATCCCTTAAGCAACACCATCGTAGATTCCCCAGCTTCACATCACTACTCTTTCAACAAATAGAGGATTGCAAAGCTAATTAACAAGGCTTAATCATTGTGATTTATGCCTAACAATTGTAGTTCTTGAATCAAACCATCCCAAGGAAATCACATATCCATTGAGAATAACAACTTACTGATTGAGATTCACAGTCCTTGTGTTAGGAATAACCGTAGATGAACAGGTCAATATGTCTGTAAATTAATCTCTGATTCCCTACCACATTCAACCATTCTTATTCTAGATTCACATTCCAATAACAATTTCGACTTTCATTAACTAGGCCTAACAATTTATGATTAAACCTTCACAAGCTTTAAACCCGCCTTCTTTTTCAGTTCGGTCGAGGAAATCAAGCAAAACAGTGGTAGTACCTTAGAAATCCTAAAACAAAGAAGATGGGACACAAGATTACGAGTTATAGATACTTACTTGATGATTGATTTGATCAAAAATCTTGATTCTTGTTCTTCTTAAGGTTGTCGACAAACTGTGGACCACATCAACCTATTAATTCTTGTTTTCTTAACTAAATCCAAGCATTCCCAGTTCATTGTTCCCTTAAAATATCATGGATTATTAATCTAACATAAATTTTGAGTTTTGTTAACATTTAACCCATCCATTCTTGGGTTTTCGGTCTCAACCGCCACCCCCTCAAAACAACTCCCCTTTAATCGACATGAGTACTGCTACACCATAAAAAGATCGATACTTGAACATACAGCAACAAAGGAGGCGTCGATTAGACAGCGGCTGAGGAGACAGGCAGGGTCAGAGGCGACGAGAAACGGCGGCGGCGAAGCGAGTTCGCCGATGGGCGGCGAAGTGAACCTGGGTCGAATGGGAGATTGAGTTCGTCGATGGGTACGGGACGCATGTTCTATGGCAAAGTGAGGACGTATTTGTTTTACCCAGGCGTAGGTGGGTGAGGGTAAACCTAAGAGTAAAAATAAAACTACTCCTATTTGGTAATTATGTTTAGAAGTATACCTATTTGGTAAATAAGTTTAAAAAAACACCCATTTAGTCAAAAACTCAGAAAATCTTAGATCAGTGTGCTACAGATCTAATGGTACACCTTTGCTGTTAAACGGTACTTGGGTGTCGGAAGTGAACAAACTTTGGGCATCCGGTCAAACCATTGCGGAAAAAGGTATGAAAGATTCTGCGATAACCGGGAGTCCCGGCCATAATTCATACTGTCTTAGGTGGTGCGATCTATTTTGGTGATAATCGGGAGTCCCGGCCCAAAATGCACTAGAGTAGAGTTAAACATACTAGACTAGGTCTAAGTGCTCTACGAGGTTCTAGGAGTCGTATCTGCTAGGTACGATTGGTACAGGGTGTTACCTACCAGAAATAGCATGACTTGGCGAGAAGTGACCAAACCTTGCGTCAAGTATGTGAAATATGGGTCCTAGGTCGGATATATATTATTTATGGGTTTTGTAGATATATGTTAGAAAATTTTATTTGCAATTACTAATTAAACCGGGTTTTAATTTGTAGATGGCAACCAACGTTACCAACACTAACAACCTCTCTCTTCGCTCTATGCTTGAGAAGGATAAGCTCACCGGGCCGAACTTTCTCACTTAGGAGAGAAATCTCCGGATCGTGCTGAGGCACGAGAGAAAGTGGTATGTCCTAGAACAACCTCTGGGGAGCCCTCCTGCCAACAACGCTAGGGCAGAAGTCAGGGAGGCTTTTCAGAAGCGCTCCAACGACACCCTGGACGTGAGTTGCCTCATGCTTGCAATGATGAGTCCAGAGTTGTAGACAAGCATGATGGAAACTCTTGCTTACGACATGATCCGTCAGTTGAGGGACATGTTCCAGGAGTAAGCCCGCACGGAGCGTTATGATGCTACTAGGGCATTTAACTCATGCAAGATGGTGAAAGGGACTTATGTCAGTAACCACGTCATGAAAATGAAAGGTTACATGGACCACCTGGAGAGGCTTGGGCACCTAGTACCGTTGCGGCTAGCAATGTATACGATACTCAACTCGTTGTCAGACGACTATAAGCCTTTTATAGTCAACTACAACATGAACAACATGGAGAAATCTGTGGCTGAGTTGCACTCCATGCTTAAGATAGCGGAGCAGAGTATCGGGACCAAGTCTAAGGACGTCCTCATGGTGGGCAATGGCGGTTATAAGAAGAGGAAGGGGCACAACGGAAAGGGAAAGGGTAAGACCCAACCTAGCCAGAATGCACCCAGGCCCACTAACAACAACAAGGGCAAGAAGCCAAAGCCAAACAAGGCAAGAACCGAGAACCGGTGCTTCAAGTGTGGCGAGACCGGACATTGGAAGAGAGATTGTCCGAAGACTCACGAGGCAGGAGGTAAGGCTGGCTCCTCAGGTATCGTGTGAAGAATTAAAAGTGTTTAAATGAAAATGCAAGAAGTTCTGAAGAATTAAACAAGATCTAGAGCTACATTCAATGGGGGGAGAACAAATATTCTTCCTAAATCGTTATGTTTAAATGCTTAAGATCATGAATGCTGAAAAACACTTCAAGCTAAACTGTTCATACAACTAAAGGTTGCATAACCTTAGGTTACTCGTACAAATCTGAAAAACAGATGAAATAGGATGTTACTGTGTGCTTTCAAGATTCAAGTTCTCATCAAGATTTTAAAGTGAAGAATATTCTTAAAAATTGAAGAGTCCATTTTGCAAGATGAGAAGACATTTTGAAGACATCCAATCAAAGACTGAAGATTCACAAAAAGAAATCGTTCAAGTCTTGTCTCCTAAAGCGTTAAAGAATGCAGCAAGAAATCTGTATATTTGTAAGAGGATATTGTTAGAGTTCGTATGAAGCTGAAAAGACAAACATCTTCTATTTCTATACAAAGGGGGAGATTGTTAGAACATGAATATTGTATAGAATAAAAGATTACATTCTAGGTGAAGTTCGTAATAAAATACGATCTGGAGGGACTAATATTGTAATACCCTTAGGGTATATATACTAATGACTAATTAGTCATTAGTAAGGTCCTTGTCATAATCACAATATTAAGTGTGTGTTTTACATGGTGTTAATCATTCTCTCTCTACATTCTTGATTATGTTCATTGATCTTCATGAGATTAGTTGATACCTGAATCACTTGGGACAAACATGATCTAAAATAAAAGTTCTTGAAAGGGAACCTATCCGAGGAACGCATGACTTATTGAAAAGTTCTCAATAAGGAAGTCATTGCAAAGTTTTAAGGTCAAGACATGACTTAAAAGGGAATTATATATAAAAATGTTCAAAAGGTCAAGATAATTAATGTTGGTGGTTGATTAACGTTAGAGATGATAAGATAGGATATTTTTTGGTATCCTTAGTAATGAAATTAGATAAGTGTTTCGTGTACATTGGGAATCTAATCTCAAGTTTACAAGTTTGTGTAAGTGGTTTTATCATTTCAAAAGGAGGAAATGAACCTAGTAAGGTTTATCACATCTACAAGTGTAATTATAGTTTTAATTACAAGGGGATTATTTTATAAACTCAGAAATTTTGGAGTTATTTTCTAGTTCTCCAAGTTTAAAAAATTTATAAAATAAGTAAGTCTAGAATTGGTTTTTGGGTTGCGAAACCGGTTTCTAGCAAAACCAAGAAGGAGTACCCTAAAGTACTAGTCTTGAGTTTTAGGTTTATAAGCATATTATTTTCTCTGTAATCCGTGATAAGTTATAATGTAAAATAATAAAGTAATTCAGATAAACGCTGTGAATTGAGTCAATGAAATGGTAGAAATTATGCATCTTTATTCCAGGGTGGAATATGGAGGGTGCAGAAATTAGTTTCATTGTTCTTCACCATTTTGTATGTTTTAGACCATCCAGGAATAAACTTGGTTTATTCAAAACATTATCCGTGACTACTTATCTTGGTGGGAACCTTGATAGGGTTGTAAAGTCATCGTAATTTTGGTGTAGATTCGAAAGGTATATCGAATATAGCTGCAAAAGTCTTTTGCGGACCAAAATTTACGGATATTCGTTAGTGTTACAAATATTGGATTGATCCACAGTGAAAAATACTTCGTGGATTCGTGTCAAAAGTATTTATCACATAAGTTATCCTTAAACCTAAGGTATTTGGTTTGGGATGCGGTAACTATTGTCTTCTTAGTACGTCTTAACGCCACGCCGTAACAGGGTGGTCATAAGGGGCGTGTCTAGATTCAGTGGGAGCCGTATTGCCAAATGCAAATATGCAAGAAGGTATTTGCACCTCCTTTTTAGGAGAGATATTTCGGGGCCCCTTGACTGGTTAGAGAAACTGGTAAGTGCACGGCCGTGCCCAAACGAACTGATTTGTTCTTTGTCGTTTATCACGCAGTTTTGAGATCAAGCATGTCATAAACATAATTCTTGAGATTTTGAGTTGACACTCTCCATACTCATGCTCAAAATTGAAATATCGCGCTGCAAGGGACAAACCTATAATAAACGTACCCATTCATAAACAAGTAGTTTATGATAGTTGATCTATGAACAGTTGGTTCATGATAGGTTGCTCATAAACAGTTGTTTTATGAGAGTTTACAATATCACAAGTTTGTGGGGTATAAGAGTTCTTATGACCTGGTTATCCTAAGCGTCTGGCTATGGACCAACTATTACTTACCTTGCACAAGTGGGAGTCTGTTGGATTATGTGCAGAGATAATTAATAGGTACATTGTATCCAATGTTATAAGAGACTAAAGGGTCACACTGCTACACACCCAAATTAGAACAGTTGGAATTTATCATAATTCTGTGTGGAAATAATTAATCAGATGGATTAATTAAAAGATAGATAAATAAATAATTAATCAGTTGAATTAATTATTAGAAAGATAAAAAATAATAAATAGGCATTTATTATTTAAAGGGAAATTAAATATTAAGTTTAATATTTAACGGACCAGTTAATTAATAGTTAATTAATTAACTAGTAACGTCTAGGAGGTCAAAGTGAGAGGAATGAAACTTCAATTAAAGCATAACTTTAATTGAACGGGCTTGGGCTTGAATAAGATTTAAGTATAGAAACCTAGAACATGCTCATTTTAACATTAAGCACAAAAAGGGAATCAAAGAGAAACCCTAGCCCCTCTCTCCTCTCCCTCTCGTCGACTCTATCTCTCTCGGCTCTCTCTCTCTCTTTGCGTCGAAACCAATAAGACCTGAAGGGGGTTTCGGTTTGTGATTCATGCATACACAAACACACACACACTTACACAAGTTTTGTGTGATACTCGGGTAAATCCAGGAGCGGTCTAGCAGCCAGTTCATTGGTGGTGCAGTAGTGGTGGACTAAGTTTAACATTCCCAAGATCAAGCAGGTATTGTTATTCTAAACCCTTTTTATCTGGATTGTTGTTTAGAAACTTATATGATCATTAGATAGATCCTAACCCTCAATGGGGTTTAGAGGGTTGTGTTCAATCTGTTTCCGCTTTAGGATTGAACCAGTAGAATCAAACCCATGGTTTGACCAGTTTGTGTCATCTAGTGGTTTGGTCAGATCAAAACTCTTCATGGTGCAACTTAGGTAATTTTACTAAGTGTTGATTATATAAATGTGTGTAGGTTGCTGCTATCGGATTTGTTAACTGTACAAACCTACTAATATTGAATACTGTTGTGCCGTTAATCAGGTGAGTTTCACTAAATTTTATATTATGTCTTGATATATGCTCTCAATCATATTGTGATGATGACCCGCCTGTGTGGCATATATGATGTAATACCTACATGATGTCATGAGTAGGTGGGCTCGTTTGGCAGATGGTCACCCCGCCTGTGACATATTGATGTGATACCTGCGTGGTGTCGTGATCAGTTGGGCTTGTTTGGCCGATGGCCACTTCGCCTGTGTGGCATACTTGATGTGATGTACATTATGTGAAGATGTGTACGTCTGATATATGTACGAATGATGTGTGCTCACTAAGCTTTGTGCTTAACCCGTTGTTGTTTATTTCTATGAGAGACGTAGCGTGTTAGCAAGAGGAAGGCTCCCGCGTGACAGCTCCTTCCGCAAAGTGTTTTTGAACTCTGAATTACCACTATTACATTCAAATTTTACTTTGAACCATAGGATCCGTGTGTAGGGAAGGTGGATGATTGTATCGAATATTATTAACAATCAAATTTCGTATGTATATGAATTTCCATCTGAATTTTTTTTTGGGGAATTATAGAGCTTACCATGAGGTCGTTGGTGTTCTGCCTTGACCTGCAAACAAGTTAAGAATTTCTTGACATATCTCGTTACATCTATTTTCATTCCTAGCCACCAGTAATCTCGTCTCAAATATCTATTCATTTTTGTTGTTCAAACATGTATGGAAAGTTTAGATTTATGAGCTGCATCTAGAAGTGTCTGTCTGATATCATCATAACTTGGAACCCAAACACGACCATAGCATGTCAATACCTCTATGCTGTCCTTCTGAAGACTGGTAATTTGGCCTTTGATACGCTCCTTGTTTTGATTCTCTCTTTTAACAGCTTCAACTTGTGCTTCTCGAATTTAATCCAGTATTGGAGTAGTAACAGACATTCGCAGAGACTGAATTTTTAGATGGTTGACGCATTTTCCACTTAATGCTTCGGCTACTACATTTGCTTTACTATGGAGGTAAAGTATCCCACAATCATAATCCTTTAGCAGCTCTAAACATCTTCTCTGTCGCATGTTTAAATTATTATGTTCAGTGAAATACTTCAGACTCTTGTGATTAGTGTATACAGTACATTTAACTCCATACAAATAGTGCCTCCAAATTTTTAGGGCAAAGACAATACCTGCCAGCTCCAGATCATGGGTAGGGTAGGCTTGCTCATGAACCTAGTGTTGTCTTGATGCATAAGCAATTACCCTCCCTCTTTGTATTAAAACTCAACCTAACCCGTTGTATGAAGCATAACTATAAATTACCATATCATCAATCCCCTCTGAGAGTGTTAGAATAGGGTCTTCACACGGTTACTGCTTCAAAGGCTCTCTGTTGTTCCCTATTCCATCTGAATCCAACATTTTTCTTGGTCAACTATGTTAATGGTACAACTATCTTTGAAAAATCGTGAATAAATCTTCCATAGTACCTGGCAAAACCCAGAAAACTCCTTACTTCGGTGGGATTTTGAGAGGGGTTCCCATTTCATTACTGCTTTTACCTTAGCCGGATCAACTTTAATACCGTCTTTGTTAACTAGACGGCCCAAAAACTACACTTCTTGAAGCCAAAATTCACATTCTTAGAATTTGGCATGCAGTTTCTCTGAATCTCCAAAATTTATGTGAGATGGCGTTCATGCTCTGCTTTTGATTTAGAATAAATAAAGGTTTTATGAATAAAAACTGTTACTGATTTGTCTAGCATAGGCCTGCATACTCGATTCATTAAATCCATAAAAGCAGCTCATACATTGGCTAAACCAAAGGGCATAACTATAAACTCAAAGTGCCAATATCTGGTATGAAATGCAGTTTAAGAAATGTCTTTCTCTTTTATTTTCAACTGATGGTAGCCAGAGCGCAAGTCTATCTTGGAGAACCATTGTGGTCCTTGAAGCTACTCGAACAGATCATGAATTCATAGGAGTGGATATCGGTTCTTGGTGCTAACTTTATTCAATTCCCTATAATCTATACATACGGAACGTACCATCCTTCCTTTTAACAAACAAAATTGGTGATCCCCAAGGTGAGTTGTTGGGTCTGATAAATCCCTTATCCAGGAGTTCTTGAGTTCATCAACTCTTGCATTTCAGTTGGTGCTAAACGATATGGCGCTTTGGTTATTGGCGTTGCTCCAGGTATTAAACTGAATTCCACTTATCTATCTAGAGTAATTCCAGTTAGATCCTTTGGAAATACATCAGGAAATTCGTAAACAATTAGCACATCATTAATACTGGTCTTTTCCTTTTCTTTACTAGTATCCACCATATCTGCTAGGAAAGCTGTACACCCATGTTGTATGTAGTTCCTTCCTTTTGATACCGAATAAATAGCTATCTTTCTCTTTTTTACTTCTCCCTGGATGATAAGTTCTTCACCACTTGGAGTCTGAACCCGTACTGTTTGCTACCTACAAGAGATTGTGGCTTGGTGATGACCCAGCCAATCCATGCCAACGATCACTTGGAATTGTCTCATCGTCGTCGGGATAAGATTGATAGGGAATTTAACAATTTCTATCACTATGATATTGTTTTTATATCATCAGCAATTTGTACTTCTAAGGGAGATTCTAATTTAACAGGAGCATGAATAAAGCTTTTACAAAATGCAATTGACACAAATGATTTGCTAGCACCAGAATCAAATATTACTAACATAGGTAAATCATTAACATTAAAAGTACCTGCCACCACATCTCGTTCAGTTTTGGCTTCTTCCACAGTTTATTGAAATGCTCTGCCCCTAGCCTTAGGTACTTCATTCTTCTTTTCCTTCCCTTCCGTGATTCGTAACTGTGGTAAGGAAGCTGCCGGTTTTCTTTCTGCAATTGGGAGGTTCGGGCATTGGTATTTTGTATGACCTGGCTGATAACAAGAATAACATACTTGTACTCTTGCTGGACAATCTTTAAAGCTATGACCTTGCTTCCCGCATTGATAACATCTGGAAGATCCTTTCTTGCATACACCCGCATGACTCTTCCCACACTTACTAGATGAAGTATTTTGAATCCATCCCTTCTTTTCTCCCAACTTTTCTGAGTGTTGCTGATTTTTATTTTCCTTTTTGCAAATGCTTGTCTCAAGAGTTCCTGCTCCCTTTTCCAAGCTATTTCTATCATATCATCCAGGTCTTGGCATTTTGCTGTTGCCAAAACCTCTCGAATATCATCTATCAAGATGGAAATATACCTTTGCATTTTCATTTTCTTTATAGCCACGTACCGAGGACAAAAATAGGATATTTCCATAAATTTCTTTTGTTAGAGATATGCCCACTAATGTACGTACGCCATAGACCGCTGCTGATGATGTATGGGCCTATTGGGTCATACACCGGGGTCAAACCTGACAGCAACTTAAGTTAAGGGACCAATTATGACAAAAGACAAAAGTTGACATCGCAGGCCGCGTTAGCGCCGCTAACTATAAAGGGTTAGCGCCGCTAAGTCCTAAGAGTTAGCGCCGCTACGGCTGCATGTACTTTGTGTCACATCCCTGGCAGGCCGCGTTAGCGCCGCTAACTTTAAGGGGTTAGCGCCGCTAAACCCTAAGAGTTAGCGCCGCTACGGCTGCATGGGCTTTATGTCAAATTACCTCCCAAGCTGGCCAATACGTGGGGAATACCTAGGATTCCACTATGCCCGGCCTTTGAAGGGGTATTAGAAGCTGGAGGCAGTTCTTGAGAAGGAGGAATTCATTCTTTTGGTTCTTTCTCTCTAAAAACACAAAAATTCTCTTTGATGCCCAAGTGATCAAGAGAGAGTTCAAGAGAGTGCTCCAGGCATTTGGTCCTTATTGTTGCTGTTCCTAGTGATATTCATGTTGAAGTATCACAAGGCTTGCTAGCACTTGTGGTTTGACTTGTCCCCGGGGTATATCCCAATAGAAGATCGAGTTTTCGTTCTTGGAGGATCATCACCACGACTTGAAGTATTCTGGAGCTAAGGAGAAAGGTATAACCTCCTTCCTTTTCAAGTTGCATTTCTTGAACATAGAGTTTGGTCCATTTGAGGGATTTCGGTTTTATGCTTTGATTGCTTGTACATTGGGCTATTTTGTTTGTACCTTGCTTCCGCTGTGAGCCCACGAAATCCCATCAGTGGTATCAGAGCCACCTCTATGTTAGATCTGCACTTGGTGGCTTGAAAAATCCTGAAATCAAAATGGTTGTTTTCTGTTCGAACAGGGTTAGCGGCGCTAACCTCGGGTTAGCGGCGCTAACTCATAAATGTTAGCGGCGCTAACGCGCTGTAACAGTTTTATTTTTCAAAGTTAAAATCAGTTTTGGTCTCGGGAATTTTTAGGTTTTTTGTGATTCTGGAAATTTGTTCCAGTTTTGTGTTTGGTAATTTTGTTACCACCTTGTTTGTTTGGTTGTATGTGATAGATTTGAAATTGGTAACCTTGCCTTTGACCTTGTGGTTGACTTTGTGTGTTTGGATGCATTTGGTGATTTTTAATCACATGGGCTGTAATATTTATTAAAATTGTTATATTTGTAATAATATTGTGGCTTGCATGCCATTTCATTCATCTGTGTATTTGTACTAGATAAATAGGAAATTAGTGTGGCTTGTACGCCATTTCAAATTTCTATTGTATGTTTTGTACAATTGGATGAAGACACACACCTTGGAGTCGGAAGGAGATGGAGCGTGTCCATAGAAGCCGATGAAGTCCATTGGAGATAGCGGTTCTAGTGGGAGCTCGCATTGAAGACCTTCCGTCCCTTAGTTGACCACGTTCTACCCGTTTTGGCTCACGGGAAGAACACATAGGATTTTGGCAAGGGTTACCAATTTATTTCGTATATATGCGTGTGATGTGATTTTATTTTATTCTTGCATGGTTTGCTTAGGATTCGCATGCTAGAAAATTTTTCGAAATTAATAAAATCACAAGAGATTTGGTAAAAATGGTTTACAACTCTCTCGCGCGCTCACATACAAGATTAACTCACCTAGTGAAAATAGGTTTTGTCACTAAACAAGTTAATCAGTAACCAAGCCGAAAACAAAAGCCCGTTTTCATAAAAACGTAAATCTTGCACCATCCAAAAGATGACACCACCCAAATCTAGTGAAGCATGGAGTGATTGTCGAGCTTAGCACGAGTTATTCCATGTGGATCTGTGTGGAAGGTGAGTGTGGGATCTTGAAATTATCGGTTGTCGAGCTTAGCACGAGCCGGTAGTTGTCGGGGTATCACCGTGTATCTTGTTGGACGATTTGCAATTACAAATTAAAATCCTTGAGTGATTGTCGAGCTTAGCACGAGTCAACCAAGAATTTTAATTTGGAATTGGTGCTAGTAGGGATCAAACAAGCCAAACGACCGATGGTTGTCGTAGGATCCCGCAAGTGTCTAAGAGTTGCAATAGAGATTGCAATCGGTAAAATGGTTATCGGCCTAAATAGCTCCATGAAGTGATCCGCGGCAACCCCGTCATGAATTGGAGTGAAATATGGTTCTTAGCCCTTGTTAAAATATTTTTCGAGACGATAAGGGTAATTATTTTAACGAGGATTCAAATCAAACTAACTAATTCGTGTACTCTACTTTAATATAGGATGTCGAATCAAAACCACAACACGTCGAATTTTTCACTTCGTATGATTCTACAAAGGGTGAAACTCACGGAAGTGAACTTTGTTGACTGGCTTAGGCAATTGAGAATTGTCCTACGTGCTGAGTCTAAGTTGCACATTCTTGAGGAACCCCTTCCTGAACCACCTGCTATCAATGCGGAATGGGCTATCCGATATGCGTATGAAAAGCGTGTTCGGGATACACACGATGTTGCTAGTCTCATGTTATCAAGTATGAGCTTGGAATTGCGAAAGCAATTTGAGCACATGACTGTGTATGACATGATTAACAAGCTGAAGGATGTTTTCCGACAGCAAGTTAGGCAAGAACATTTTGAGTGTGTTAAAAGTCTAACCGGTTGTAAGATGCGGGAAGGCGGGAGTGTAAGTGCCCATGTTTTGAAGATGAAATCATACATGGACCAGATGGAGAGATTAGGTTTTCCTATAGGGAGGGAGCTTGGTGTGAATTTCATACTTCAGTCTCTGCCCGCCACATATGAAAAGTTTATAAAGGACTATCATATGCATGGTAAGGAAATGTCTATAGATGAATTGCATGGAATGTTGAAGGTTGTAGAATCTAACATGTCCAAGCATGCATCATCTTCATCCACTCTTGTTTTTGGTTCTAAGGAACAACATAACATGAAGAAGAAGAAATCGATCCCATTAAAAGAAGAAGTTGGAGTTTCCAAGCTTGCTTCAAGTTTTGAGTCTATGGACATTGATGATGTGCCTAAAGAGACTCAACAAGGGGTGGTTTGCTACTTCTGCGGTAGATTTGGGGATTGGGGCCGTCATGCCTGCCCTTCGTGCCGAGAGGACATAAAACTTCTCAGACAAGAGAGAGTTAATTTTCCTACTTGAGGTACATTCATGATTATACTTCATTGCTATTCCTTATAAGCTGGGTTGTTTACCCGAGCTATAAGACTCACGTTTGTCACAAATTTATTTTGTTGCAAAGTGTAGGTCTATTCGTTGTAAAAAGGAAAAAGCTTGAAGAACCGGATCTCTGAAGAAGAAATTTTGTTAATTGTCTTCTACAAGAGAATTGGGAGTGTTGGTCTCGCCATTAAATCCGGATTTATTATTACTTTTGTTTGTTTGCCCTGCGTGGCAAGAACTACTTTAGTGTATGCTCCTTTGGAGATGATGGATGTTTTTGAATCTTGTATTTTATAAAGATTTTTCATTTTAATAGTTTCATTTCAATTTTGTTCCATGTCAATGCTTATATGTTATTTTCGACCTTTTTGGTGCTTAAATAGACATTTGATGACGATGGAGATAACTTGGAATTGAAACATTTAAAAAAAAATTATTTTGAGATGTTTTGTCAAAACTTATCCATATCATTGCATACATAAAGGCTCGTTATAAGTAATAAGGCAATCATGAACAATTGATTCTTAAATCCAAAAGTGGTTTGGATATGTTAGCTCTATGGCATAATCAAACTTGACCAAGTAAACAACATTTATATCGCTTAGATCCAAGTGGTTAGGATCTTTGTAAAAGTTTAGCCTCGGGCTAAATGAAAGATACAAATCTTGTTTATTGGAATAGGATGATTAATGAAATCCTTCACCAGTATAGGTAAGGAAGGATTGTGACTTGTTGAATGTGATCATATTTGTGTTGATAATCCGTTCAAGTATGCCACAAAGAGTGACACTAGTGAAATTCTTCATCACTATCTTTATGGTAGTAGTTGAGAGAATGTTTACTAGAGAAAAGGCTTATGTCTGAAACCTAGTGGTGTTTGGAACTAACCTAAAGAGAATTAAGAATCAATAAGGGCATATAGATATAAACTCTTAGATCTAGAATAGATGCTAAGTTTTCTTATCTATATTGGTTTAAACATAAAATGAATCATGGGTTTAACCCATAATTTGTTTTTCCAAAGAAACACATTTGCACATGGTGTTACTTTAAATAAAACCGGATATCTGTGTTGATGATCTGGTAAAAGGCAGGCCTAAAAACATGTATTCAATGTGGTTGGTATACATTAATTTAATGAACCAAGTCCTCGATCTAAAACACAGCATTGTGGTCACATAAGCATCGAATGAGATATTGACTAGAAAGAGTTCTTTGCTTGTCAATCTCATAACTTAAATTATCCAGTCTACATTCAGTGGGAGATGGATGAATTATAAGTTGATGCCTACATATTTAAGTAGTTCATCTGAGTTTTGGATAATTGTTTCTTGAACTTTTGGGAACCATGTTTGGTTGCGCAAAAGGGAAAGTACAATTTACAAAAGCATTCCAGTGGAAGAACGTGAAACTTAAATAAAAGACCTAATGTTGACACTAGCATTTAATCAGCATAGAGATGCTGGTAAAACCTGACAATATCCATTGCTTCTTTATATCTGATGGAAATCAAGAAGGTTGTTTAGATATGAGGTTGTCATATTTTACTAACAGCAGCTTGATGGTAAATCATTGTGATGTTACCATTCATCGGAAACATAGTGGGACCCTGTGTTCACTAGTGAATAGAAGAAGATAATGGTGTAACCTATTTGCTGCATCCAAGTACTTGACTTGGGTTAATCCCACACCTAAGGTGTAATTCAAGAAGGGTGAAGGGACTAACATATATGCCATAATGGACAACTTCAAATACCGACTAGAGACAAAGTGTTTCATATTGATTTTATGGAAACAAGTTCTAGTGGTTATGTTGAAGATAATTTGGATAAAGTGTAATTTTGTTGTCACCTTGTGGAGACAAGTTTGCTCACATGGACAAAAGAGATCTGAATCCTTCATAGGATCAAGTTGAGGAAATACTTAAGGCATTTTCCGAGGGTCTCATTCATCCATAAAAACCAGATTAAGTCTGGATTAAGCGAAACATTGTTGTCACTAAGGGGAAACAAGTAATCTCGCATAGAAATAAAAGGCCAAGATCCTTTGCAGGATTAAATTGAGGAAATGTTTGAATCATGTTCCGAGGCCTTATATATCCATTATGTCCAAATTGTGTTCATGACTAAGGTCAGCAAAACTTGCATCTTGTGGCTGTAATCCTGCTTTATGAGAAAGTCAAAGAAATGAGTTTTCTAGAAAGCATAGATTAAGCCAGATACACTTGTCAGGGCTAGTGGGAGCATCATGTGTTCCTAGTCAAATATGCTCTATGAAAATAATGTCCTAATTTAGGGTTGTTCTACAACCTAATGGTGGAATTGTTGTTCTATGAGTATAAATAGAAAATATGGAATCAAGTGGATTTTATAATTCAAGAAGTACTGATGTATGTTCTTGATGTTCGACGAAAGTAGAATTGTCTTGAGTAAGTTATTACTGCAAGCAAATCTATGCTTATGAGACTGTCGATTTTATCGAAGTTTAGATTAATCAAGTATGTGGTATAGATACGACATTTAGACCTAAATGAGTGTCATCGACCCTATTGTGGACTTCGGTCACATTGAGGGTATGTCGACTCTAATAAACATGAGTGTCAATGACTCTATTGTGAACTTCGGTTACATTGAGAGTATGTCGACTCTGATAATCATAAGTGTCATTAATCCTATTGTTGACTTCTGTAACATTGAGGATATGATGACTATGATAACTTTGTATATGATCTCTTTAATAAACACTTCGCTAGTGGTTTAATAAGAGAATACAAAAGAGTACAAAGGGATATCGGGTAAATGATCCCATGATTAAGCCGTTGTCGAATACTAGTGATGAGTATCATACTAGGTATAAAAGCATTGTTCATGCTTATGACCGGGCTTAAATATCGTTTTAGTATATGTTTGATTTACTTATAAGCTTTGGGAACGATACAGACAGTATTGTAATTTATGCTTGTTTCGATATGCGAGTGATTCGGTTACATTCATAAGACTTTACTGTGTTCCATCTTAGCATGTTTAACCACTTCCCAGAATGTTTATACATTCTAAAATTCCACAGTCAGTCATTCTTCAAGGGAAGGAAGTTTGAAATAAGGCTGAGGTTAGGTGTTGGTTATGCATTAATCAAGGATTGAATGCATGAAACGCAACAGTAACCTGTGCTTGAAAGGGGTTTCAAGTGACTGGAAGACCCACACCTGAGTTCACTTCATGGATCATGGTCACAAGTAACTCGGGATGATAATATCATTACGTCCTTCGACTCGAGATGTATGAATTGCCATAGCATGAAACTTTCTTACTTTGGTTATTTCAAAACGTAGTTCGTAACTGGCTATTATAAAGGGAATAGCTGGGTAAGACAAGGTTCATGTTATGGGATTGTACAGTCAACGGAATTTGTTCCTCCTGTATGAGAGATATCCCTGGGCCCCTCGATGATTGGGCGCTGACACCAAAATAAGCATGGCCATGCGCAAAGGAATATTGATTGAGAATCAGATATGTCCTTAAATTTTGGTCACCACCAATCTTGATCGAGAAACATAATCGTGAACGATCTGGAGATTGACATATTAATCCATGTCTCGTGTTCACAAGGATATCGCGAACAAAAGGATGTTTGATCACTTATCTATAGGACCTCTACATTTTTATGTAGGTTATGGTTTTCTGCAAGGAAGCGGAACCCATACTGACTTGGGGGCATCGATGCTTTGCTAGAGGCCGCTCTTTGTCTGTGGTTACATGGGTACGGTGCATTATGTGCAAGTGGGAGTCTGTTAGAGATATGCCCACTAATGTACGTACGCCATAGACCGCTGCTGATGATGTATGGGCCTATTGGGTCATACACCGGGGTCAAACCTGACAGCAACTTAAGTTAAGGGACCAATTATGACAAAAGACAAAAGTTGACATCGCAGGCCGCGTTAGCGCCGCTAACTATAAAGGGTTAGCGCCGCTAAGTCCTAAGAGTTAGCGCCGCTACGGCTGCATGTACTTTGTGTCACATCCCTGGCAGGCCGCGTTAGCGCCGCTAACTTTAAGGGGTTAGCGCCGCTAAACCCTAAGAGTTAGCGCCGCTACGGCTGCATGGGCTTTATGTCAAATTACCTCCCAAGCTGGCCAATACGTGGGGAACACCTAGGATTCCACTATGCCCGGCCTTTGAAGGGGTATTAGAAGCTGGAGGCAGTTCTTGAGAAGGAGGAATTCATTCTTTTGGTTCTTTCTCTCTAAAAACACAAAAATTCTCTTTGATGCCCAAGTGATCAAGAGAGAGTTCAAGAGAGTGCTCCAGGCATTTGGTCCTTATTGTTGCTGTTCCTAGTGATATTCATGTTGAAGTAACACAAGGCTTGCTAGCACTTGTGGTTTGACTTGTCCCCGGGGTATATCCCAATAGAAGATCGAGTTTTCGTTCTTGGAGGATCATCACCACGACTTGAAGTATTCTGGAGCTAAGGAGAAAGGTATAACCTCCTTCCTTTTCAAGTTGCATTTCTTGAACATAGAGTTTGGTCCATTTGAGGGATTTCGGTTTTATGCTTTGATTGATTGTACATTGGGCTATTTTGTTTGTACCTTGCTTCCGCTGTGAGCCCACGAAATCCCATCATCTTTGTCACATCATCCATTAATTTTATAGTCTACTTCATGGCTAGAAATTCTTCTGCGATTCTATCTACCCTGGCCCTCGGTGTAAACTGCTGTAGGAACAATTTTTTAAATTCGGACCAAGTCATAGCATCAATTCGGGCCTCACCCTTTCTTTGTTCAATAAGGGTCCACCAATCCTTGGCTACGCCTCTGAGTAGATTAGAGGCGTATCTCACCTTCATACTAGAATGGCATCCTGATGTTTTGAAGGCTCCGTCAACTTTAGCTAACCACATATTACATAGGATCGGACCCATAACACCTTTAAAGTCTGGTAGGTTATTGCCAGAAAACTCTCTGTAGGTGCATCCTTGGGTTTGATCACCTCTAGCTTCGTTCCGTAATTTCCCCTAAAGAATAGCTACCGTGGTTTGGATTGCTGTGTCTACATTACGCTGTATCATTCCATCTAACCATTCTGCTATTCTCTCAAAAGATTGATTAATATTGTATGGTATAGCTTTTTCCAAAGCCTTCCCCAATTCTGTAGACTCTAATTAATTTATTGTAGGGTTTGACTATTCTTCATATATTTCTTCTACTACAAATTGAGGTTCTGCCATAGGGTTAGGTATGGTTTGTGTAACAGGGGGTATACGAGGTCTAACTCCCACCAGAAGAGGTATAGAAACATTAGTGTTGCTGGTAGTCTCCACATCATGAGGTCTGCTAGTGCCAGCTGCAGGTGCGGTTGCATTTCCACTCCTCCTAGTGTTCACCATTTTGAAACATGTACAATCTAGTATAAAGCACGATAAATACAAGGGTTCCTACTTTATTAACACTAGAAAAGAATTTGAACACTTAGCATGTTGTCTTTCTAATCCCTATTACCCATCATTTGATCAACAAGATGTCTTCTGATTTTGTAAAGACTAGATAGGTACCATGTGTTTATTATATTATGGGCCCTCTATTATTTTAATCACACTATACTTATCCATTCTTGACTTAACCAAATGACATTCTGATTCACAAACTTTGGTATGGTATATTCTTTCTACACATATCAAACAATTTACTAACACATAAAGGTGGCATTCATGCTTATCATTTTATTCTATCATGCTAATTTGACAACTAAACAATTCATATACTTAAAATATATATGTACCTATTCTCATAACAATGCTAACTGTGCTTCACATAATCAATACATCATACTATGCATTCATATATTCATGCTATCAAGTCATACAATTCTGAACTGCTCAATCATACTTCATATGCCCACTAACCTTCCAGTTCTTCCGGTTGATGGCTCCTTTTTAGTCTAGAAACCATGGTTTAAGTTCAGATGATACCTCATGCATCATCTAAATCCCTTAAACCTTGGCTTTGATACCAAGTTATAAAGACCCATTTTTTTAAATTATAAACTTAAAATACTTAATCATTACACATCTAGAAAATGTGATTCAAATTTTATTTACAAAGATGAAATGATAACTGTAATTTCAAACCACCATAAGTAAGCATCCGTTATTTAACAAAGTCGTTTCATCCAAAAATAAAATCTTTGTAATAACAAAACGGGGAACCATCATTATCAACTCTAAGCCACCGGAGCCGTGCCCTTATATTTACCGAAAGTACGTGAAAATGTTTAAATAAACAACTGATATACGAAAGCTTAGTGAGCATACTTATCTACTAACTGTACACATAAATATGTTGATCCAAGTGCTGACAAGAGTGGATCCAATAACGAATATTGGATCTCTGTACTAGTCTGGCACCAAGACAACTGCTACAATGCTCAAAAAGAGCGTACAGGTTTGGATCAACGCATAGCATAAGCACAACGCATACATACATATACAATATAAGGTAAGTACACTCACCTTAAGTACTATCTTACAGAATAATTGCTTCACGTATGACAATTATTAGTAAATAACTCCTAAACACATAATAAGCACATATATCAAATTCTGCACAAATCAAGGCATACACGGCCGTGTAGCACCTACACGGGGCGTGTATGTCCTCATTACATGCCTATAGATAGGTACATGGCCTGTGTTGGATGAAACCCTACACGGCCCATGTACTACGACACTAAACGACCACATATTCATCGAGAACACCTACCCCAATTATATGAAATAGTTATTGAAACTGATTGGAATATTTTAGAAGAATTACACATCGGTTTAGGAGTTTTGTATCAAGCCACATTGATGCTATCACAAACATATCATCTCATTCAGCTATGATAGGTGTTTGTGAAATTTTGAGAACATTAAAGGCTTTTGGTTCTTTGGATCAAAGGTGGGATATGATTACCAACGAAATGTGTGAAAGTCTTATAAAATATTTTAAAGAGTTTCCAACAATTTCTTTGATTTCTTCGGCATTAAACCCTCTTGTTAATTTTAAGGGTGTAACGGAATCTTTAACTTCTATCGGGGAAGCATCGGGTCAATCTCCAGATGAGATTACGACAAGTATATCAAATTTTGAAAATTGTGTTAAACACTTATATACTATTTATGATAATGAATGTGCACCACGGGGAGAAGTTGCTTCCACCCCAAGGTCTTCGACTTCACAAACATCGGCTACTCGGCCAAACAATCCTTTTAGCATTGGATCGTCTTGGTTTCATAGTATATCTCAATCGAAACATACACGAGTTCAATCGTCTTTAGACGAACTTTCCATATATAAAGAAACTGATTACAATAATTATGTAGACCCCGAAGAGTTTGCACAATTTGATGTATTAAAATGGTGGCAAGAAAGAGAAAAAGTTGGTCAATTTAAGATCCTAGCCCGTATGGCTAGGGACGTACTAACCGTCCAAGCTAGTAGTGTAGCTTCGGAATGTTATTTTTCTCTTAGTGGCAGGATTTTAAGCGCACGACGGTGTATGTTGAAGGCCGAGTCGGTGGAAATGGCCGTGATGCTTAAGGACTACTATGATTCTATGGAAAGATGTCAAAACGATGCGGATCTCGAAGAAGGCTTAACTAATTTAGAGGAAGCGATTATGGAAGACGATTACAATAGGGACTTCGCATCGGGAACATCAAACACTAACACCGAAGCTGAAACTGAAGAACCCGAACCCGGCGAAGAATACGTTGACGACACTCAAAATAGAATGAATGCAGGTTCATCATCCAACGTCCACTCGAACGAAGTCGCCTATTATGGGCATGGGCCACATATTGACGATAGTTACAACTATTGGAATATCAATTCCGACTATCCATTTTAGTAGTTGTCTCTTTATATTTTGTGACGTTATTTCTTTCGAACAATATGTATTTTTCGGGTCTCTAACTTGGGGTGATGGCCATGCTGAAACTCCATTGCTAGAGTTCCCTTTTCTAGTTAAAAAAATAATTCAAGTTTCAACAATATGTAATTTTATTTCGTAATTGTATCGCAATGTTATTTATATGTTTTTATTAACTTGCAATTATATATGTTTATACTTTATAGTTTATAACTTGCAATTTTTTTTAAATTAACAAGTCACTTTTTTTTCAAACAAAAAAACGAACCAAAAACCGGAAAATTTTAAACCGAAACTAAAAAAAACCCGGAAATGTCTAAACAGAATCGGAAAATACCCGAACGAAAAACGGACCGGTCCAGGACCGAAGTCGGACTGGTCCGGACTTGGAATGGTCCGGAAGAGGTCTAGGACCGCCGGAAGACCGAATTTATTGAAATGGTCTTACGCGAAGACCGGACCGGCCCGGGACCGACTAGGTCTGGACCGGACCAGACCGGTTGTGGTCCAGGAGCGGTCCAGGACCGACTTTGCCCATCTCTAAGGAACCGTAGGCCCACTTGGACCATTCTCTTCTTTATTTAAGGTTGTTTTTGTCCCAATTGAGTGTGATTGGGCCTGGGCCTTCTTGGCTTCACCAGATGAGCTTTTAACTCCCAAATCGTTCACTGCTTTGACCCGATGGTTCTTTGACCCCTTGACTGCCGAGTCTTCCCAGTTGCCTTGTCTCTTTGCCGCCCAAGAAGAGTCCATTATGGGCATTCGTTTCTTCCGATGTTGATCGAGATATCCTAAGGTTAGACTGTATCAAATCCCTATTAGGGTACGGAGTTCCGTTTTGCCTTATACTCCGGAGACGCAGTACTTGAACATCTCCCAAAGCTTTAACATACTTGTTTGGAATGGGAAATTACAGAAGAATATTGATTTTGAATTGCCCTTTTTGCTGTCTTCATGGTTCTCTTTTGCTTGCCAAGCCCTATCTCTTCCATACGTTCCATGCTCTTTGATGTATCTTCCTAGCTCTCTCCCTCTCTCTCTCTCTCATTGTAGCTAACCTTTAACCCTAACCTTTATCTTCTTTTTTAATGTTTTTAGGTAGTTTCTCAAGAACTCGCAGTAGTTTTCTCGAAGAAATCGACAACAATGGAGGTTGAACGTGGTTATGTGAAGGACATATTTTCTGATATCGAGTCGATGTTTGAGGATTTCACCTTAAAAAGAACTAGCAAGATTGTAAACCCACGTTTATGAGCAGTGATGGACATAAAAATTGGCTCGATTTTGACTTCGAAGCATTCGAACTCGGAGAAGACATGTCGAGGCGATTACTTGGTTGTTTAAATGATGAAGCTCTTGTAGTACACCAACGCTTATGTTAGATTTTCCCAACATTAATTTCGTAGAAAGTAGGTTTCTAATATTAATAAAGAGCTGCGTAAAATAAAGTTCATGTAAAAAACAGTCTTAAAATTTTAATATACAATAACAATCAGTATACAATCACATGTGATTTGTTATATCATCACATGTGAATTACGAAATGCCTCTCCACCCAAAATTTTAAATGCAATATGCATCTTTGATATCATGATTCAAATGCTAAAATTAATCCCTTATGACTATGAATTAATTATAAACTATATTGAACATTCTTTAGGTCTATTAACTTTTTTAAAACGATACTTTTACCTTTTCAATTTTAATCCTTTGTGTTGAAACCGCATGGATAGTCCTTTAAGAAAAAAACATATATAGGAATTACTCCAATCTCAATAAACTACACTTGTAATTAATAAACTTCCTATTGATTCTTCTGGATCAATAGGAATCTCATGAGCAGTAGCCGTGCCAGTAGCCGTGCCAATAGGAGCACTACTCCCCTCATCATCATCTAAGTCATCAAAAGGGTTGTCCTCGGTATGAATTGTCTGGACACGATGGACAGATGATGATGTACCCCCGGATGTTGTTTGGGAAGGGGCCCATGAATTATGACCACTCGCGCTACTTTCATCATACAAAGCTGCACAGAGGTCGGGATAAGGCATTGGGGTCGTTTTCAAAAACCCACATTTCGGATGAATCTACACACAAGTGAATGCTAGTCAATATATATTTACATTGGTTGTGTCTTAATAATGTCAAATTTAATAAACAAACGCACCTTTTTAAATGCTTCCCACTCTTCGGGCGCTAAAGTGAAAGTTTTTGTTTGAGGGTTGTAAATATTCCCAGTTTTGTTTCTCAAATATACATACCCTAAATACTTGGCTCTCAAATTATCGTAAGCATTTCTCATTTGTTTTTTAGTCATGTCCATGTTGAATCTTTCCTTGAGAACTTTACCTAATTTTACCCACGACTCAATATGCATACTACCGCCTCGTCTACCTACTCTGTTGATTTCCTCAAGACATGTATCTAATAAGCACTTCAATTGCTCATTAGTCCATTGAGGTT
Source organism: Pulicaria dysenterica (assembly GCA_947179395.2). Taxonomy (NCBI): domain Eukaryota; kingdom Viridiplantae; phylum Streptophyta; class Magnoliopsida; order Asterales; family Asteraceae; genus Pulicaria; species Pulicaria dysenterica. Next base: position 42,644,337 of record OX359291.1, read on the forward strand.
GACCACCCATTTTGACGAACTACATATTTAACACATTTGACAATTTTATAAGATAACAAGTTAAACAATCACATATAGCACTATCTAACACCATAGACCATTCTCACTTCAGAAATTAGAAACACTCCATCCTGAGCTTATAACATATGGAACCTACTTGAGAGTTTAAACAGACGCATTCTAACATGATGCAGGTAGCATCCTAAAAGACCATGAAGTTAGATAATCATTTTAACTCCATAAATCACAATCTTGACTAGAGCTAACTTCTTTTTTGGAATCAAGGGACAAGAATAACAAAAAAAGACAAAGTAAACATGGCTACTTGAAACATATAAACAAATATCATTTCAACTATCTCAATGTAATGCTCAACCACATCTTACAATCAGATGGAAACCATGGCTACTTGAAACATATAAACAAATATCACAGATTTTAATCATCAAAAGTCCCTACTGTTAAGTGTAAAAATGGCAGCAGTAAACATAAAACAAGAGAGAATCACACATTCTAATCATCGACAGTTGAGGGACTTTGAATGGCAGCAACAAGCATAAAAAGAGGGAGAATCACAGATGCAATTTTGGAGTGATTAATCGAAACTCACATAATAAGAATCAAAACTCACAGATGCAATTTCAACAAAACAAGAATGGAATCTGGAATTAATCACATAAATTTCAAACAAAAAGGTAGCAAACCCAAATCAATTTCAAGCTTCGAAAAGGTTACCTGTAGCGTTTATGGTTAACTGACGAGGGTGGAGCTTCGTGGGCTTCGACTATCGACTGACGAGGGAGGAGCTTCGAGTTAGGGCTTCAACACAATGGTCGAGTAACGGCTGAGGACGGTGGAGGGATCGACGGCTTTGACTGGAGGAGGGATCGACGGCGAGGAGGGATCGACGACGACGGGAGGAGGGATCGACGACGACTGGAGGAGGGATCGACGGGGCTTCGACAGACCGAGTTAGGGCTACGATGGTTTAAAACGTCTGCAAGTTAAAAGCTTATTTCAATCGCTTCAGATAATAAGCAAATATATGACCTTAGAAGATCTTATGTCTGCGATAAAACAAACAATCTTTAATAAAAACGTCTGCCCGCCCGCAGACCATTTCTAAAATAAGGTCTTATCAAGAAAAACAAACAACACCTTACTCTTCAAAAAAGTTGGCAGAGATATTCATCAAAGAAATAGTGGTGACACACAGGGTACCTGTTTTAGTTGTATATGACCCGGATAGTCAATTTACATCCAGGCTCTCGAGAAAATTTCATGAAGAAATGAGAATCAAATTGAACTTTAGCACAACATTCCACCCTCAAACAAATGGTCAGAGTGAGAGAACCATCCAAACTCTGGATGATATGCTTCGTGCATGTGTTATTAATTTCGGAGGCAGCTAGGATGCACATTTACCGCTTGTTGAGTTTTCTTATAACAACAGTTATCACCACGTGAGTATTGGCGTGCCTCCATTTAAAATGTTATACGAGCATAAATGTCGAACTCCTATTTGTTGAGGGAAGTTGGTCAATGAGTTTTGGGTACCACCGAGGTGGTACAACAAACTACAGAAAAGATTCAGCAAATTCGAGAAAGGTTACGAACCGCTCAGGCAGAAAAGCTCTAAGGATTAGAGCTAATCTCCACTAGAATTTCAAGTCGGGGATTTTGTTTTATTAAAAGTGTCTCCATGGAAAAGCATTATTCGTTTTCGAAAGAGAGGTAAGCTGGCCCTAGATACATTGGACCATTAGATTTACCTGAAGAGTTGGTGAAAATTCACAACACCTTCTACGTTTCATAACTGCCAAAGTGCTTAATCAATTGACGTTTGTACCATTGGAGGATGTAACAGTCGATGAACGACTCAATTATGTAGAACAACCTGTGGCTATCCTTGAGAGAAAGATAAAATCCTTGCGCAATAAAGAGTTCAGTGTGGTTAAAGTACAGGGAGACATAGGAAAGGTTCCAAGTATACCAGAGGAGGAGACGAGACACAACTATCCGGAACTATTTAGAAAGTGATTTCAGGGACGAAATCAAAGTAAGTGGGGTAGAGTTGTAACACCCCGACAATGCGAGTTATATATGATTATTTTATTATTGTTATTATTATTATTATTATTATTATTATTTTATTATTATTATTATTATTATTATTATTATTATTATTATTTCTATTCCTATATGTGTGTATGTGTGTGTGATTATACTTCAAATAATTTAGTCGTACGAATATGATGTGTATATACATATGAGATGTATGAGTTGGTTAATTAAATTCAGAAAAAGAGTTTAAGAGTTTAGGATATAATGGTTCTATCCATATACTAAAAATGAGATAAAATATTTATAGGTGTTTATTTTGTGTACATCTGCATACTTGGAGTGGGTAGAGTAGCCATTGTCCCAAACTAGAGGTATATATTGTTATAATATGCCCACCGACGCATGTACGCCATATGAATCACTGCTGATGATGTATGGGCCTATTGGGTCACACACCGGGGATCAATCTCGACAACAACCTAAGTGGAGGGACTGAAATAATCAGAAACCAAAAGATTGGCATGCTGGTGGGAGATAGCGGCTCTAACTTCTAGTTAGCAGCTCTATCTCCTTAAGGTTAGCGGCGCTAACTAGGGGCCCGATAGCGGCGCTATCTTTGAGATAGCGGCGCTATCTTTGAGATAGCGGCGCTATCTCCTAAGGGTTAGCGGCGCTAACTCCTGACAGAATGCATGCAACTTTTGCATGCACCTCCCATTTCCTCCAATCAGTGCTTAGATCTCATTTGGCCGGCCTTGGATGTTGGTAAAGGTCCAGAACAGGGTCATTTGAGATGGTGAACATGCATTCCTTTGAGAAAAACCTCTCTCTAGCCTAATATACACACTTACTTTCTTTCTTATTAGAAGAGTGAGGAAGAGTTCATTTTAGTGTGTTCAAGGAAGAAGAGAGTCTGGAGGCACAAGGTTGAGGTTCCAGAAGTGGTTTCATGAGATGAAGACCATGGATGGGTTGCTAGTACAATGAGATTGGGCAAACTCGGGGTGAACTTCAATAGAGGAGGCCATTTTCGGTTTCTTGGACATTCACCACTACCTTCACTGTTCCAGGAGTTTGCACACAGGTATAACCTCTCCTTTCTTCTGCCTTTTACATGTTGTGTTTCATTTGTTATGGAGTTTGGTCCATTTTTGAGATTTCCATGCTTTTATGCATTATGTTGTTGTACTTTATGTTGTTCTTGTTGTACCATGCTTCCGCCGGTGGTTCTGGAAATCCCAACAGTGGTATCAAAGTCACCTCCATACTTGGAATACACATGGTGGCCTGAAAAACCGGAATCAAAAGTTATTTGTTTTCTGTTAAAATGGCTTAGCGGCGCTATCTTGTTTGTAGCGGCGCTAACTCCATACAGTTAGCGGCGCTAACGCGCGCTGGACCGAAATTTTTGTTTTGAACATGCATTCCTTTGAGAAAAACCTCTCTCTAGCCTAATATACACACTTACTTTCTTTCTTCTTAGAAGAGTGAGGAAGAGTTCATTTTAGTGTGTTCAAGGAAGAGGAGAGTCTGGAGGCACAAGGTTGAGGTTCCAGAAGTGGTTTCATGAGATGAAGACCATGGATGGGTTGCTAGTACAACGAGATTGAGCAAACTCGGGGTGAACTTCAATAGAGGAGGCCATTTTCGGTTTATTGGACATTCACCATTACCTTCACTGTTCCAGGAGTTTGCACACAGGTATAACCTCTCCTTTCTTCTGCCTTTTGCATGCTGTGTTTCATTTGTTATGGAGTTTGGTCCATTTTTGGGATTTCCATGCTTTTATGCATTATGTTGTTGTACTTTATGTTGTTCTTGTTGTACCATGCTTCCGCCGGTGGTTCTGGAAATCCCAACAGTGGTATCAGAGTCACCTCTATACTTGGAATACACATGGTGGCCTGAAAAACCGGAATCAAAAGTTATTTGTTTTCTGTTAAAATGGCTTAGCGGCGCTATCTTGTTTGTAGCGGCGCTAACTCCATACGGTTAGCGGCGCTAAAGCACGCTAACTCCATACGTTAGGCTTAAGCATGTTCTTCATCAGTGTATGCTGCACGGTTTGTTGGGAAATTAGCTAAGGCATTAAGACTGTTTAACATGCAAAGTTGAAACTGATAGAAGAATTTTGACAAACAGTTCAAAACTGTTAGAATAACTCTGCAAAACTGTTAATAGATGTTGGGAAGACAGTTTAGAACTGTTAGTGAAGATTGTGAAGACAGTTGTAACCAACAGTTGCTGTGAACTTCAAAGTTGTTCTATAGAGTTCAGAACTGTTAGTACAAACTACTACAACTGTTTGAAGACCTTGAAGCCGAAGACTGTTAGAAGAACCAGAATTGTTGCATCCAATGAACAGTTTCGGTTGAGCTAAATATGGAAAACCCTATCTTTGTGGATATCTCGAAATATTTGGAAGATCATCAAGATTATCTCAGAAGATAGAAGATTACCTAACTGTCAACAAATCAAGGAAGATCAAGGAGTATATAAATACTAGATTAGAATTTATAATACGTACGTACTCATTGTGTAAGTTTTGCATTCATTCTTCAAGTTGTAATTTGCTTTCAGAATAGTGCTAAGCCTCTAAGTTTCTCTTTGAAACCCAAGAACAATCTGTGTTCTTCGTCTAACATAATAAGTTAGATTGGGGGTGAAGTTTGCTATTGTAATCATTCTGGTTAATCAATAAAACTACTGTTTGATTGAATTGCTTTATGTTCAAAACCTTCTTTAATCAATTAAGTGTGATTCCGCAACTTCTTAGTTGATTGTGATCATAGTTAAAGATTAACTTTTTATTCAACTCTGATTTCTTATTCAAAAGTTAGTTCTTGTTATTTGATATAATCTATATCCGATCCTGGCACGGTTATTCCATATTTTCTGATGTATCTGATGATGGAGAATTTTTAAAGTGCCGTCTGAATACGCCATGAGTTCATCAAGTCTGATGAAGATCTTTTCTGATGTATCAGAGCCTTATCATTAAGGTTCCTTTGATCACCAGTTGAAGGTTTTGCTTCAATATTGCTTTGTTCTTTAAAACTGTTTTCAAATTACTTTGTTTCAATGGATTCTGGCGGATCTTCTGATAACAATGGCTCTGGGTCAAACATTCGTGTTCCCATGCTCAAACCAACTGATTTTGAGATGTGGAAACTGAGAATCAAGCAGCATGTCCAATTAATGGACTATGTTGTTTGGGAAATCATTGAAACTGTTCCCACTGCCCCTGTTGATCTGGATGAGACTGGAAAACCAAAGAAGAAGCCACCACCAAAGACAGATGCTGAAAAGAAGGAGAGAATGATTGAGATAAAAGCTCTCAGCATCCTCCAGATTGCAATTCCCAATGAGTATCAACATCAATTCAAAAAAATTTTATGATGCTCATGAACTTTGGAATGCTCTGGAAAAGTGGTTTGCTGGGAATGCTAGCTCTAAGAGAAACCAAAGAGATCTCCTTAAACAAGCCTATGAGAACTTTACCAGTGGAAAGAATGAGAGCATCACCCAAATCTTTGATAGGTTTTACAAGCTGGTAAGCCAACTAGAGTGTGCTAAGGTTAGGCTTGATCAAGATGAGATAAATAGAAAATTTCTTAGGTCTCTAGGTGATGAATGGACTGTGTTTGCTGCACAATGGAGGACTAAGGATTCCCTTGAAGACATAGAGTTAGATGACCTCTATAATAGTTTGATAGTGTTTGAGGGAGAGATAGAGGGAAAAAGAAAAACTGTTGTCCCTAGCCACAATGCTGCTCTCCTGTCATCCTCAGGTATGGAATCAAACCATTCATTAACTAACTCTATTGATAGTTGTGCAGGTACTAGTTCTGCTGTTGGACTAGATGTGAATACTCCAGATGCTGTGCTTGAAGCTTTTCTTGCCAGCCATGCACATTCAACCCTCACCAATGAGGATCTTGAACAAGTGCACCCTGATGATCTTGAGGAGATGGATCTCAAATGGCAGATGGCCATGCTTACTGTTAGAGCCAAGAGGTTCATCAAAAGGACTGGAAGGCAAAACATGAATTTCAGAGCTAATGGTAAGGCTGGATTTGACAAGTCAAAGGTGAGATGCTTCAAATGTCAACAGCTTGGCCACTTTGCAAGAGAGTGCAGATCTGGTGGACAAGTCCAGAATCAAGGTCAGAGGCCAACTCAGAATCAAACCTCCTCAGCACTGGTCTCACAAGAAGGCCATGGGTTTGATTGGAGTGATCAAGCAGAGGAGGCTACAAACAACAAAGCTTTGATGGCATTGACTGACTCCTCCATCAAGTTGGATTCACCAGAATCTGAGGACATTCAGGTATCTTCTAAACTATGTCCTGGTGAATGTAGAGCTATTGTTAAAAGGTTTAGAGAGCACAATAAGAAAATGTGTGCTGCTCTAAGCAAAATGGAGGAGAGGAGATATGAATCAAGTGCAGTCATTGAAAGCTTTGAAAAGAAAATAAAAGATTATCAAGCCAATGAACTGCAAATGGATTATGATAGAAAATATCATAAGTGGGAAAAAGAGCAACTTCAAGAGGAGATTGATAGTCTGAAAAAGAAGCTAAGTGAGAAGGAAAGCAAGGTTGATGAATTAACCAAGAAGTTGGAGGGGGTGGACATTGATCTAAGTATGTTCAAGGCAGCCAACCTCAAACTTGAAACCTTGTTACAATCTCAAGTTAAAGACAAGGTGAAAACTGGCCTAGGATACAAACAAACCCCACCTCCATACAACCAAAACTACATAACTCCAATGTCAGAGGTAGCTGACAGGTATGTTAATGACCCTATGGAAGAAGGACTTAAGTCAGCTAATCCAAAGTTTGAGAGTTATGAAGATGGAGTTCTGTCAGAAGTAAGTGATGAAGATAATGAGGAAGTTGTGAAGAAGGATGAAGTTATTCCATATGAAAATCACATCTGTTGTGAGCCCATTCCCACAAAATCATCTTTACAACCTGTGGTGTTTGTAAAAGCATCCACTGAACCCCTCACCAATGATCCAAAACCCTCAAAAGCTGTTAACTCCATAAAAAGTTTCACAACTGTTGCCAACAGTTCCCATATCTACACTAACAGTTCCAAAAAGAACCCAAACAGCTCAACTGTTAGTACCAAGACCAAAGGAAAGGAGAAAGTTGGTGAAGTTGTAGTTGGAAAGCCCAAGAAGGAGGCTGCAAAAGCACATACTAAACCCAGATCTGTAAAAAGGCATACTGAAATGCCTGCATGCACATGCCAAAAGCATGGTGTACAAAAGTTTCCTCAGTCAGCACCTGTTAGAGGAAATGAAAGAAATAGGAACCAGTTCTGCTCATAAAGAACTGGTTTGCCTATTATGAAAGCTAAAAAGTGCTATATATGTGGGAGATCCAATCACTTAGCCAAGACTGTTATTATAACCCACAGCTGTATAGCACCAAAAAACCAAGTTTCAAAAGGCAAAATAACAGTTCTAAAACTGTTAAGTCAAAGCAGATTAACAGTTCTAAAACTGCTAAGCCAAAACAGGCTAACAGTTCTACAACTGTTACATCCAAACCAACTAACAGTTCCATAACTGTTTTATCAAAACCAAAAACTGTTGGTCTGACTTGGGTGAAACTGCAGAAACAAACAGTTTCTGAAGAGGGTAAAACTGGTACTCAAATTGCAAAACAGAATAAGTCACATGATGACTCAACTGTTTTACCATGTACAACAACTGTTTGTTCAAAGGTCTCAACTGTTAATCACAACAGTTGGGAACCACATGTTCTTACAAAGTATTCATCACACAAATTAGAGAAATCTAATTTGGATGAAATCAAAAAGAACCAAACTATGTTTAAGTATTATGACTTAAATGGTGTACCCAAGACCTGCATGGCCTGGGTACTTCCTGCTACTAACTGATTTTATTTGTGCAGAGCATTCATAGGGCCAATCATGGATCTATCTTGCATGTGGATAGTGGATGCTCAAGGCACATGACTGGAAATCCACATTGTTTGAAGGATTTCAGAAGCATCAATGGTGGATTTGTAGTTCATCTGTGTTCAACATGAATAAAATGCATATTTTGTTGATATCTGTGTTGGCTAATGGTTTGTTTATGATGAATCAGCTTATGATGGGTGTATGAGCTAAGTTTTGTTGACAGTTGCACATTTTTTACCAGTTGTTTGAAATACTACTACCAGTTTTCAACTGTTAGCATATGGCCAGCACAACTATTAGGCAAAATCCATGTGCATCTGAGGGGGAGAAACTCGTCCAATAACAGTTGTACTTTCTAACAAAAATAGTCTTCAGCTGTTAGTGTGTAGAATGCACAACTGTTAGTCCAAAATCATGATCTTCGAAAAGGGAGTTATTTCTAAATAACAGTTGTTACGTCTTATGAAAACAGTTCTCCAACTGTTAGCTTTATTTTTCTTCGTCAACTGTTAAGTTAATAAAGGGTGTTTTGGTCTTTGCAGAATTTTGAGGATGTTTGAATTGCATTTAATATTCGAAACATATATAAGGAAATTCCCTCCTCACCAGTTCATTCACTCGTTCTAAACTTAAATCACACGCAAACCCTAAATCCTAACCCTCGAACTCGAAATGGCTCCCCTTCCATTCGTCAAAGAGCACAACATGATCGCTTTCCTTGCCAAACCCGATAATCTGCATGTCTTTCATGACGTGATCGATTATCTCTCAATGTCCAACATTCACAATGCTCTTACCGTTAATCCCACCATATATACCTCGCATGTTGACCAGTTTTGGAAAAATGCAACTGTGCGAGAAGAAAATGGAGTTCAATGGATTGACTCCAAGATACACGACACTGAGGTCGCTATCTCTGAAAACATCATTTGTCAATCTCTGCAACTGAATGATGCCAATGGTGAGTATTCTGACTCGGTTTCACTTGACTATTTATACGCTGAGTTAGTAAAACTGGGATATGAGGGCCCTAGGGGAAAGGGTACCTTCTACAAAGGGCAATTCTGCGCACACTGGACGTTCATGATCCATACTCTCCAGCAGTGCATTAGCCCTAAGAGAACAGGCTGGAATGAGTTTTGGAGCAACATTGCTCTCGCACTCATCTGTCTAGCAAACAATAGATGCTTTAACTTTTCTAAACTGATACTTAATGGTATGGTAAAGCATCTTGGGACCAAATACGGTCTCTTTTTGATGTACCCCAGGTTTGTGCAAATTTTCTTAAACTTTTTTATGCCAAACCGTAAAATACACAAGAGGGTCATTATTCCCTCTGCTCATGTGGCTTCCACATTGAGCAAATTGTTGATTAATGGCAAGAATTTTTCTAGTGCCATAACTCCACCACTCTCTGCAATGGTGGAGTTTCTTTCAAGAAACAGGGCTGCTAGTGTTGAGCATGAAGCCCAACATATTGCTACACCACCAACACTAGAACCAACAGCCCATGATACTCAAAACTCCCTCTCTGCTACTTTTGAAATAGATACAACACAAGCCCCCACACTTAAAACATTTCAAAAGAAGAGGAAAAGAACTGTTGGTGCTCCTTCCACCACAGTTCATGAAACTGAAACTGTTAGCCCTACACAGGTGCATTCACCTGTGCAGAATATCGAAAGGGAACCCCTTGTGCTATCTCCTAGACACAATGAGGAGGTGATCACTCCATTAGAGGGTGATCATATGGTTTTTGAGGCTGACACTACTGTTTTATCCGCAAGGGATGAACAGGATAGTGTTAACATAACTAAGACCTCAACCATGGCAACAGAAGCTGATCAAACAGCTTCTGGAAATCCCCAGTACCAAGAAAAGAGGGGTACTGGTGTGGAATCTCAATTGAGTGAACCACCAGTTTTATCTGTCAATGATATGTTAACAGTGGCAACACTGGCTGACATTGAGGCTAGAATGCAACACCAAGCATTGACGAATTCCAACTTTGCACCTTTCTTTGCTGCATACATGCAAGTCAAGAAGAAGATTGCCTTACAAAACAAAAGGATTCTTCACCAAGACCAGCAAATCAAGGCTTTAACCAACAGCCTGAAACAAGCCATTGAAATCATCAAGATGCATGATCAAGTGCTTCAACAGTTGACAGCTGCTGTTAGACCTCCTTCAACTGTTCCAATCAACAAGGGGGAGAGTTCATTACCAACAGTTGCTGAAGTGCCAGAACAAACAGTTGCAGTGGATGAACTAACAATTGCACCTAGTGAATCAACAGTTGAAGAGAAACTATCAGCGGTGGATAGAGTGCTGATTAATACGATGATTTTGTCTGGTGATTATCCTTCAGCAGAGGTTTATAGATCATGGCCAAAGGTTAAACAAGATTATCTGGTTAAAATGGGAAGTGAAATGCTAATATGCAGTGTCAATCAAATGAGACAGAAGATTGAGGATGGTTGGCTAGAGGGAAAGTCGGCAAAGCTTAAGCCACTTAAGCCAAAGCCTGGATTCAAAGGGATTAGTAATTCTGAGAGGGCTGGTGAAAAGAAACTGCAAGTGGTGCAAGGAAAAGGAAAGGAGATAGCTGTTGCACTACCAAAGCTCAAATTAACCAAAGAACAGCAAGAAGTAAGAGATTTTGAGGTAGCTCAGAGGTTGTCAGCTGATCTTCAACAACAAGAACAGACTGATTTTGAAATAGCAAAGAAGCTAGCCGATGAGTTCACAAAAGAGATTGATGAGGAAGAGAAAGCAAAGAAAGCTGATAAGGGAGTGAAAAGAAAAAGAATTGTAAAGAAGAAAACAGTTTTACCTCCTCCCAAGTCACAAGTGGAAAAAGCAAAAGCTGAAATGGTTCAAACAATCATTCAAGACCGACTGAGAACTGAACTAGAAACAAGGATTGATAAATTGGTAAAAGAACAGTTGGGTCAAAAATCCCATATCACAGAATGGAGATTTGAGGTGTTAAGAGGGGACACTGGAAAGAAAGGTGTAACTGTGGTCAAAGAAGGGTTGATGGAAAGTTACTCTAATTTCTTTCAATTGGTAAATAATTGTACAAGGAGAGATCTTGAAGAAATGTATGTATATAGGGTTAATCATTTTGCAAATACTGAGGAGATTGAGATAAAAGTTTTGATGAGGCATCTAACAAGCATATGTCGTCCAAAGGAGATTATGCAAGTTTTGATTGCTGCTGAGGCTTTTCCTATCAAGTCAATAAAAGTGTATGCTAAAGCTGGAGTGTACCATATGGTGATGGCTAACTCTAAACAACAATGGTTTGATTTGGAGTTCATAGAGCACAATAAAGTCAAGCTTCAGTATATGCTAAAAGCAAAATTCTTTGGATCAGATAGAATAAAAGATGATTTGTTCAAGAGATTAAAAGAAAGACTGGCATGAGTCAAGTCTATGTAAGTTTTCTCTCAATTTTGATTGTAACAGTTTACTTTGCATAAATATATGGAAATCATTCTTTGCTTATGCTTAATTTGTCTGTGATTGAACCCTATGATCGAAAGAACTTAAAGATTTTGATCAATTCTTTAAGTTAGGGGGAGATTGTTGGGAAATTAGCTAAGGCATTAAGACTGTTTAACATGCAAAGTTGAAACTATTAGAAGAATTTTGACAAACAGTTCAAAACTGTTAGAATAACTCTGGAAAACTGTTAATGGATGTTGGGAAGACAGTTTAGAACTGTTAGTGAAGATTGTGAAGACAGTTGTAACCCACAGTTGTTGTGAACTTCAAAGCTGTTCTATAGAGTTCAGAACTGTTAGTACAAACTACTGCAACTGTTTGAAGACCTTGAAGCCGAAGACTGTTAGAAGAACCAGAATTGTTGCATCCAATGAACAGTTTCGGTTGAGCTAAATATGGAAAACCCTATCTTTGTGGATATCTCGAAATATTTGGAAGATCATCAAGATTATCTCAGAAGATAGAAGATTACCTAACTGTCAACAAATCAAGGAAGATCAAGGAGTATATAAATACTAGATTAGAATTTATAATACGTACGTACTCATTGTGTAAGTTTTGCATTCATTCTTCAAGTTGTAATTTGCTTTCAGAATAGTGCTAAGCCTCTAAGTTTCTCTTTGAAACCCAAGAACAATCTGTGTTCTTCGTCTAACATAGTAAGTTAGATTGGGGGTGAAGTTTGCTATTGTAATCATTCTGGTTAATCAATAAAACTACTGTTTGATTGAATTGCTTTATGTTCAAAACCTTCTTTAATCAATTAAGTGTGATTCCGCAACTTCTTAGTTGATTGTGATCATAGTTAAAGATTAACTTTTTATTCAACTCTGATTTCTTATTCAAAAGTTAGTTCTTGTTATTTGATATAATCTATATCCGATCCTGACACGGTTATTCCATATTTTCTGATGTATCTTATGATGGAGAATTTTCAAAGTGCCGTCTGAATACGCCATGAGTTCATCAAGTCTGATGAAGATCTTTTCGCCTTTTGTATTTTTTGAGACGACTCCTCGATCACCTTTGAAGTTTGTATGACCATCATAGATAACTGTCAATTCTTCAAGCTCTTCAAGATCTGGATGGCTTTGATTAGGCTTAAGAAGATTAACTTTCCGATAGTTTTTTTCAGCTCCGAGCTGAATATCATGTTCCTCAAAATATTCCATAAGATTCCTCATATACCTCATTAACGCAACCCTTCCAAACTCTTCATCAGGCCATTTTTCTCTTTTCTGAGATAGAATGTCAAATATAAAGTTGATGTCTTCAATATTAATAAACCTCAGATCTGCTTCTATGAGGAAGTATGATAGGTTGTTGGCTCTTCTGACATGGAAAATAGCATATTTTATGTTGAGGTTGGTTTCGGTATAAACACTGAGGAGTTCTACTATTGGAAATTCTGATTTGATATCTTCTGGTTTGGTTTTGGAACGAGTAAGGATGTGATCATATATTCTTCTTTGTTTATCATCCATGTTCCTCAGCTCGGGGGAAATAACCTCTATCAGTTCACTGCTGTATATTTCTGGTATTCTTTCTTCAAGATTTGCAGCATTGACAAAATATGGTTTCCATATAGGTTGTGAGCCAGCACTCCTAGTGAACATGTTACCTGCATCAAGTCCTGGATCCCCACGATGCACTGGAGGAGCAGGTGGCACTATGAAGCTTCTTGGCAAGGGCCATTCTGATTTTCTTCTGAATTTTTCAGCTGCTTCTGTTTGTCTGTTTCTCTCCAAAATATCAGCAGCTGATTCTTGAAATTGACCAGAAGGAGGAGGGAATTGTTGATGAACTTCAAAGTTTAATCCACTGAGAATCCTGGACACGTCAAAGGTTGGTTTCTTCTTTTTAGGCTTTCTCCTAGAGATTGCTAACCTTTCTTTCTTTTTTAGTGCAAGTTCCCTTTCACTGGGGATATTATAAAATCTGTCAACAACTCTAGGTGAAGCTGGACATGTAGCAACCTCGACGTATTCATCAATACCCTTGAACAGTCTTTCCATCTCAGGATCCTCAGCTTCCTCCTCTGGCAGAGCAGAACTACCTTCCCCCACATGCCTTGCAGGTGATGTGTGAATATACTCATATAAATCTTCCACTTGTTCCTCTGAGTCACTAGACCAGTCAAACATCTCGGCATGGGGCTGCTCGTAAGGTATTTCACCTTCTTCAAGATCATTTGGCCTCAGTTCAGATTGTTGCTGAGGTACGTAAAGTACAATTTGTTTGTCAACATTTTCCTTTTGTTGTTGTTCATAAACTTCATCGGCCATATGTTGTTGTTGTTGACTCCCAGACCCAGCTGAACTTGTACCTGCAGATAAGTATGAACTGAGTTGAGGAACAGGTACAACTGGTATATTTGCAGCCGCAGAGGAAGAAGTCATATATAATCTTCTTCTTTTCTACCCCTCGGGTTGATCATCCGGATCCTGATCATCCCGTCTCCTCTTGCTCCCCTGAGCCTGACAAGTTGTTTCGAGGCTAGTCAGCTTGTCTGTGACCTTTGATAGAGAAGTGTAGAAACCTCTGGTGATTCCATCTATCTTGTTGTTTACGTCTTCATGAAACTCTTGAAAGTCATCCATGGAGATTCCCGATGGACGCTGTTCGTTGCGAAGAGTTGTTAGAAGGTCTTGATCATGAGCAGATTCTGGCCTTTGCTCCAGAAGTCGAATGTACAGCATGCTCTTTAAAGCATCTACAGACATTGTTGCAGGATCAGGTTGTGATTGAGGCTCTGGAACTGGAGGACGGGCAGCAAGAAGTGTTTCAATTCGGTTTAGCTGCTCAGCTTGGGCCTTGGAAGCTTGCTCTATCCGATCCAACTTTTGATTTGTCATCTGCAGTTGTTGGTGGATTGGTGACACGGCTTGTTGAATATGTTGTTGAAGTTCTGCACGTGTAACAAACCCGGAATCACGAAGACTTTTGGTTGAAGTACCAGCCACATAGGCAGTACTACCTACAGGAGCAGCAGGGATATTGGCTCCAGTAGGATTTCCTTCCAATCCTCGAATGGAACCTTGAAAGGTACCACCTCTGGAAGTTGAGAAGACTTGTTGAGCCAACAAGCTCAGTGCATCGATTGTTAACCTGTGTTGGTCAAGATATGCGGAAACCCGCGGTATGTCAAATCGTGCATCAAAAGGAGTCGAGGACGAGGGAGACGGTCCTCTTTGTGGAATAAATACAACACCCAATTGGGGTTGACCCAGTGTATGTGCTATAACCCTGTGCAATAAAGACGGAGTCTGTTGAGAGACACCGTAGTAGCTTGGTGGGGCAGAAACTTGCACGGGTGGGATCACCGCGACTTGTTCAACATTCCTATCCATCACATACTGAATGATCATTGGCAGGAAGCGGTGGTAGGGCAGCAAGTTAGCATCCTTTTTCTTCGGTGAGTTCTTTCGTAGCATAGTAGCCTTGATATCTTGAAAGAGCAGGAATGCATAATCCACATGCAAGTGGTTGGCTGCAGCAACAAAGAGCTTGAGTTGATTCTCTGTTGGAAACTCATACCCCGGGTGTTTGGGAGTAAGACACCTTTAAAGCACCGTCATGAAAGTGTTATACTTGGGATGTAGACTGGTGCATTTAAACTGATTCTTATGGGTGAGCTCCCCATCATAACCCATTTCCCTAATGGCTGTAAGACATGCCTCCTCATCAGGGATTTCCTCAAATTTTGTAGCAGTATGAGTTAAATCATCCAGTTTTGACCCAAAAAGAGAAAATGTGAAAGGAGTAGTAGGGGATTGCATCTCTTCTTTGAGCTTCTTGATTCTTTCTTTCAGGACAAACTGTTTCCTGCAGAGTTTATCAATGATCTTTTCATCATGATCAAAGGAAGTCTTAAGTTGCTATTGGAGGGTGATGGTTTCTTGTATTAAAGAGAATGTATCAGAGGTAGGAAGTTGTAAATCGTTTTGAATGGCTTTGGCAAGGTCCTGCTGAATGAGGTGAGTAAAGCAGAATTCCTGCAAGGTGTTAAATCTATCTTGTAATTCTTTGTGAGGAATATATTCAACAAAAGGTTTTGGTGAGACAGGTGAGTAGAGTTCTTCGTCAGTATAAACAGAGGATGAGACATCAGAATCGGATGATGAAGAGAGACAGGTGAGATGTGAGTCATTCATATCAGAATAGTCAAATGGAATTTCAGTTTTGAGATTAAAAGTTCGTTTGACCTCTTCTTCAATCCTTTCCTCTTCTTGGCCAATAAAGACCATTCGTTGGGTAAGACCTTCACCAAACAGATCAGCATTGTACAGTTGTTTGGATGTAACCTTGCTTAATGCATTTGGGTGTTTGAAGCCAAGCCCATCGAATTTCCATCTAGAGAAAGGACGTTCCTTTTCTTTGTACTAAGATATGTTCTTGTCACTTTGATCGCGTTTGGATAGAAGACATTCAAGTTCATAGATTCTTGAGTAAAGAGTACTTAGTTCATTCCTAAGTTCATTTTTAAGAATCTCATAATCCTTTTCAGCACATGCACATTCTGCTTTAAGATCTAGTATAATGGTATTGGTTCTACTAGTTAACTCTAAGAGATCATATTCTTTTGCAGTTAATTGGATCTTAAGGCTGATTAAGTCGTTATCTAACTGCTTAATTACTGTTTGTGCCTCTATATCCTTGTTGTGTGAAACGTCTTTTAGAAATTGATTTCTAGTGGTTAAATCTAGGATCTGATTTTCTAACTCTTTCATTCGATTTAACATGGTTTGTATGTGTTCATGTTTAAAACCCATATTAAAGTTAGAGCTAGAAGATACCTTTTCGTTATCCAAGCTTTCCTCATCTGACTCAGAAAGATCATCACCATCATTATCCTCTCTACCTCCTCCACCATTACGTGTCATCAGACAGAATTAGGCGTGATCTTCACCATCCAGATCACTGTCCGATTCTGTATCATCCAGGAACTGATCTTCTTCGACTAGCAGCACGTTCCAAGCCTGTCTTTGTTTAAACAGACGGTACTTCTGCCGGTAGTACTCTGCATCTTTCGTCTTTTTCATGGGGCAGTTCCTGATCAAATGGCCTGACCTTCCACAGTTATAGCATTTGGATTCAGTTTTCTTTTCCTCCTTCTCTTCTCTCTGGTACCTTGGCTTGTCAACAGGAGCAGCTCTTTCAGATCTCCTTGAGCTAGATGTGAACCGTTGTCTATTGTTTGTCTTGCTGAAGCGGTTCTTGAAATTCTTGCTGGCCACTGTGAGAGCTTGAAAGGCAGCTTCTATTGAATCATCATCATCATCATCGTGATCAGAATCACTGAGAGCCACATGCTTAAGTTTCAACGATCTTGACGATGTTTCCCTAGGGGTTCTGTCAGATACCACCAAGGCAAGAGGATCAGCAACTCGTTGTTTTGGGTTAGACTGCAAGATTTCATCTTGATACTGATTGAGATCATCGAAGATGTCGTGGAAGGTGACTGATGTAAGATCCTTGTTGATCTGTTTGTAAAGTCTGGCATAGCCTTTCCACTCAGAACCTAATGAATTCGGAAAAACACAATTCAAATCAAGATCAGTTCTGACAATTTGATTAGATCTCATTTCATTTTGTAGTTAGCAGAATCTGCCATATGTTTTAGACAGGAGTTCATTCTCACGAGCTTTGAACTCATGGTAACTGTTGACCAGTTGAGTGCGTTTGATGTTCTCTTCTTGTTCAGTCCCTTGCAACTGCTTTTTGATCTCATCCCAAATTTCCTTGGCAGTACCCACGCTGTCAATCTTTAGATAAATCTCAGACGAGAGACCCTGTTTTAGATAGTACTTTGCTAGTTTCTCTGCTTTCTTGGTTTCCTTTTCAGTAGCAGTCAGCTCATCATTGGTCTTCTCTCTCTCATGTCTCAGAATGGGGGGATTGTTAGTTGGGTCAGCTTCAACTATCCTTGTAAACTTGGTGTTGCCCTTGTGGATGCATTCTGTCATCTTGTCTCCACAGATTTCGTTGTGTTCAAGGAAGTCCATGAACCTACCCTTCCAGACATTGTATTCCCCCCGAAACAAAACAGGAGGTTTTGTGTCGGTGCCAATGGACATCATTTCATTTGTACTTGACATGATTACTAATTTAAAAAATGATTGTTCACTTGTAAGATTTTTTGATTGTTCAAAAGATTCACTTAAAAGGTGTGACGGTTCAAGCTTGATTATAGAGTGACTTGAAAGTTGATTAAAGAACTAAGTCTTTTGAATTTCAATTTTGAATTAGATCTTAAGAGGATTAAATTCAACTTTGAACTAGATAGACGTAAGGTAATTTAATTCACCTTTGAATTAGATCTGGTTTAGATTAAATTCAATTATGAATTAGACTGTTTTGATTAAGTTCAAATATTCAAGAGTTCTTTAAGTCAAGTCCAGACGAGTCAATCACTTGTCCAAGTAAAGGAATGTCACTGATTGGAATTTGTCTTATCGAGTGCGATTACAGGTCAATCGAATGCGATTAGGTGTCCTTGAAAACAAACAGAATGACTTAGTATGGGTGGTTAATCGAATGCGAATCAAACCTGTCTCATCAAACACTTAGAAAGTAAGCTGTTAGTTCTGTCAATAGCATGCGATTGCCAAATCAGTGAATAAGAGTACGATTCAATCAAGTGCGATTCCAATAATGGCTGATAGATGTAAGTGTTAATCGCATGTGATTCAATCAAATACGATTCACACTTAAACTTCAGGCAAACTTATCAACAACTTCTATAAGCCGCACACCCCAATCGCATGCAATTGGGGATCCGGCTGATAGACTTTGATATGTCCTTGTCAAATCAGATTGCCATACCCTGAATAGTGTCTAACCACTTTGTACTTGATTGGTATGGCAAGTTCTTGACTTTCCTTGTTCAACACTTAAGCTATTTATAATTTATAATTAAATAAATTACAAAAAGAAGATTTCTTCTTCTACAGGTTGTACTATTCAGATCAAGAACACAATAAATGCTTAAATACCCAGAAAATTTAATGTTTGAAAAGTGGGTATTTAATGACTTTTCTTGACTAAGAATGTATGGATAAACTTTTGGTTCAACTTTATCTTCAAGAACAATTTTCGTAGGTTTGTAAGCTATGTAAAACAACTCAAAGGTAGTTTAAAGAAGATGAAGTTTATACCTCTACCGAGTTCTACCTTTTGAAGTCGTTTAAGCTAAAGTTTCTTTGAGGAAATTTGATGTTCTTGAACTTGTGTTAAACCAAGAATCTTTTCTTCTAGTGAGCTTGAAGTCTTCGAGATCTTGAAGTTCTTTTTCGAACAATCACGAGCCAAAACAAGTTTGGCTCTGATACCAATTGCTGGTCCCGTATTATATACGGATGAAGCAATGCTAGATGATATTCTACTAGTGAGTGTTTGTGTATGTATTCGGTTGAAGAGAGAGAGCCGAGAGAGAATGGTAAGAACACAAACACAAGTGAGTAATATGCAAAGCTTACATTAAAATGTGGGGGAAATGCCTTTATATAGCATTTCCCCAACTTTAGTTAATTACATATTACACCCCTCACTTTAATAATTCAAACACTTGGGTCCTTTTAAAAGTCTATATATAGCCTTCAAGCCTTAAGGGTTATAATTAACTTAAAAAGGGATTAAGAAAAGATTACCCTAGCCACTACACTCTTCCTCTCTCTCGATCACGATCTCTCTCTCTCGGCTCTTCTCTCTCTCGTCGAAACGGAACCAAAAGAAAACACCAAGTGTGTTTTTCCGATTGGTGGTTGACGCAAAGCATACACACACACTCGGCTTTGAGTGTTGAAGCTGAGGTAAATCCAGGAACGGTCTAGCAGCCAGCTCTTTGGAGGTGCAGTAGTGGTGGACTACTTTAGCAATCCCAAGATCACAAAGAGGTATTTTTCTTGTAACTCTTTTATGTAGATAATTGATTGTTAAGAAACTATATAGGTCATCAGTTATAAAGATTCTAACCCTTTTGGGGTTTAGAGGGTTGTGTTCAATCCAGTTCCGCTTTAGGATTGAACCAGTAGAATCAAACCCAGGTTTGACCAGTCTATGTCATTTGGTGGTTTGGTCAGATCAAAACCCTTCTGTTGGGGAGATAGCAATATCAAACCTAAATCAAATATGTCTACTAATTAAAATAGGATTTAATGTTAACAAAACCACATATTCATTTTTGGACTTGGATCAGTGAAAAACATGTGTTGTTTTTCATATTAGACTTAGAGAAATATGTAAGTATGAAGTGTCAGCTGAGAAACCAAAGTGTCAGCTGAACACTGAGTATCAGCTAAAAGACAAGCTTCAGGAAGATTAGCTAATAGGAAAAGATCAGTCAAGAAGCATCAGTTGAGGATCTACAATGGATCAGCTGATGGTCAAACCATCAGCTGAAGAAAGCTTCAAGATCAGCTGAGCTATCAAGGATCAGCTGACACAATCACATTGATCAGCTGATGCCTCCCATGTGTCAGATAAGGTATTTATTACTTATCCAATCATCTCTTTGTAAGATGATCATACTCAAATTATTAGCTGAGCCCCTGGTATCAGCAGATTGTTTAGTTTGACTAGTTTATTAGCTGTACTATGATATGTGTTGTGAGCTGAGCAATTTGATCAGCTGAGCAAATCTAGTCAGCTGAGTATTTCACATTTATCCTTAGCTGAGCAAAATTATATTTGCAGTTCAGTGTCTATTAGCTGAGTTTTTACATGATATCTCAGTTAATAGTTTTTCATTGTAATGTTTTTGTAAGTCAAAGGCATAACATGTGTTGTTCATATTATGCCTTAGATCTTTCTTTGTAAAAGTACTTAGCACTTTTTGTATCTGCAAAGAGACAAAAAGGATAGATTTTATCCTCTGGAAAAGGAGAAAGATACTCTAGAAGAGAAGATCTCGAAGATATGTTTCAACAACTAAGTATGGCTGGCAACTCTATACTTGGTAAAGTCAAATCTTCAGGAAGCATGGTGTTGATTAAAGCACAAGCATGGAAAGAGAAGTTTACCCTCCTAAGACATAAAGGTAGTACTTTAATAATATAATAATAGATAGTGGGTAAACACCTTACTGAAAAGTATGTTTACTTTACACACTTTGCATGTAAAGTTAACTTACCTTTCACCTACTAACTTTATCTATTATAATATTATTAAACCATGTACCTTTGTCTCCTTCTCTTTTCATCAACCCGGACACCACATTTCTTATATATACTCATGCATGGAAACATGCTAGGAATGCGAATAGATAGAGTTGAACACTGAAATCTCATCTGTTGAAAATTAGAAGAGTTAGCATCTTATTTTCAGTGTAACAAACTTGTTCATGTGTTGAACGTCTTAGACATAAGTTGTTTATGATTAGCATAGTCTATGTGTTAGACAAATTTAGTTGCCACCTTTTATTGAACTTAGATTTTCCGCATCTAGTTCATGTAATTCTTGATTCACATCAATAAGAATTATATAAAAGTAAACCGTGTGTCTCTTAAATTTTTATTTGCTAAAGTTTGTATTCAACCCCCCCTTCTACAAACATTTGTTGTTGTAGTATCCATTCGGGACCAACACCTTCAGTGGTATCAGAGTCTCGGCTCTATGATCTATAGTTTATAGTTTTATCTGTTTCTAGATTTTAGGTTTTTTGTTCTTGATCTTAATATTGTTATTAGCTTTTTCAAAAATCAAAGAGGTAACAAAAACAGTTCGTTTTTGTTATCAGGTTTATCCTATTAATCAGAAAATTCATACAGTTGTTTTGAATGGTTAAAAGGATTATGATTTTTGGATAAAGATAGGTTTGATCAAGAAAATTGAACAGTTTGTTTAATTTGTTAAACCTGGATAATCTAGTTAATTGGTTTGTTTAGGATTATATGATCTTCTATTTCATCTTGTTTTTCTCCTCATAAAAATCGAAAACCATAAGGTGATAAAAACAAGTTTTCTGTTTTTATCCAGATAATAAAAGGTTTAATTTTAATCAGATAGGTTTAAGCAAGGTTATGTTTAAACGGTTAAAAAGGGATAAACCTTTTATCTAAAACTATATATTATTCAGAAATTTAAACAGTTTTTGTTTAAAGGTTAAAAATATGGTTTTAGGATAATTAGTTATTAATAAAACAAGCTTTGTTAATATTAATAATTGAAAGTTTTGGTTTTTGAATTAAATCCAGATTTTAATCAGAATATTAAAACAGGTTAGTTTTAATAGGTAAATGGATTTAAAAATTCTTATTTTTGTTTTAATCGTAAAACGGGAACCGAGACCATCACCGTCGTGGGCAGCGCAGCACACGTGCGGCGGCGTCGGACGCGGTTGGCGTTAGCGGCGCTACGGCCCAGTGGGCCTCGGCCCAAGGGGTTTCAGCCCAAGGTGGCATGCGACCCTGTAAATTCATATATTGTATAGAAATAGGAGTTTAATTGTAATATACCCATGGGGTATATATAGGGATATGGTTGATGTAATGAGTAAGGTTTTGCTCATAATGACAAAAAGAACTATGTGTTTTCATGGTGTTTTTACACATTGTCTCTAGTTCTACATATGCAATCCATCATTTATCCTACATATTACTTGAATCACTTGTTATATTGGATTAACAAGTGGTATCAGAGCGAAAGGAGTGAAGATTTGATTCTGAATTCAGCGACAAAAGCCGAATTTTTGAAGGTTTCTTGAAGAAAAAGGTACTCTCGGGTTAGAAATCGAATTTGTAGATCTGATGGGTTAAAATTGCTGTTTTGTGGGTCATTAGGAAGGAAATCATCAATCTAACACTCGACAATTGATTCCGGACTGATACAAACAACAGATCTGGAGTAATGGAGGTTTGAAGCTTTTTCGAGTTCTTAGAAAAATTTGTTGAAAATCCGATTTATTGTGTTTTAACTTGGGATATTATGGATTAGAACTGTTTATTTGATTGTTACGCACATATCTGGAAGTTTTGTAATCAATCCGAAAAGATTTACTTGAAAATTTCGAATTTCAGATCTGGATATGAATTAGTCGGATTTCATGACTTGAATCAGTCGGATTTAACCTTTGAATTAGTAGGAATTCATCAATTTCGACTCATTTTACCCGGATTGCGTTAATTCCGACTCATTTTACTCTGATTACATCAAGTCCGACTCAAATTCACTCGGATTCCGACTAAAACACTCGGATTTAGTGTGCTTTACTCACTCGGATTCAAGTTACTCGGATTCCGACTAAAATACTCGGATTTTCTACTTTACTCGGATTGTCTACCTTACTCGGATTTCTTCAAAGAGGAATCAATTAATCGGAATTCAAGATCACCCGGATTTACACTCATTTTTCAAATTTTTAAGATTTCTGATCATTTTTGCCACAGCATTATTCTTCATTTTCAAAAAATTTCAAGCTGACCTGGCAGCTCGACCCCAGCCAGGGGCTCTGCCCCTTGGACCCCGCTATCAGGGGCGCTGCCCCCGAACCCCCGTCGTCGTTGTCGTGACTGAATTATCATGTCACCTTGATTCCTAAGTCAAGTGTTTGGATTTTTTTTAGGCTGAGTCAGGAGTTCTCAAAGTTTCAGTTATCATTCTGATGTTTTTAGATTCGGGCATTACTTGAGTGATGGTCATTGATACCGTGCTTTGGAACGTCTAGTCCCTTATGTCTAGTCATCCGGCTCTTTCTTAACTGATTTTTGTTTCTTCTTTCTCAGTGTCACCAATTTTTGGTCTCAAAACCAGATTTTGGCCATCCATTCCTTGTTTCTTCTGAATCTTGGTTATCTTTTATCAGTCATTTTTGAAAACTCCGATCACATTGTTGGTGAAATTATTTGAAGAATTGACCAACATCAAATTACTTCAGGTTTTTGAGAGGATTTTGAATTACATTCGCGCTTGCTCACGTGCATATCAATCCGACTCACTGATTATTATATCAAAGTCAATCGTTTGGTGCTCTTGAATAAGGATGAATCCGACTCATTGATTATTATATCAAAGTCACCTTCCCTCTTATGTGTTCCCAAGTTCATTTGCACCCGTATGTATTTCAAAATCTTTGTATCTTGCGGTGATTTGGTCAAGGTTAATTACACGGTATTGGGAGACTTACTTGACAACATTATTCTTCAATACCAGACTACTTCCAACAAAGACTTGTAAATCTTCAAGAATTCAGATCAAATCATTACCACTCCTCAACGATCAGAGTGGTTCAAGTATCTATTCAAGTCACGGAATGTTTGAACATTATTTTGACTTGAAGTGTAGGATCCTCCCCACCCCTCTTCCATGTTTTTGCAACTGAATCTCATGGTGATGTCTTTTATGCATGACGCTCATAAAGTATTATAATCATCATGAGGGGGAGAATAAAAAGTGAAGAAATTTTACATTGTTGATTCAGTTGTTGAGGGTGTCTACTCAAGGGGGAGAGAGAAAAAGAAACATCAGTCTATATCATGTCTAGGGGGAGTCAAGATTATCAGACTTATGAAGACATAGAAACAATCTGAGCTACATTGTAGGGGGAGACAAAAAGAAGATTCTTCCCAACACATCAAAAGTGTTTATGCTTCCGCTGTCAAAGGCTCAAGATAAAACAATGTTTCAGACTGATGTATATGGTGGGACGCTACATCCAAAACTGCTTATCTAATGTAAGGAAGACATAGGTTACTGGCGTGTACACTCCTATTTCAATACAAAGGGGGAGAATGTAAATTCATATATTGTATAGAAATAGGAGTTTAATTGTAATATACCCATGGGGTATATATAGGGATATGGTTGATGTAATGAGTAAGGTTTTGCTCATAATGACAAAAAGAACTATGTGTTTTCATGGTGTTTTTACACATTCTCTCTAGTTCTACATATGCAATCCTTCATCTATCCTACATATTACATGAATCACTTGTTATATTGGACTAACAAGTGGTATCAGAGCGAAAGGATTATTAATAAGTGTTTTATATAAACTAGCATTATATATTTTAATTAGTTTTAGTTAAAGTATATATATATTTTAGATGTTTGTTTATCATGTCTAGTTGAGGCTGTTAAATAAATTCTAAAATGGGTAAGTTTATATAAATGTTGGAGAAACAAACAAGATGATATTTAGATGACAAACTTTTGTCGTGTTTAAGTTTTATTAAAACTAGTAAAAACCTGACATGGGATTTCATTCAAGTTTTCGAATGAGGTCAAGTTTTTCAAAATTCATTGAAAAACTAATTTTTGGTCAAGCATTTTGAATACTGTAAGAAGATCATAATTCTCATTTTTTATTGATAGATATTAATCAAAAGGGGTAAATGAAAATGGTTAAACGAATCAGGTTATGTGCTTTACTGTACAGTTTATACTGCGTGGTTGATATATATATATATATATTGCGTGGTTGTGATATATAGTTATAGTTTTGCCGACTTAGGATTCGTTTTTATTCTCTTCTTTTATTTTTGGTTTTGGGAAGGCCTGCGTGCCAATTACAATCCCTTTCTTAATTGTAATTTTGTACCGGTTCGGGGAGGCCTGCGTGCTACTTACAACCCCATTCGATATTCTATTTGTAATAGCATAGATGTAGATTTATCCCTTAATCAAAACGAATTTCAAGAATAAGTCTTTGAAGGTGATGGCTTGCACGGTGCTCGGATACTTCGGAGGAGGTGTCAAGGCAAGCGGGAGCGATGCATCATGAAGGCGAATCCGAGTCCTCTTATCCTTAGGATTGACCTTAGGATTAGTTGGCAAAACTATAGGTTTTTATCTGCTTATTATTATCTGCGTGGTTGTGTTTTTATTTACTGCTTATTCATATATATGTGACGTTTATATGATGCTAAATAAAAAAGGGGTTTAATAATAGCTAATTATTAAACAGAAAAAAACCACATTTTATGACAAACTGGAATACGACTACAGGTTGCTAGTCATGTTAGTTAAATTTTTATAAATTTAAAGTTTTGTCAAGATTATAAGTTTGGAACTTATAAAGCCGTTTTGTGCACCTAGTATAGGTACACATGTAAATCGTATTTTTTTAAAACAGATAGTTTTAAAAATGTTTTTCTTTTCAAAAACTGGAAAATTAAGTTTTTTAAACTTAATAGTAAAACCCAAGAAAATCTTAGATCAGTGTGCTACCCACCTAATGGTACACCCTTGCTGTTAAACGGTACTCGGGTGTCGGAAGTGCCCAAACATTGGGCATCCGGGTTCAAACCATTGCGGGAAGGGGCATGAAAGATTCTGCGATAATCGGGAGTCCCGGCCAGAATTCATGATGTCTTAGGTGGTGTGATCTATTTTGGTGATAATCGGGAGTCCCGGCCCAAAAAACACTAGAGTAGAGTTAAACATACTAGACTGGGTCTAAGTGCTCTACGAGGTTCTAGGAGTCGTGTCAGTTAGGTGCGATTGGTACAGGGTGTTACCTACCAGAAATAGCATGACTTGGCGGGAAGTGCCTAAACCTTGTGTCAAGTATGTGAAATATGGGTCCTAGGTCTAATATATATTATTTATGGGTTTGATGATATATGTTAGAAAAGTTTATCTGCAATTACTAATTAAACTGGGTTTTAAATTTGTAGATGGCAACCAACGTTACTAAAACTAACAATCTCTCTCTTCGCTCTATCCTTGAGAAGGATAAGCTCGTCGGGCCAAACTTTCTCACGTGGGAGAGAAATCTCCGAATCGTGTGAGGCACGAGAGAAAGTGGCACGTCCTAGAGAAACCTCTAGGAAATCCTCCTGCCAGCAATGCTAGGGCAGAAGTCAGGGAGGATTTTCTGAAGCGCAAATGACGCCCTAGATGTTAGTTGCCTCATGCTTGAAACAATGAGTCCAAAGTTGCAGTCGAGCATGATGGAGACTCCTGCTGATGACATGATCCGCCACCTGAGGGATATGTTCCAGGAGCAAGCCCGCACAGAACGTTATGATGCCACTAGGGCATTTAACTCGTGCAAGATGGCTAAGGGGACTTCGGTCAGTAACCACGTCATGAAAATGAAGGGTTACATGGACCACCTGGAGAGGCTTGGGCACCCAGTACCATTGCAGCTAGCAACGGATACGATACGATACTCGTTGTCAGACGACTATAAGCCTTTTATAGTCAACTACAACATGAACAACATGGAGAAATCCGTGGCTGAGTTGCACTCCATGCTTAAGACAGCGGAGCAGAGTATCGGGACCAAGTCTAAGGACATTCTCATGGTGGGACAAGGTGGACATAAGAAGAGGAAGGGGTGCAACGGAAAGGGAAAGGGCAAGGCCCAGCCCATACAGAATGCACCCAGGGCTAGTAACGACAACAAGGGCAAGAAGCAGAAGACAAACAAAGCAAGAACCAAGAATCGGTGCTTCAAGTGCGGTGAGATCGGACATTGGAAAAGAAATTTTCTGAAGGGTCACGAATAGCTTCTTTATCACTTTCCACTTGTAAAGTTTTTACAAGTATTCTAATATCTTGCAATCGTTTATTGTAGGAGGAGATGGAAAGTGATGCGGCCCACCATAAAGAGATCCCACGTTCAGCTTACGGATATTTTTTAATAATTCTATTTCCTAGTTATTAAACTTGTTTTTAAGTTGTTGGATTGTTTAAAACTTCTTGCTTCAGACATTTTGTTTTAAAATTTTGAATTATTTGGTTCATATCCGTGCACGTATGTTTCTTTTTTATGAATCAGGATTAGTCTAGTTGTGACTAAAAGAATACCAATAAGTCAAGTCTTGACTTGATTGGTGATTCATAGTGATCTTATGCTATGATTTGTTGTAGTTACTGTTGGAACACGGTATGGAGCAAAACACAGCGGAAGCAAAAACAAAAATTTCAAAAACCGTACAAAAACGGGTCCATACATGTTCCAAAGTGATAATATTCTAGAAAACCAAATTGCAACTTAAAAGAGCAACAAGGACAGAAAAATACCTCCTTACCATTGCTCTAAATCGGCTGTATTAAACAACAAGTCGGGATGAATTCGAGAACCCAAGTGTGTCCTCCTCTATTGCTTGATCCACACCAAGTTTGCTCGATCCCCGTATGCTAGTACTCCGTCAAGCGGACGTTCACCACGACTCCATCTTTCGGGACAGCCAACTTGAATCTCCTCTTGTACCAAAACAACCACACAACACTCAAGAACAACCAATCTTATTGTATGTATGTATATCTCTTCAAAGGCACCAAGAGAGAGAACTATTTTGAGAGAGAGAGCAAGTCATTAGCATGTCCCACTTCTGTTCTAGACCCCTATTGCTTCAATATGGCCGGATTAGAAGTGGTCTCATTGGACCACATGATGGCCCAATCAGAAATCACGATTTCATGCAGACAGACCTTCACGGCCTCTCACGGCCCGTGAAGAGCCCGTGAAGACAAATGCGCCACGACCGGCCATAGTCCTTCACGGCCCGTGCCGCGTTCGAGTAACTCGTGAGGGCGCCACCTCTACGACCCCTCCACGACCTCTCACGACCCGTGAAGACTCCACGAGCGGTATGAGAGTCGTTAAGTCAAACGTTAGGGCATTAGGCTTCACGACCCGTGGAGCATCCCTCACGGCCGTGAATCCCCAAAATCAAACAATTTGATTTTTGGTCCTTCTCTCTTTATCAGTAAGCTGTCGGGATCAATCCTTGGTGTGTGACCCAATAGACTCGCACTTCATCAGCAGTAACACGGATGTACTTGTGTCAGTGGGCAGACTCCAACAGACTCCCACTTGCACATGACACAACGTATCCAGAGGTATCATAGACAGGGAGCGGCCTCTAGCAAGGCATCCCTGCCCCCAAGTCAGTACGAGGTATGTCATCCCATAGACAAGTACCAATTCACAACCCAAAGGTTTGAAATGGCCCTATAGATAAGTGATCAACCATCCTTTTGTTCGCGATATCCATGTGAAGACGAGACATGGTACTAAGTCATTCTCCGTCCTTCACGATTATGTTTCTCGATCGAGATTGGTGGTGACCAAAAATATACAAGTTGCAATCGATTACCCAAATCATTACACACTCGTGCACGGCCATGCATTTTGGTGTCAGCGCCCAATCATCGAGGGGCCCAGGGATATCTCTCTAAACAGAGGAACAAATTCCTTTGACTACATTACCCACCAAAGTGATCATACTCTGATCAGCTACTCCCTTTATAACAGCCAGTTATGGACTCCGTTTGAAAGCAACTAGAGCAAAGCAAACCAAAGTGATGCAGACACATGCATCTCCAGTATGAGGATGAACTGATATTATCATTCTGAATCACTCATGACAAGTACCACAAAGTGAATTCAGGTGTGGGTCGTCCAGTCACTTGAAACCCCTTTCAAGTACAGGCGAAGTATTGCGTCCCTGTGTCCCAATCACCATTGGACACTTGACCAATCACTTCCCTCAGCCTTCATTCAAACTTCCTTCCCTTGAAGAATGTCTGGCTGTGGACATTTAGAATGTAAACACATTCAGGGAAGAGATAAAACATGCAAAGTTGGAACACAATAAGGCTTACTGAGAGTACCCGCTACACGCGCATTACCAAACCCCTTTGATAATCGATACAAGCAGAAGCACAATATTGCTTAATGTTCCCAAAGATTAAAGCATATCAAAACTTTGACTAAAACATACTCAAGCCAAGTTCATGCAGACCTTAGTATGACATTCATCACTAGACTGCCACTATAGCTCAGTAAACGGATCACCATCCACGATGCTATCCGTGTGTGCTCTAACATTGATCATATCCCTACTGCAACCAACCACTTACAAAGTGTGCATTGATGGGATTTCGATCATTTATCCAAGCTGTTATACCTTCATTGTTTCAAAAGAACCCAATAAGGTAAACAACGCTCGGGTCTCAAATTTAATGTGCATAAGCCATCGTACCCTCATAGTTTTCACAATGATCTCTATAGAGTCAGCGATGCTTGATTCTCAGTGATCATATCCCTACTACAACCAACCACTTCCAAAGTGTGCGTTGATGGGATTTTGATCATTTTGTCCAAGCAGTTATACCTTCATTGTTTCAAAAGAACCCAATAAGGTAAACAATGCTTGATTCACAAAGTTTAGTGTGTATAAGTCATCGTACTCTCATTGCATCAAAAGAACCCAATAGAGTCAACGACGCTTTAAGACATACGCAAATTAACAACACCATATTAGGAAGAATCACAAACCCCAATTAAGATCGGCGGTTATCCTTTCAAGTAGAAGCCATCACAAGAGTAGAAACTCACTTTAAGCTTCTTCTAACTACATCACCACAAGAACATATACTCATATTTCTTTTTTTCCACAAACTTCTTTGACTATCCCATATTTATTATGGACGCATAATTCTTAATTTACACTTGTTGCCAAGCTGCATTAAGACATTATCTCCAAAACAAAGTATGTGCTAGACATACCAAATAGGATTATGACAGCGCTCCCACTAGCTCTGGCATCTATCCAAGTTTCATCATTGCTTACTGAAAACTCAAACACTTGATTTTCTTAGCAAAGATTCCAAAACTTAGATTTACTCTGAGTCCAAAAGGACTCCATATTTGTAGACTTCACAAGGATACTCAGGATGTAAGAGACCCTCGGACAGTGTTGTGAACACTTCCTCATAAAATTCCTATAACGGAATGCGGTCCTTGCATCATACTGCCATAACACGGCATAAGCATCCCCTTAAACTTCAACATAACTACTGAGAGAATGTCTTCATATGATTCCTACCCAATGGTCAATCATCATGAAACCAATTCCTTTCCGTCAGTATTTGAAGTTATCTACAAATTAATCCATGCAGATCCAAAAGATCTATATACACCTTATAGTTCAAAACTTAGGTGTTACATTAACCAAGTTCAAAACTTGGAAATCTAGCATGGAATGTAACTTATGTTATTACACTCCTCTTATTAGCAGACTCAAGGGCCCACTACAGCTTCCGGTAGTTGATGCATACATCACGTATCATCAATAAGTCATCGTCCTCAGATATAATAAATTATATTCTTCTGGTCTTATGACGACTCTTACCAGACATATGAAGAAGTAATAACTTTATGCCAGATACTCCAACATAGCCATGTTGAGTTCCAATCATTTCTGATTGAATGCTAGTGCCAACATAAGGTCTTTTATTTAAATCTCACGTTCTTCCACAGGAATGCTTCAGTTATTTCTTTCCCTTTTCGAGCAACCAAACCGGTTCTCAAAAGGTTATGAAATGAATATCTGAAACTCAGAAGAATTATTAAATACATTAGCATCCTTTAAGTTCATCCATCTCCCACTAAATGTAGACTGGATAACTCTGATCTATGAGATTGACAAGCAAAGAACACTTTCTAATCGAATCTCCTTAGATGCTAATTTGACCATCTTTGTTGATTTAAAACAAGAACATTGCCCGTCACTACTCAAGTACACCTATCAAGCAGGTTACTTAAGTTTAATCCATCAAGACGGAACCATAATCAATATGTTTCATTCCTCCACTTAGCGATCCATGTAAAAACATGTATCCTAGGAGAAGTGAATTATGAGGCAAACTCACAATTCTTATGATGGTTAAGAATGTAGATATTCAACATCTCACAAGATTTGAGTATCTTTATTCCCTTTTCGCTCTTCATCTTAAGTTTGAAGGGTGAGTCTTGAACACCCCTCAGGTTTCAGACATTCATCTAATAAATTAGACTTACCCATTCCTTCTACCATCATCGGTAAAGGTAACAAATCACACATAGTTAATCCTTATGTATTTGCCTGAACGGTCTTTACACAAACGTGCAAACGAAACCAACAAGCCTTTATTCCTCTCACATTCACAAGTGAAGGATATGTTAGTTATTTAGCCTTATAAGCAAGGTTTGTAATCAACAATTGACCCATGGCCAAAAGGTTCCAAGTTCCTAACCACATGAAGCTTGGTGATGCTAGTCTTGTTTATATGGTTAAATCAACTATTTCATAAGGATAACAATTCAATAATCATTCATAATCATTCCATTACTTCTTAAGCAAAACTTATTGCAAATGCCACGACATGAATAGACTTTGAAATAAAACTCAAAACCCACAATAACTTAATTCAAAGTAATATTCATCGTCATCAAAGGCAAATAAGATACAATGCTTCTTGCCACGCAGGGCGTAAGACAAAGATCTAAATGAAGTAATAGTTTAGCTGGATGGAATGGCAAGACTCTTCTTCCAATCCTTTTAGTTAGGGACAACCACCATGTTTCCCTCTTTAATTTCCAGCTCTCCATGCATCCATTACCTACTTCTGATTAACACCTGCACTTTGCAACAAACAAGTTTGTGACAAACGTGAGCGTTTTGACTAGCGTTCAAAACCCAGTCGTTAGAAGTAGAAGATCAATGGAGTTTGATCATGAATGTACCTGAAGATGAGCTAACGTTCTTCCGCTTTAGGATACTTAGCTCTTCCAGGCACTTAGGGCAGGCGTGACGGCGCCAATTTTCAATTTCACCGCAAAAGTAGCAAACTACCACATGTGGAACATCACCTTGAGGGACAATCTCATTGTCCTCCGACTCCACAATTACGGATAGCCTAGTCACACTAGACTTTCCTTTTGAGGTCAGTTTCTCCTTCTTGCTTACTTGTTTCCTAGTAGCCATAGTATATGTGGACGAGACACGATCCTTCTTAACCATGTAAGACTGAACAGCCTTCAGCATGTCTTGAAGTTCGATCAAGGATTTTTCCAAATTGTCTTTGTGAAAGTTCTTGACAAACTTCTCATAAGACGCGGGCAGGGACTGGAGGATCATATCTACCGCAATCTCCCTCCCTATTGGAAGTCCAAGTCTCTCCAACTGGTCCATATATCCCTTCATCATAAGAAAATGGACATTCACATCCTCACCTTCCTGCATCCTCCAACTGACCAAAGCCTTTATACACTCAAACCGTTCTTGTCTAACCTGCTGCGGGAACATGTCCTTTAGCCGGTTTATCATGTCATACGCACTCAATTGCTCAAGTTGCTGACGCAACTCAAAGTTCATAGTCGATAACATGAGACAAGACATATCTTGTGTATCTCTAAAACGCTTCTCAAAAGCGTATCGAGTGGCCCAGTTCGCATTGGTAGCAGGTGGCTCCGGAAAGGGTTCCTCAAGGATGTGTAACTTTGACTCGTGACGGAGGACAATCCTCAATACACGATACTAGTCAGCGAATTTCAATCCTATGAGTCTCTCCCATTCTAGGAATAATCGAAGTTTAAAGTTTGGTGTGGTGTCGTTAATATTTGCCATCTATAAAAGAGTACACGTTTTAGTTAGTTTCGATATTATCCTCGTTAAAATAATTACCCAGCTGATTAAGAAAACCAAATTATCTTAACAAGGGCTAAGAACTTCAAAGTACCCCAATCCATGACGGGTTTGCCGCGGATCACTTCATGGAGCTACTTAGGCCGGTAAACGCTTTACCAATTGCAATCCGAGATCACAACTCTTAGACACTTGTGGGATCCTAGGTACTCATAGCACCCATTTGGCATGTTTGATCCCTTCTCTCACCGATTCCTCATTAATCCACTTTGATAGCTCGGTATCGGCACGACAACTATCAAGGCGTTTTAAGTCTTGGAATTGTAAATCGACCGTCAAGATACACGGTGGTACTCTAGCCCAATGGCCGGCTCGGCTAAGCTCGACAACCGACCCTTGCGAGTTGCCACACGCACCTTCCACACAGTTACGCAAAACCGATCTCGGCTAAGCTCGACGACCGATCTTGTTTCACTAGATTTGGGTGGTGTCATCTTACGGGAGGCGAGTGATTTACATTTGATAAAAACGGGATTTTGTTTTTAAAGTGGTCTTGTGGCGCGCGAGGTTTGTAAACCAATTCAAAACTCTTGGTTTTATTATTTTGAAAAGTTTTCAAGCGAGCGAAGAAACTAAACAACCACGCAAGAAACTAAACAAAACAACAACCACGCACAAGCAATATCCGGTAACATGCCCCTAAACCCTATGCGCTTTCCCCGTGAGCCAAACGAGGAAAGCAAGGCCAAACTAAGGACACATCCACTTGGCCCAGCTGGAAGTGCTCCCACTGAATCCGTCATCTCCAATGAATCTCCGGATCCACCATAGCCAAGACGTCTCCTCCACGACTCTCGATGGTTGTCTTCGGTCTTCTTTTACAAATACATACAAAATATTTGAAAAGAAACGGCGTGCAAGCCGCGAAATGCTAATCTAAGCTAATCTAACAATTACAAAGAATAGCAACCGACATGCAAGCCAAAACAAGTACAAAATACAAGACCGAATAAATTTAATTATTACAAACCAATTGTGGTACAAACCACCAAATGAATGAATAATTAAACACAACCAAACAACCAACACATAGGTCTAATGGGCAAGGCGTTACCGGATCAAACAACAAACCACAAACAACAACACGGTGTGCCACAACAAACCGTGTGAAATGTATCTCGATTAAGATTGTTCAAACCTAGCTAAACACTCAAGGCACAAAGTGAACAATCCTTGTACATATGCATTAGTACCCCAAACACTTTGAGAATACATATTCATATATACACAATACAAGTATATGCATGTGTGCATTTCATGTCAAAAATCACCCAGTACATATAAATGCATGAATCAAGACACATATGGGGCCTTTTCAACATCCAAACACTTTGGACAGATTCTGAAAAAAACAGAATCGAAAGGAGCTAAAACCGAAAATTATTTTTCTTTTTCAAAAAGGACAAAAACACTGTTCACAACGTCCTTCACAACCCAGAAGCTTTCACGGCCTTTCACAGCCCGTGAAGACATGAGCTCCACGACTCTGACACAGTGAAAAAACCTTCACGACCAATACCCCACGAGACTGGTCGTGAGCCTTCACGACCGTGAAAAAAAACCTTCACGAGACTGGTCGTGAGCCTTCACGACCATGAAGATAAAAACTTCACGAGACTGGTCGTGAGACTTCACGGCCGTGAAGAATAATCCTTCACGACCCGTGAAGACATTCTGGACAGAATGTCCATTTTCGGTTTTCAAGCCAAGAAAGTGCAATTTGTTTGTAGATTTGGCTCTGATACCACTGTTGGAACACGGTATGGAGCAAAACACAGCGGAAGCAAAAACAAAAGTTTCAAAAACCGTACAAAAACGGGTCCATACATGTACCAAAGTGATAATATTCTACAAAACAAAATGTAACAAAAGAAACAACAAGAGGGCAGAAAAATACCTCCTTACCATTGCTCTAAATCGGTTGTATTAATCAACAAGTCGGGATGAATTCGAGAACCCAAGTGTGTCCTCCTCTATTGCTTGATCCACACCAAGTTTGCTCGATCCCCGTATGCTAGTACTCCGTCAAGCGGACGTTCACCACGACTCCACCTTTCGGGACAGCCAACTTGAATCTCCTCTTGTACCAAAACAACCACACAACACTCAAGAACAACCAATCTTAGTGTATGTATGTATATCTCTTCAAAGGCACCAAGAGAGAGAACTATTTTGAGAGAGAGAGCAAGTC